>CM021170.1:1200000-1771555 GCA_006506795.2 Hericium erinaceus | reverse complement strand
TCTCAATACTTACCCGATCATCTTGTACAATATACCGTTGGAAAGGTATTAATCCGACCTTTCCAACGGTATCTTTAGCGTGTAAATAGCACCACTCGTTGCGCCGCTATGATGCAATCACTATGATCTTCTCCTCAAAGGTATCTTTTAAAGTGATTTGCTCATATCTCAGTCATTTCTGAACCTATTCTCATGAAAAAAAATGTTCTGACTAGCTAAAATCTGTCTTGATCATATTATCATGAACCACACTGACTTACATTAATGACAAGGTGCAGAATATCCTAAAAAATATGTTTATCTGTTATCTCAACAAGTTTGCACTTTCTTATACTAAAACTTTTCAGTTCTAATAAGACTAGCATTGATTTACATATGCATATAGTTTAACACTAATTGAATTTGATTTAGTAGACTGATATCTCTCACAAACATTTAAAATTACAAGAATGACAATTGCTAGAATCGAACCTACAACCTTACTTTAAGATGTGAGAAATTATTACTATAAAAGGCATTACATTGGCTGGGTGTCATCTTTTTTGAGTTGAAAAGCGGGTTAGAGTAAACGATTCTAAGGAATCGTAACATTGGATGGTGCCAACACACAGAGAGGGGGGGGGGAGGAAAATCCAGAGCGGGCCAAGCATCCAGCCCCTCGCTTTCAGCCAGAAGACTGGCTGGATGGGAAGGGATTGAATTCATTTTGTATGAGCACGTGGCAGTCAGGGCATTCAGTGTAGGCACTGTTTTATTCACCAAAAGAATCAGCCACAGCTTCACACAGTTCCGCCACCACATGCCACTCACGCTTGGTCAGTCCAGCCAGCCCCGGCCTCGTTAGCGACGATAACGCTCCCTAGTCCTTCTGCATCTTGGACATATGTATCCACAACCGTCAGGGCCTCAGGCTGGAGGAAGCCGTGTTTAACGAGGTACCGCACTAGCATCCGGGCCCAAGTCCCGCAGCCTACTGCTTGCTTTTGTGCATGGCTCCAGTAAAATGTGTCCAAACGATGCATATTGATGACGTTCTCTATGTCATGAAGGGTTATGGGGGCATTTGTGCGCGGAAGGGGTTTGTAGGTATCACACGGCTTCAGCATTTCAGTTCGCAGCTTGTTGGAGCCCTTATTAATGGCCGTGATGCTGCAAGTTCTCATGATCAGTGGCCCAGCCTGCAATGATGGAGTGGATGGCCTGCTGACCTGACTTCCGATGTTGGTTCTCCTGATCTGAGGCTTGCGCCGCTGCACACATCGATGGAGACACCCGGGAATGGCCTTAATCTTGGTTCAAAGTCACCTGTTACCGACCTGTTTTCTTGTCAGCTTAATCTAAGGCCAGGATACACTAACACAAATGCACCAGTGGACAGGATGGTTGACCTCCTTCGTGCTCGAGAACCCGCCCCAGAACAGTGTTCTAAAGGGCACGTGGCCGTAATTGACAGCTTTATTATCCACGCTGCCTACGGCGATCTAAGCTCTGGGTGAGTACCAGTATCATTAGATCAACATAGCGTGTGTGCTCAAACCTTGGTCTCGATCTGGGTAGGTTGTTTCCAAGGCTGGGCCCAATGAGGGCTTGCCCATGGTTTGAGTGGGAGGACACCTGGTGCAGATACGCTGTCGGTGGGTATGGACATGGGGGAGTGATAAGTACCAGGCTGCGTCGAGCAGCGGGCCCTATCGACAACTGGACGCATGCGACTTTCTGCCCTATTTTAAGCTGGCCCAGCTCAATCTGGCTCAGGCTTCTAAGCCGCTCTCCATCCACTCAGCCTTCTCATGATTCTAGCTCCGGATGTTTCAGACATTCTGTGATCACGTGGTCTGCCTTGCGCCCTTTGAAGGGCTGTCTTCACCGGGCCGATCTCCGGACGCATGGTTGATTGATTCTCTGGATGCATGGCACCGAACTCTGTGTGTGTATATCTCCATTAATCAGTCCACAAGGCTATCATCCGATCCTCCTCCATGCTTCAACCACTCTGGACACATGTGTGGACACCGAGACATTATGCCTCTTGGATCACCTTTAGCCTTCTCGGCCTCCTCGCAGATGGTGTCGCCGACCTCCTCCGACTCTTTCGCATCTCTTCCATTTCCAGTGGCCCCGTGTTGCGAGTGAGGTTTAGCACTCCTTGTCTGGCGGCACCTGCTCACCAGCTGATGCAGCCCAGCCCGCTTGACAGCTTGGAGTTCAGCGACCTGCTTCAGGAGTACCACAAGGCCTCCTTGGTCGACGAAGACCACACAGCCCGCTTCGTCGGCCCTGACCGCATTTTGAAGCTCACCACTGCCACGTCTCCAGACGGCGGAAACGGTGGCGAGTCAGGGGAGGCCAACACGTCAGAGTTTGTCAGGAAACTAGGCACCATTCCGGTACCCAGGCTTCGCCGGATGGACCGAGTGGAGGACACCGCATTCCTGCTCTTCGATCGCATCCCTGGCCACACGTTGTCCGAAGCCTGGGGCGACCTCCACTGGTGGTCGAAGATTCGCATCATGTGTGTCCTCCGCCAGTATGTTCGCATGTTGCGACATACCAACCCCTCCCCCAACTCACCACCGGGACCCGTCACCAATGGCCCACCTCTCCCTGGTTCTGGGCCCATATTTGGGCCCAACTTCGCTGGACGGGGCCCTTGGACCACCTATGACGACCTTGCCAATTGGTTCAACAGACAGGCTGACGTAGGGATGCGTTTGTTTTCTGTCCAACCAGACGACATCCGGCAGCGCCTCCGCTTTGACAAGTCCCAACCTCTTGTGTTGACCCATGGCGATATAAACCCAGCAAATGTCCTCCTTGGAGAAGATGGCGTAGTATGGCTGATCGATTGGGGGGCGTCCGGCTTTTACCCTCCCTGGTTTGAGTATGTTGCTGCCACCAAGAGCTATTACGACAATAGGGTCCCATTTTGGGAATGGTGGATTCCATTCATCACCTGTGGGCCCTATTTTGAGCAGCTGGTGTGGTACGCCATACCCGGAACCGTACTGAAGCTGAGGCATTGAAACAAACCATCCTCCTGCTTTCCGCTATCCATACTCCCCCCCCCTCCTTTCTAGGTGTTTTTGTGCTGAAAGCAAGGAAACCATGATCTTCCCCTGCTGTCCCCTTGTCCTCCCTTGCCCCTTAGCTGTTCTGTGTATAGGCATTGTTGTATTGTGGATTGCTCTGTTGATGCCAGTGTACTTGTCAGATCTCAACTACTTTTTGTGGTTTGTTCCCTCTTGTATGCTTGCCCCTCATCCCTTTCCACAGTACATCACCAAGGTGTCAAAATGTGAGATGCACAGAAACAACTGATCTCATATAGCAATCATGTGAGATGATTCTGAGTCCTAGGGTTCGACATGAGTGCACTCGCAGGTGACCTGGATCCGAACCCACAGGTATTCAACATGGCACGAGGGCTGACCTGGATCTGCGTGGGTTTCAGCCACCAGGTGATCCGGAGCTGCAGGTAGGGCCCATGACATCACAGGTCACTTGCAGATCAGTTGGCCTCACTACTTACTACATCCTCTCATCTTCTCTTTTCGTCTTTCTCTTCAACTCAATGGCAGGGAGGGTTTTGTAGGGGCTAGAGGGGCCTTAGATGAGTCTACACGATCTTTATCTTACTTGCTGTACTAATCTTCGAAGTTTTGCTTGTTATCGAGCGAGTGAGACTCGTTTTCCGCCGATCGACAGTCTCCAACTGGCAACAAGCCATCTTACTTTTCGCACACCATCCGCGCTCATTACCATTCTCACTTTCGATGATAGCTCTCGTGCTCACATTCTCCTTGTCGACATGTCAATCCCGCACCTCAGCCCCATTCTTTACCTCCCGCACACACCCTCGAGAGCGCTCATGGCTCTGGTATTACACGTGGGAGGCCAGCAACAACAAACCGTCAAGCCCCATTGCTGTAGCAACGCGGCTCGACTACTTCTCATTGATTACTCGCATGGAGTTACATGCAGAGACTTTCATGCTCTCGCTCATATCCTCATTGCCCGACTGCGTGCAGTTGCTCATGCACGATCACATGCCTGGAACAGCACGCATTTCCACTCATGTTCCACCAGTGCACGTATGTGCCTCTGACTGGATACCCCATCCCCACGACTACGACTCTGTGTGCAGATGCCCGCGCCGGCCTCAATGCCATGCTCGGGCCTGCACCACTCAATCTCTGCATGCCCCAAGTTCAAACGTTGGCCGCGCATGCCCTTGCATGCCCGGGACAGTCTCACTCATACTCAAAAGAGCACGCACGGTTTTGGCATGGTGCACGTCTTTTCATATAGCTCTATTGTCACCTGCACTGACCTGAAGCACAATCGTAACACACTCTCTCACCTCGATGTCTCAATCCCGATGCACCACCCCCTTCCATTACACTTCATGGATATGGCACCGGCCTTGGACTCTATTTTCTCAACCTCCCGGCCCTTGCAACGTGCGCCAGTCCGCGCGGCTCCCTTGTCTTCGCCCTCGACTGGCTAGACATGGACTGTACGGTGTTGCTGTCATTCAGCATCAAGCTTCCAAGGCAAAGCACAATGACATCGCTGGGTGCATGTATGAATCGGAATTGTTTTTTGTCAACTTGCTCGAGCAGTTATACGTGCGCACAAGGATCGATAAGGTGAGTTCGCTGCGCAATCGCTTGGCAGATATTTCAGCGGGATGTATGCGGTATGCTACCCAAAGCACATGAACAAGCTCATGCTGCTCTCACTCGTTGCGAGGCCATCAACAAGCGGTCCAAGGGTGCGGAGACAGCATCTCACCTGTTCGTATTTTGGCTCTGGTGGTAGTTTGAAGGGGTCGGTGTGATTCAATAGATATATAGACTAGAAAATATATGTACACGCCGTGCACGCACCATCCGCAAAGACATTGAGGTCATGCATGTGCATGTTGATTTGAAGGGAGCAGCACCATTTAATATAGATCAAACTATGGATGTAGTGTACATAGTATAGTACTAATATACTATTGATAAATAATTACTGGACTGCGAGTTGCTTGCGGGTTACTCACAGGTTGATGGAGTTCAGTAAAAGCTTGATCTGGTTCTGGACGGGTCTCAGCCACCGGGTGATCCAGATCTGCAGGTCAGGAACCTGCATGTAAATGATAGGTATACCTGTATTGATAGACGGGTGACTCTGACTTGTGTTGAACCCTAGAAAGAGCACTGGCTTTGCATGTGTGATATTAAATAAAGTGTAAAAAAAAGTCAGGCTTGAACTGGAATTGAACCTGCAAACTCGTCAGATCGAAGATGTGTGATTATATAAGCCAACTGCCTAATGGGCATCGTCATCGTTTTGGTGTCGTTTTCACTATGAAAAGGCGGTATAGAGTAAACGATTCTAAGGAATCGTAACTACAAAGTTAGAACAATTCAAAAGGAATCACATTGCCGTGCAGAGCATCGGCCCTCTTCCCCCAAGTTTCATACTAACTAAGAGAGTATTGCTCGTTTTTCGAGCGATACTCTCGATACCTTTCTTCCTTCGACCCTCTGTGACCCCGCCACCTATTCCGCACCCCTCCACGCCCTGTCTACGCCGCGTCTGCACCCTGCTGGCAGTACGCCTCACGCCCGACTGAAATGGGCTACGACACCCGTGCTTGGCTCCGACAACACGCACGCCCCCCCACCCTCTTTCGCGCATGCTAATGTGCATACGACCACGGCATGCATGCATGCATGACACCACGTCGTCTGTGCGCTGTCAACGACGTGCAGGCACCGGCCACGTCACTGCCCGTGCGCTCGACGTCCGCGCGCCGTAGAGTCCCATTGCCAGAGCAACGGGACTCGGATTTCTTTCGTGCCCACTGCGCTCATGCCCGCAACACACAACGCCCCGCACGCACCCGCAAGATCCCACCCCACGTGCCCCATGGCTCGCACGCGCTCGCGCTCCACACCCCACCCGTCTGCGCAACGTCCCGACCGTTCGCATCGCTCGATCTATGCGCAGACCGCCCAGTCCATGTGCACAATGCCTCGTGCACCCACACAATGCCTGGCATGCCATTTACTGCCGTACGTGCGTGTGCAGAGCACCGGCCGCACGTGCGACAATGTCCTGCGTGCGTGCTCGGCATCTGGCACCGCTGCATAGCACACGCGCCCATGAGACAATGCCCCGCGCGCCTGCTTGATGCCCAATGCATGTGCAGAACGTCCTGCATGCCCGCTCTATACCCCGCGCACGTGCTGAACTCCCCCCGTGCACGAGAGCACGCCACGCGCCAACTCTACATTTTGGGCACGTGCAGAACGCTCCGCACGCCTGCGTGATGCCCTGCATCCACGCCTACGTTTCGCATCGCGCGCCCCGCCCCGCCATCACACGCTATCCATGCTCTCGGCGTTCCGCCACCGCTGTGCATGCGCGTGCCTTCGCATTTCCGCCTTCGGACGGCTATTCGCGCGTCACGTTTGCGCCCTCTGTGCGTGCGCGATCAAAAGGCGCCAGTGCTTGATGGGACTTCATGGTGCCGGTGCTCAATGTAGTTGTAATTAGATTTTTTTGTCTTTGTGATTAATTAGAATTAAAATTATATTAAATGATTCAAGTAATACTCTGGTGTGATTAATATTATATTTATATCTTGTATAATGAGTATAGTTGCTAGACATTCCATAGGTACTATAGCATATAGCTTATACTTATAAGGTTATATAGGTGTCATAGGATACATAGGTTCTATAGCAAGTAGAGACATGTCTATAGCTTTTATAGCTGTGGTTGTATGCTCTATATAGATGGCATATAGAGCTATATAGTCTATATAGCTATCATAGACCTATAAATCTGTGTAAGGCTTGTATATAGCTTCTGATAGCTTAGATAATTGTGGCTGGTGGCTATATAAATTTAGGTTTTTTCAGATGAGGGGGTCCGAGTACGGGGTTCTGAGGAATCGGTGGCCGAGGCGTTCTCTGGCCCACACAGGCTCAGGCGAGGGTTCCGGGGTGAAGAGACCTAGTGTGCAAAAGGGGAATGAGGTCGATGGTAGGATACTCGCAGGGGATCCTCGGTTGGGTTGGCAACAGTGATAAGCAATGTCCAAGGTGCCGAACGTGAATTCTTGCAAGTCGACGTCAAAGGAAACTCGAATTCGAACGTATAAGGCAATGGAGATAGCACCTGCACGTGGTTTCCACGACCTCAATCGAAACCAAACTCCTTCGGCTTCCCAACGCTTCACAGCACAATAGCAGAGGAGGGGGATGAGTGCACTGCCCTCGATGGTGTTGGCGATGGGAAAGGGGAGATGAGGTTGATGGAATGGATGTCGAGATTCGGTGAAGATGTCAGTGGTGAAGGGTTCAAAGAAGAAAGGTATGATGGGCGATAGTAGGGAGGTGAGGCGGGTGTATGAGAGATTGTCCAGGTGTCAAGACGTGGTCGTAGACAGCAGAGAACCACCCAAGTCACCAGCAATGATGGGAGCGAGAGAACAGAGAGCGACTAGCAGCGCAGTGACCTGTATTGGAGGTACAGTACGGTACAGATGAAATGGACAATCTAGGGAAATAGGCGAGCGACAGGGAGCCTATAAGTACTGGGACGACAATGGGAAAAGAACAACATCAGGAAGGTTGACAACTTTCTGATTGACCTGACAATTTCTAACCCTACTGACAGCTTCTGATTGACCTGATCCACCTGAAAGCAATCTTAACAGGCAAATATCGGATCAGACTTTTACATTCAAGAAAAGACATTTATTGTCAGATATATAAGTTTTTAATCTCTAACTAATAGATATATCAAAATCTTTGATATCTGAAATTTTTGAAAATCTGAGAGTGTCTGATTTCAAATCTGGAGGTCAAATATCAGTCAGATGGATCAGACAGTGTCAGACACCATCAGATGCTCTCAGATAGTTGCAGATAATTTTCAGATATTTGACCTCCAGATTTGAAAAAATTCTCAGATCAGACACTCTCAGATTTAGAAAATTTCAGATATCAGAGATTTTGTTTTATCTATTAGTTAGAGATTACAAACTTATATATCTGACAATAAATGTCTTGACTTAAATGTAAAAGTTTGATCAGATATTTGCCTGTTAAGATTGCTTTCAGGTGGATCAGGTCAATCAGAAGCTGTCAGTAGGGTTAGAAATTGTCAGATCAATCAGAAAGTTGTCAACCTTCCTGATGAATGGACACCATAACGGGTCGAACAATAGAGTGAGAACAATGGTGGCCAAAAGGAGAACAATGGGAGGGAGAACAATAGGATGTCCCAAAGGGGAACAAGGGCATGGGTGAAGGATAGCCCCAGGTCATGTGAGGAAGTGAACATGTGATGGGGCTGCTGGAGCACATGACCGACACGATGCCTTGATGGTAGAGAAGAAGGCGGAGAGAAGTGGAGCGATCCATGACACTTGGTCCCCTCGCACCCCCCAGTACTCTGTTGGTTTTGGTTTTGGTTGCTGCCTCCATTCCCAGGGTCCACACATCATTTTGGAGCCCACTGTGAGGGTTCTATACTCAAAACAGTAAGGGGTGTACCCAGGTGTAGCCTCTATCAGGTCAAGACTGCCATCGAGAGTCACTTTTTGTCACCCAGGACCATCCTCCATCTCTCTCCAGTGCCCTGTACTGGCTCAAATCGTTCTGGGTCATCTCCTATCACCTCTTGTGGGGTAGCAACAGATTTGGCTTAAGCAAAGTAACTAGCTAGTCACCCCCTAATCAGGGCTGCCTTAAGCAAATTTGCAGGCTAGTTTTGGGTGACTAAATTATATGATTGTTCATTTCATCTATGTAGACTAAATTAGCAACAAAAGTTCCATAACAATATGACTATTTTCAATGACTAGTTTTTACACTGACTGCTTGAATGACAATCCATTCCTTGTATTGACTGACTACAGGCACTGACTATAAGATTTTGTGACTAGATGCTCTGACTGCAATAAGATACATACTTGATAAATCATAATGATGACTTGTAGCAATGACTACTCACTAGGAACTATCACAATGACTATATCTCTGACTTATACGGGTGACTAGATGACTAGGTACAATGACTTATACAAATGACTTGTACGAATGACTAGATCCGATGACTATAACAGGTTACGTGACTGCACTATAGTGCTGCTGTGGGGTGAGGTGAGTTGGGGCCAGGTTGCTTTCCCACCAGGTCATCAACCAAGCTACATATTCTGAAGAAGTCGACAGCAAGCGAGGTCGACTTCGAGGGCATGTGCATGAGCAGGACATAGGATTTCATAGGATGCATGTACAATAGATACTAGAGCTGATGATGCAGATGTACGACAGATTTCAAAGCCACAAAGAAAAGTAACACAGAAAGTAAATACTCAGTATAACAAGATGCATTAGGATGCTGGCACATAAGGCACTTGAAGTAGCTCGATGAGAAAACATGCTTGCACAGGACAGCTGAGCCCTGCATTGGGATGACATCAGATGCAACCAGGAAGAGGATAGGATATTTGCATTCTTCACCCTAGTCCACATCCAGATAGAGTGAGCAACAAATATGAACAAATTAGTCACATTTCACGCACTTTGCTTTGCCACCATTGCCTTAGGTTGAAATTCTTGCGCACTTGAGAATTCATTGGGACAAGGCTGGCTGCACACCAACATCAGATTTTCTCAGTCGACGTCCATCAGGAACCCTCAGAACTTTCTGATTGATCTGATTACGATTCCTTAGAATTGTTTACTCTAACCCGCTTTTCAACTCAAAAAAGATGACACCCAGCCAATGTAATGCCTTTTATGATAATAATTTCTCACACCTAAAATATAAAGATAAGGTTGTAGGTTCAATTCCACCATCTGTCATTTGTTTTCTCTTTTCTTACTGAGCACAATACAGCTTTCAGTCATGCTTGATTATTTATAACCAAAGCTTGTAGAGAGATGTGTGCATCTGTATCAGTCATGATTGTAGACTATTGATAGGTAGTTCATGATGAGTGACTCTTTCTGTATGCTTCTTGCTTTTAGGCACATTGGATGAGATATCCTTGGCCTTCAAGTTAGGGCTTAGCTCGTATGACTAGTCAACTGACTTTTTACATTTACACTCAGTCTCAAGTTTTTCTTGCATGATGATCTGTATGCCATGGCCTTCTTGCACTCTGAATAGCATCTATTAAAATGATATAGAGAATATTAGAAAGAAAAAGCAAAGTAAAGCTAGTGACATTGATTTATCTAATGTAATACTATGCGCAATAAATTCAGAGAACTAACTATATCGTGGATCTCTGCCCTCTTGTACTTTGCCTTAGTGAAAAATAAAAGAGAAGTCAATAAACTCTGCTATTGTGCCATACAATCATTTCTATTGTAGAGTAATGCCACTACTTGTGACGAGTCTTCTTGGATGGCTGACTTGAATTCTCATCTGCCTCCTCATCTATACCCTTCCTCTTTTCCACCTCCTCTACTACCTTATCAGTACCAATAGTCTTCCACACCTTTATATTTTCTGCAAAGTGAGTCTCTATCCAGGGAGGACTCTGATAGCCATCAGGCTTCTTCCACACTGATTGTGATCCATCTCCAACATAGGGCTGCAGGCTTTCAGGAAGGTCCGCATTGGCATCAAGCCACCACCTGTTCATTTGGTCTTGCATCCTCAGTTTCTTGGTCCAGAAGGTCTCCAAGTCAGAGCAGAGAGAGGAAAATAATGAAGAAGAGGACATCTTGAGATCAACAGCCTCTAGGAGATCTGGCCTCTTTTCAATCTGCTCCCTATAATAGATCCAAGCCTGAGCCACCTTTTTGCTGCTCTCAGTAAAGAATGCCAAGAGATTGGGTGAATTCTCATGACAGCCTTCACTGAGATAATGCATGATCATCTTTGTAAGAGCAAGTCCATTGATAGATCTGTGGGCTTGAATTGTAGCATCAGGTCGAGGTATATTGTTCTTGACAACTGATAAGCTTGAAGCAAAGATGACGGCATGTGCAGCTGCTAAAAAGATGTGCATCCCTTGAACAGTTTTGATATCGGGATACTCAGCTACAATATACTTAGAGAGGATAATACAAATCAAATTGTAAGATAGAACTCACCACAAGGAGAGGGATGGTCCAACAGATGAGCCCACCAAGCCATGAAGTCAGCTAGTATAGGACGAACAGATGGATGAGAGGTGTTGTTGTAAATTGTTCCCACCATCTGAGAATGAATTTGTCCTAAGAAGCTACGATCCAAGCATGACTGGGCATAGAAGTGATGCCCATAGACAAGGGTTGCCTCAACTCCATACACCCAGTAGGGAGTACAAGCACACTGATATCTATAATAATGTCAGAAGTGAGAATTGAAAGTCACAAAGCAAATTATTTTTACTTACAAAGTTTGACCTGGCTGAAGAAGAATACCCTCCACATAATACTTATCCAGATCAAGATCAGAAAAGTTCTCAATGTCCAGATAGGTGTTCAAGTTGCCAATATTGAATCTTTGGGTGTTAGCAAAATCCAGAGCTTGGTGCCAACTAGTGGCTTTGAAGCTGTAGCTAAGCCATCTGTGTCTTCATGAAAATCTGATATGGATCCCTTGGTTGCTGCAGTGGCCCAGGATAGATCTGTTGTTGGCCTATTATGATGCTTAGGTCGGAGGATAGCTTCAAAGTATCGCAGCACAAGTTCATGAGTAGCTAAAGCACTAGATATCTCCAAGTCAATATGATAAATAAGTACACATAAATTTATAATCATACCTGAAGTTGGGCATTTCTGCCAAAGGTTCTGGACAAGGATTATCCAATCCATTTAAGACCTTGCTATCATACTGGACATGCAAATCTTCTGCAAGCAGTTCTGGATCCATGCCTGCTTGAAGAATATCACGACATGTGCCTTTCCTCAGCTGTGCCTGTGCTTTTTGTCCAGATCTATGAGCCATGTCTGTTATATAAGCATTTGTTAGTACCTGTCCTATGATATAAGTATGATCTTACCCTGAATCTCAATGATCTGATCCAGATCACCCAATCTTTCCATAGATTCCTCATTTCAACCCCATCTTCTAGAACTAGGCTGACCATGTACTAAGATATGCCTGTGAGAGAAGATATCTTGAATGATAGAGGTGTCTAGCTTTGCAAAACTATCACAGGACGTGACATAGACTGCAGAACCAGTATTTCTGTCAGAATGTTCATGTTGCTTGGCAGATTCTTGACACATGCGTGGCTTTCTATTAGGCTGCAAGCTAGATTCAAGAGCTGTTTTTAACTTGTTGCCTAACTTGATCTGAAAGTCATCCTATTAAATGATATGTATCAGAATCTCAGTGCAAATATATATATACTGATCTCTCACCTCATCCTCCATGATAACAGGTTTGTAGAAAATATGAACTATATCATTACTCTTTGCACAATATGCAGGAAGCATGATAGGCTCAGAATGCAGCTGATCAAAATTAGACAAGTTAGTCATAGAAATCTTTACATAAATTTAGCATTTTTACCTTAGCAGGTTTGTCATCCAATGCAGGTATTTCCTAAAACAAGATTAGTTCTTTATATGCATCCAAAGATATTGATATGAGAAGCTTACTGATGGTATGGCCAGCTGAAAGGGTAGTGTGTTCACCTTAGTTTTGAGTTCCTCAATGGCCTCCCTACGTGCACCAGTACCTTCCTTTCTGCCTTCCATGTTTCTGATAAACCTGTTAAGGTCTACCTCAGCTTGGATTTCTTGCTGTCTCTTCTTTTCCTTCTCTTCTTTTTCTCTCTTCTCTTTTTCCTTCTTCTCCTTCTCCTTCTCCCTCTTCTCCTTCTCTCTCTTCTCCTTTTCCTTTTTCTCCTCCTTCTTCTCTTTCTCCTTGCCTTTCTTTTCCTTCTCCTTCTTTTCCTTCTCCTTTCTCTCTTTTTCTTTTTTCTGCTTCTGCTTCTGCTGCTCCTCATCTTCCTCATCTTCAGACTCTATGTAAACTGGTTTTTTCACCTCTTTCTTCTGCCTTAACTTGGGGGAAGAGGGCCAATGCTATGCATGGCAAAACGATTCCTTTTTATTATTATTAATGAAGGTATATAAATTATCTCACACATAGATCAGACACACCATGCCCTGCCTCTGATGTCTTATGCATGGGCTCAGATGCTACACATGCTAGCATATGTATGGCTGATAAATGATCATAGCTATGCACAAGCACATCAGTTAGCACACCTGTTAGCACACCTGTGTAGGCATGTCATGTACCTGTACCTCATGTCTTATACTTGGCATGCAGCATTGTGCTGGGGCCAGTGCCTCGTGCATGTCTGCTACACCTCATGCCAGCCCACTGTGCTTCATGTTCACTGGCCACACCCTATGCTGATTCACCACATCTCAATGTACCTTGTGGATGGGCCAGTGACAGCTCAGAGATGGCTACAGCTGAATGTGAGCATGTCAGTCAGCACAACCATATACACACATTGTGTGTTGCCATGTGCAGGTGTGTCACTTGCCTGTACCTTTGTTGAGATTGGGGCAAATGCCCATTATCAAAGCACACTAAGTGTGATTTTCATCTTATCTCGTTCCTTACCTTTAGATTAGATGTTTCAGGCCTGGAGCCCAAATCGATTATGTACACTACTGTACAGTTGCTTTCAGCCCCTCGTGCTGTTGATGTAGGCACAAGTTTGCAGGATGTTTACCTCAGTGAATTCTTCTATCACTGAGTCCTGACTGCTCAGTATCATTTTAGATACCTCCCATACCCTGGTTCTTCTAAGAGGTTATGGGCCCTGGTCCTGAATTAATGTTGCTCAACAACTCATTCAACCTTTGCACTGTTCCGAAGCTCACAGCCAATGGCTCGAACTGGGTGATGTACAAAACCTGCATTGTGATCATGATCGGAGTAAAAGGTTTGATGCACCATCTGAGAGGCACTGCCAAGGAACCAAAGGAACCATTGACATCACTCGATAAAGACAAAAAGGATGTCAATCCAATGACCAAGCAACTGGATGATTACAAAGAAAAGTGCATCAGGAACTCTCAGAACTTTCTGATTGATCTGATTTGATCTGATTTGATCTGATGTCAATCTGATTGATCTGAAAAGAGCTTTAAAGAAATTTTGATCTATGTATTATATATAAAGAGACTTAAGTATTTTAGTTGTCAATATCTCAATTCTCAAATACTTGATTTAAAAAAAATCAGACCAATCAGATTGAAATCAGATCAATCAGATTGACATCAGATCAAATCAGATCAATCAGAAAGTTCTGAGGGTTCCTGATGTGGAACAAGTGGCTCCAACAGGAATACACCATCAAACAACAGATCTTCTTGACAATCATCAAATCACTCCTTTCATGCATGCAAGATCTTGATCGTGCACACAAAGTATGGTCTGCCATACTTGTAATGAATACAAGGGCAAGACCAAAATGGTCCAAATCGATCTCCGGTGATGGCTCCAGGAGACACGTTGTCAACCCAGTGGCGACGTCCATAAGCATTTCAATTTGTTGCTTTGCATGAAGGAAGAATTAGCAGGCATGGGGACTAAACTAATTGACACCAATTTCACTGTCATAATTTTATCCTTGCTCCTCACTGACTACAATCCTGTCCTCTCAGCAATGCTCTTAGCTGCTTGTATCACTGGAAAGACCATCCTGCCAATGACCATCATTTCTCATGTCGATGAGAAATTTGATCATCATGCGATCAAGGCCCAGCTCAACAAGGTTGATACAGTGCTCATCGTGGGATCTGATCCAAAGAAGTGTGGCACTAGCCAAGACATGTGTGGCAACAGCAATAGCAGTAGCTCTGGCACGAAGAACAATGTCAAGTGCTCGAACTGCAGACACCATTTTCACAGCACCACTAATTGCTGGCAGAAAGGAGGCAGAAAGAAGGGGCAGGGATCTGATAGGAAGGGCAAGAGCAGCAGGAAAGACAAGGACAGCAATGAGAAAGGTACAGCAAATGTGGCTGCCACCCTCGAGACCCATTTTGCTTTCTCAGCACTAGCTGCCATGGTTCCTGACTCAGCGCTGATGTAATGCATCAACATCAGCACCAGTCACATCAGAAAGGTTGACAACTTTCTGATTGACCTGACAATTTCTAACCCTACTGACAGCTCCTGATTGATCTGATCCATCTGAAAGCAATTTTGAGAAGCAAATATCTAATCAGATTTTTACATTTAAAGAAAGACATTTATTGTCAGATATAAAAGTTTTTAATCTCTAACTAAAGGATATATCAAAATCTTTGATATCTGAAATTTTTCAAAATCTGAGAGTGTCTGATCCAAAACTTTTTCAAATCTGGAGGTCAAATATCAGTCAGATGGATCAGACAGTGTCAGATACCATCAGATGCTCTCAGACAGTTGCAGATAATTTTCAGATATTTGACCTCCAGATTTGAAAAAATTCTCAGATCAGACACTCTCAGATTTAGAAAATTTCAGATATCAAAGATTTTGTTATATCTATTAGTTAGAGATTAAAAACTTATATATCTGACAATAAATATCTTTACTTGAATGTCAAAGTTTGATCAGATATTTGCCTGTTAAGATTGCTTTCAGGTGAATCAGGCCAATCAGGAGCTGTCAGTAGAGTTAAAAATTGTCAGGTCAATCAGAAAGTTGTCAACCTTCCTGATGCACCATTACTCCTCTTTCTGATCAGAATTTTTGAACTTCCATTAGATTGCACCTAAACCGATCATCACTGCTGACAAGCATGTCTTCTTCGTGACAGGCTGCGGTGATGTAATTATTACCTTCCCAAATGGTGACACAATCACCAGGATCACCCTGAAGGATGTACTGTACCATTTCGATCATAGGCTCATGGGGGTTGAGCTGTGACTGAGAACTTAGTAGGCTCATTTGGTCTCTTAGGCTCACAACGGGCTGTGACCCATAACCAAAATAAAATAGGCTCACTCATCCCTTATGTTTTTGAGGAGTTGAGGCTTATATGCTTGGAGACATCTCATATTATCTTGTTGTGAATGCTCAGACAGCTTGAACATGTAATGAGATGATTTTAGCCCTCCACAAAGGTCTTGCATTACACCAAGAAAATTTTGATTTTAATTTAATTATAATCAAAATTTGGTCACAGATATCGATGAGGCTCATCAGACCTTGTGACTAGTGACAAAGTGGTGATTAGGCATAGCTCAAGGGTCCCTGTGACCTGTGACATGAGCTTACGATCAAAATGGTACAGTACTGTACATGCTGAGCATAGTGTTTACCCTGATTTCAATCAGCCGCATTAATGCATTGGGCTTTTTGACAATGTTCTGTGATGGACATTGCCAGATTTGCAGTCCCGCCAGACAAACCATCACATGCATCCTGTGTGACAACAACCTCTACAAATTTACTAGTCCTGCAGATGCACTCGCACATGTGCTAGCTTCCATTGCGGCCATCGATGACCATAGTGCCAATCCCATGCTGTCCACCGCTGACCTTCATCACCAGCTAGGCCATATGTCAATTGATGCTGCAAAGTCTCTAATCAAGCATGGCATGATCACTGGCATTAATCTCGATGATCTGATCCAGGAGATGGAACTCTGCTGAGCTTGTGTCCAAGCAAAAATCCAGCATGTGCCATTTCCAAAAGAATGCATGTGATCTCGATCAACAATCTATGGCAAACTTGTATCATCTGATCTATTCGGCCCTGCTCACATTGCATCCCTTGTCAGACATTGGTATGCTATGACATTATTGGACGATACAACCTATGAGGTCCTCATCTCATTCCTCCAACACAAGAGCGAAGCTTTTGACAAATATGTGAACTACGAGAAATTTGTCCAAGTTCATTGGAGGGTCTCTGTAATACAGACTTTCTATTCTGACCAAGGTGGCAAGTACACCAGCCTCGCATTCGAAGATCATCTCATGAAGCAAGGCACACATCATGAAAAGATGGTCCATGACTCGTCTTCACAGAATGGTGCCGCAGAACTTTTTTTCTGCATGAGTGTCACATGCATCCTTGCAATGTTATTGGCCGTGGGACTCCCTAAATTCCTCTGGGCCACTGTGATGCAACATGCCATGTGGCTTTGGAACTGCACCAGAGGAAAGATCACTGGCAACCAAACCCGATATGAATGGGCATTCAGCAAGAAATCAGACCTGTTGGACCTGCATGAATGGGAATGCCCCATCTGGGTCTGCATTGAGAACTGACTGAAGCTTGATGAATGTGCTGACAAAGGGAAGTTCGTTAGCTACAGCAGCAAGAGCAAAGGAATATTAGTATATTGGCCCTGCAAGCACTCGATCACTGTCGAGTGCAATGTCATTTGAGATGACATTGCACTGCTGCCGATGACTGACATGCCCACGGATGATTGGCTAATTGAACTTTTTGACGGTCGTGCTCCAGAGGAGTGGGTTGCCATTGATGGGGACAATGCTGCACTGAGAGATACTCCCACGACAGACCATACTGTCCCAGAGGCCGACCAACTGCCTCCAGACCACATGTCACCAACCGTCGCAGAGCAAGCCCTGCACGATGTGCCAGCTGACACTCTGCCTGATGTGATGAATGTGCCTGCAACTTGCCAGAGTGAGCCCCCACCTACGATAGGACATGCCGCCGCACTACAGACCCCATTGCCAGTGCATACGCACAGTGAACCACCAACTGTGCTGGATGCATCTCAAGCACAGTGCATATTGTACCTTCTTGCTACGTCTGTTTACTTCAAGCTAGTACTATGATAGGACATATAGATCAACACTGGACTATGTGAAATTTCAGTTTTTCAGATGATATACACTACACCAACTCATATATGCACTCTTGGCTCACATTTTTTGACCTATGTATACCTTTGTTGATCTACTTACACATGTATCAACCCATGGGCATCATAGCAAACATATGTATGCTTCTACTACCTCATACATTTCCTGTTAGCCTGTGCACCTTCTATTGATTTGTATGCATTGCTGCTAGCACCAAAGGCAGAATTTAATTTCTATATTTGGATTTTTTTCTGACTTTTACAAAAAATAACATAACTCATACTAGTTTTTTTAATAGAGCTTATATCTCTTCAATGTATAATCTAGTCAGTATTTTTCTATTTTACATGCATTAAATACTATTAAAATTGAATTCTCACTTTCAAATCATATTTTGTATACTGGCAGAAATTAGTGACCAAATATGGCAACTACTTTCTGATAGAATTGCCTGTCGACTAACATGAAGGTCCAGAGTAACAAAAAACTCATACAAATGCATGAGAGCATCAATTGTGCAAACATCACTTTAAGCATATAAAAAAACACTATTTAATCTAATCTAATCATGAGTAGTTCAGCTCCTACCTCTGATAACTCTACATTTTCTGCTATGTCATATATCTTAGCACCTTATTTTATATATAATCTTGTGTGTTATATAGTACACACTTGTCATATCTTATTCTACTCAGCTCGATATATGATATACACTATTATATATACTTATACTATAGATACTTGTAATATCTACAATTATAGTAGTAGTCTAGTTGTATGTCTAATCAAACAAGATTCAAGATTGAATATATGATCAATGTCAAACATTGTATTGTTGAACAAAGCTAATGGCCAATCACGTGATCAATAGCAGACCTTGTTCGGCCGCACAAGGTCTGGTGGCTGTGCTTAGCTTATGTCAGCAGTAGTTGATGTTGCGCTCTCTGCTTTCTCTTCTTTTCTTCAGATAGCTTTGAAGTCAGTGTGATACTACCAGTAGTGCACACTGACTACAAGGCTTGGACACGCCCAGTTCCCATCTACAGCGAGTTGCGGCTGAGGTGTCCAATGATGGTGTAGGGCCATCACCAACTTTCTGGATCTCTTCTGATGATGTGGCATAGAGATTGCACCATGGCCCTCTCAATACCACATGAATCAGAATGAGTGAAAGCTTGTTGGAATCAAATTTAGAATAGCTTTAGAATAGTGCCACAAACAGCAAGATAGCATGGCAAAATGCTGATCTATTGAACTATATGTCTGTGATGATGTGGCAGACTAATTGCTTTATAGCTCTACTAATACTGCATCAATCATGATGTATAAGGGCTTATTGAAATTGGATTTACAGTAGCTTTCTAACAGTATAGTTTACAACATTATAGCACCATTGGTTGTTAAGATAGGAGACAATACTGTTTTGCTGATGTGGCACATAAATCGAGAAATATCTCTTCTTGGAGTGATCCGATTTTCATATTCTAAATTGGGTTGGAAAGGTGTAATCAAAGGTATTTGAACACAATTTACCGTTTGTCGATTGATTGCTTCGTTGCAGAGCTATAAAGCAATCACTGTATACAGTGTATTGGCTCTCTAGGCGACTTATGCTTATGTAAGCGGGCGCTAAGACCTTGTTCGGCCGCACAAGGTCTTGTAAGATCACATGACCGAGTCTCAGGACTCACTGCTACCGATAAATTGCATTTTTTGCTCATTTAATCAATAAACAGTATGTACATTTGTTTGCTATGTATCATTTTAGTGGCTGTATCTTTCTGTAAGCAGTAAATTGCATTGGAAACTGGCTTTCTGGTATATTCAGATGCATTTGAGAACAAGTGAATTGGTTCAGTATTGATTAAGTTAGCTGGAGTTCAAGCATTCTAGGGGGAAAATGCAGAAACAATTCGCATTCTGCAAGTTTTGCACCGATCCTGATGCCTAAGGTACCATCAGAAAGCTATCAATAAGTAGATTCTGATGCATTTTAGAACGAGTAAATCGGTTGAGAATTGGCCTAGTTAGCTAGGGTTCAAGCATTTTAGAAGAGGAAAAAAAGAAACACTTTGCATTCTGCGAGTTCTTAACCGATTTGGATGCATAAAATATGGTAGCAAAGCTATAAGTGAGTAGATTTAGAGGCATTTAAGAACAAGTAAATCGGTGGAGAATGGACTAAGTTAGCTCAAGTTCAAGTGTCATAGAGAGGAAATGTAGAAATTCATTGCATTCTATGAGTTCTGCACAGATCAGGATGCAAAAACTACTGTCAGAAAGCAATAAATGAGCAGATCCAGATGCATTTGAGAACAAGTGAATTGGTCAAGAACTGATCAAGTTACATTAAATCAACAAAGTTTGGCCAGAGCTGGAGTTGAACCTGCAAACTCGTCAGATTGAAGATGTGTGATTATATAAGCCAACTGCCTAATGGGGATGGTCATCGTTTGCATGTCGTTTTCACTATGAAAAGGCGGTATAGAGTAAACAATTCTAAGGAATCGTAAATAGCATGATGAGATAGCCAAGTTGAAAAATGTTGTAAATCATCTTGAGATACAGAGCACCATAGCTTTTTCTTTGCCACCATTGAACTAAATCCACAGAAGAGAACAAAAGTCTTTTCCAAGTAAAGAATCTCTATCCCTGTTTATCATGATGAGATATTATAAAATATTACTATTGATATATAAACATATCTGCAATAGAGACTAAATTCTGTACAAATACTGCTTGAGCAACAGCATGAGGAGAGACGGTTTGATCAGGATTTAACCATTGTCCTAAAGTCATTCGTAAAGATTGGTGAAGAAACTGTTTTCGAGGGCTAAAGTCAACAGAGCTGAGATCATTGCGACAAGGTGGGAGACAAATAACACTGGGCACAGTAGAAAGATTTGAAGTAAAATGGGATGGTGTCAGTGATATTGCATGAATTAGTTGCATTAGCAGCAGCCAACAATATTCGCCCAAGCTTCACAATCCAGTTTTCTTCATCCTCAGCATGGACATTCAAGACTTGATCTGCATAGTAGCTTGCAATATGATCAATCTATAGCCATGCTGTCATATGAGACATCATGACTATAAATTGATTGCAACGAGTGTTTAGAGATTGAAGTGCAATGTTATGAAGAAGATCAGAAATGTTTTGTAGGCCTTTCTGAACTGAAGGCAAAGGATCCAGACATCCAGGAGTGCATTTTTTAATAGCTGTTGCCATGTTGCTGAGGCTGATATGTGTAGATGGCCCCACAACATAACTAGAGGAGGATGCAGGAATGGAGTTCCTATGAGTAGAGAGTGCTTCCAAGTCATTTTTGAGTGATTCTACTGAAAAGTATTCTGCTCTTGATGTTAGACTCATATTGTTAACTAAAAAAAAAATTCTCCATACCTTTCCATCGTAAAATAGAAGAAAGCGGAATACCATCTCTATCATCAGATTCTTTTGAGGAAAGCATATCTTTAAAGCACTCTTGGCTCCAAGATAGGGTCTTCTCCACATTTGCAAGGCTTTTTTGTACTTGATCAGCACTGTTCTCCTCTTCTTGTTCATCTTCATTTTCCTGTTCTTCATCATCATGTTGTTCATCTTCATCTTGCCACTGATCTTCATCTGAAGCATCTCTCATTTCTTCATCTTCATCTTGGTCTTCATCTGATCTCATACTATGCTCAGTATGTAATAAATATGTTATATGTAATTGTTCAAAACTAACATGCATAATTCACCCTATGGCACAATCTCTTGCTTCTTCGTATTCCTTCTTCATTGTCATCTTCTCTGGTCCTTTTCTTTCCTTTGTCTGATGTTTTTTGCTTACATCAGGAAGGTTGACAACTTTCTGATTGACCTGACAATTTCTAACCCTACTGACAGCTCCTGATTGATCTGATCCACCTGAAAGCAATTTTGAGAAGCAAATATCTAATCAGATTTTTACATTTAAAGAAAGACATTTATTGTCAGATATAAAAGTTTTTAATCTCTAACTAAAGGATATATCAAAATCTTTGATATCTGAAATTTTTCAAAATCTGAGAGTGTCTGATCCAAAACTTTTTCAAATCTGGAGGTCAAATATCAGTCAGATGGATCAGACAGTGTCAGATACCATCAGATGCTCTCAGACAGTTGCAGATAATTTTCAGATATTTGACCTCCAGATTTGAAAAAATTCTCAGATCAGACACTCTCAGATTTAGAAAATTTCAGATATCAAAGATTTTGTTATATCTATTAGTTAGAGATTAAAAACTTATATATCTGACAATAAATATCTTTACTTGAATGTCAAAGTTTGATCAGATATTTGCCTGTTAAGATTGCTTTCAGGTGAATCAGGCCAATCAGGAGCTGTCAGTAGAGTTAAAAATTGTCAGGTCAATCAGAAAGTTGTCAACCTTCCTGATGTATATGGAGAAATAAGTGCATCTGCTACCGATCATATTTTCTTGTTTATGTTGGAACGTGTTTTCAAACTGCCAACAGAAAAGTGCTTAGGTTTGCGTAGTTTTGCTATTACAAAGATAAAATGTTGAGCAATTAGTCTTAGCTAATGCACCATAAGTTAATTACTACCTGGCTTAGATCTTGTATAGGCCTTTGTCTTTCCTATATAAAAGATAATTTAGTTGAATCTCTTTTATATCAAAAAAATGTAAACACACCTCCCAAATAACTACCACCTAACACCTGAGACTCTAATGGATTATCTGGATCAATGAATAGCTTTGGGAAAGACTTGTGATTGCTGGGCATAAGATTGTAGTTTTGAATTAATTCATCAGGAAGGTTGACAACTTTCTGATTGACCTGACAATTTCTAACCCTACTGACAGCTCCTGATTGATCTGATCCACCTGAAAGCAATCTTAACAAGCAAATATCTGATCAAACTTGTACATTCAAGTAAAGACATTTATTGTCAGATATATAAGTTTTTAATCTCTAACTAATAGATATAACAAAATCTCTGATATCTGAAATTTTCTAAATCTGAGAGTGTCTGATCTGAGAATTTTTTCAAATCTGGAGGTCAAATATCTGAAAATTATCTGCAACTGTCTGAGAGCATCTGATAATGTCTGACACTATCTGCTCCATCTGATTTGTCTGACAGCAGGTCAATCAGATACTGTCAGATGCTATCAGATTGCTCTCAGGTCTAGCAGAAAGTTGTCAACCTTCCTGATGTTATTCTTTTTATCTTTTCAGGACAGGATGTCTTGGATCTTCTACCACTTCTTGGCCATTTGTAGCAGATGGAACCACAGTGATAGGAATAGTATCAATGTTATCGATATGCACTGCAACTTGACCAGGTGCTAGAGCTCAAGTTTTTGCAACATATTAATGAGATGAATTTGAATCTGCTGATTTGATGCTAAAAGCAGAGACAAACTTGTCAACATCAATTTGAACCTATAGAGTGAAATATCAATAATCAACAAAATAATCAAGTAAGAACAACAAACTTGAAGCTTGGGCCAGATCTGTGCACATATGAAAATACACAACAACAGAAGATGTCGTACAATAAAATCAAGTAAGGAGTCAGGCTGCATGATGATGTGTCCATCTCTAGCCCAGCTACCCTTGCCAGCATTGACAGGATTATCTGTAGTGTCACTTCTATCCTCTGGACTACATTTACAAAGATAAATCAATATATATAGCTTTAATATTACAAGTAGAACTCACTAATATCTAACCTCAGGACCTAAAGGTAAAAAGCCTTCCTTTGATGATTTTAAGGACCAAGTGCACAAAGATAAGATGCCTTTCATATCATACAAGATATCATTTGGATAACCAATAGCATTGAGGCGAACTGTAGTCTTCAAGGCCAATGTTGATGTTCCTAAAGGAGCCTTTGGAGAAGTACCACCATGCATAAGTAAGCCTGAAAAATAACAAGCCAAAGTATCCTCTAGTACGATGAAAACACCAAGCTCTAGCAAGTGAAAGTGACCAGGATCGTATCCATTTTTAGGATACTTGGAATGAGAAACCATAGCAGTAAAAGCTCTAAGGGCATCATATCCATCTTTATGTTTGCCACCATAATGACCAAGGATAAATGCAAGATCCACATCTATGTAGATATTAGTTTTGAATCTTTGTGATATTCATTTTAATTTTACTAACCTGCTTCAGAAGTAGTGGCATTTGAGATATTTACTTGCATGGCCTGGGTCATAAAATTGTCTGACGATCCAATTTTGGGAAAAGGATGCAAGTCTGCAAAAGACTGAACATAATTTTGTATGCCTGGCAAGCATTTATAGCCCTCTGAAAACAAGCCAGTAGTTGCCTATACAGCTTTAGCCAAATTGATATCAGAAAGATCTTATAAACCTACATCCAATAGTTCTTTAGACATCTTCTGTGCATCTGTCAACTCTCCACCTTTCTCTAACTTGCCATTTTTTGAAGGCGCAAAAAGATGTGGTGGCTTTTGATGGGTTGGTCCAATCTGATATGTTCTACCGGATTTGTCTGGCAGGATACCAGTACGCTCAAAAGCAGTACCACCCATTAACATTTTAGAATCTGAATCCCAAATAGGCATTGATGCTGTACTCTCCTCCTCTTCTCCAAGAGCATTTTTCAATGCCTGTTGCAAATGCTTCATTTTTTCTGAAGAGAAAGATTTTCTATCACATAAAGTTCTTGAATTAGTATAGTGATACCAAGCTAAAAAGTTTCAACAACATACCCTGCTATCATGGTTCCCTGAAAAAGATCCTTCTTGCCTGTCACATCTTCATCTTGTTGCGATCATACAAACACCATGTCACCAGAATTCAACTGAATCAAGCCTGACAAATATTATTTCTATTAGTAGCTGTATAAAAATGTGAGCAAAATACTCACCAAATTTGTCTTTCATCTCTCTCAAGGTACCCCGAGGTACTCCAACCCGAGCTGCATACTCCGCATTTTTCTGCTTGCCTGCTGAACTTGTATTCACTATGCACACATGTGTTGTACCATCCTTGAATGTATTGTACAAAGGATCGTCGCTATTCAAAAAGTTCTTTGCATGCAGAGGATAATCTGGCCGTATGCCAATAGGAGGAAATTCAGAATCTCGACCATGTAATTGTAATGATTTTAGATCATTTGGTAGAGTTTGAGAAGTCATAACTATATTTATTATAATTTATATCAATCCTAGTACTTGCAAACAATATGAGAGAAGTTGACTTACTATAGAAAAAAGCACTAAAAATGTCAAATTGAAATATTTTTATTGTTGTTGTTGAAAAGTAGCTATTTATTGCTCTATCTTTAGCTTTAGGCCCATATGGATAGACCAATTAGATTCACTCCAAAAAGAATCATTTAAAAAGAAGTACCTACCCCGTACTGAACTGACCGAACTGCTCAAACCCCACAAAAAGCTCCAAAGATGCCGCCAATGTTAGGGGTCGACTCTTTGCTATTGAGACCTCTGTCTATAATAACATTAGCATATACATATACATATGATATAAGGAAAATATAGCTTACTATCAAGATAAATGGCTAAAAGGAAGCACTCAGCTCTGACAGTATACCAAAAGTACTCAAAATGCCGGTGAATTGACAATCCACACTCGGATTGCTAAAGATAGTAGGTGTTATGATTTATTTTAGCCATTTTATACATCTATACAAAGATTATAAGAATAATTAGACTCACTGCTAAAGAAAACCACGAAGAAGACGAGATTTGAGCACTGTTGTCGAGATGATGGGAAGAAGTAAGGAGCCTGGCAGCAAGCGCCTGCTAAGCACCCGCAGCATCTGCAGCACAGGTGAAATGATGTACTCCTGTCCCATGACATCACCAGGGGGACGGCAGTACGTCATTTTGCCTGTGCTGCAGATTACATAAGACCCGATCGTGATTTCCAGTGCAAGTCCTCTCTCTTGCTCTTTCTCTGGTAAGTACTCGTTCTTCTCGCAGAGTTGGGGCTTGGTGGAACGTTGGGAGGGTTTGCGAAGCACTCAGGTGAGTAATAAAAGTTCTCATTTCAATCTATTTACTAATGATGAGCACCAACTTGCTCGTTTCGAGCGAGTTGGTGCTCGTTTGAATCCCATCCCTCCCCCCTCCCTCCGACCTCATCCATTGCCCCCCAGGGCTCGCGCGCCAGGCCCAATGGCCTGATTGAGGTCCAATGACCTCGCGAATGGCTCGACCGTGCTCCGTTCCGGCCCAACAGCCTCACTTCCAGCCCTGGAGCTTCGAGCACTGCCCAGGGCAGTTGCAGCTGGCGTTTTGCTAGCTGCGTAAGGTGCATAGATCTTCCACATCATACAGATGCAGAAACGTCACCGTTTGGTGGCATTTTTGCATTTGCATGACCCAGGTCAGGTTCTGCACGGTGCGGGTAGCTCCCGCATGCTGTGCAGGGCCAGAAATGTCACCTTTTGGTGACGTTTCTGGCTGTGCATGACACGTTTCGTGTCCAGGGCGTGTGGGTAGCACCCACACATCGTACAGGCCCTAAATTGCGACCATTTGGTCGTGTTTTTGGGTCTGTATGACCCAGACTTCTTGTGCACAGTGCGGGTAGCTCCCCATGCCATGCAGGGCCAGAAATGTCACCATTTGGTGATGTTTCTAGCCCTGTGTGACAGGTTCATGTCCGGGACGTGTGGGTAACACCCACACGTCGTACAGACCCTAAATTGCAACCGTTTGGTCACAATTTTGGGTCCGTATGACCCGGACTTGTTCTCCATAGTACAGGGATAGAAACATCACTGTTCGGTGATGTTTCTAGTCCTGTATGAGATGCTTTGTGTCCGGGGTGTGTGGGTAGCACCCACACATCATATGGACCCAAAATTGCAGCCGTTTGCTGCCATTTTGGGTCCATACGACTCGGACTTGTTCTGCATGGTGCAGGACTGGAAACGTCACTGTTTGGTGACATTTCTAGCCCTGTATGAGAGGGTTTGCATCCAGGGCATGTGGGTAGTACCCACACATCGTGCTGGCCCAAAATTGCGACCATTTGGTCGTGATTTTGGGTCAGACTTCTGATGCTGGTGTGGGTATGCCCCACACGTCGTGCAGCTTGAAATCATGACCGTTTGGTCTCAATTTCGAGTCTGTACGTTTCAATCTAATTATAGACTACGTAGCACAGTTATTGTATTGTATATTAGACACTTTAAATAAAATTTGTTTCTTTTTTTTTCTCGCAATTCTGAGGGATCACATGCAACAGCGAGGATGGTCAGGCTCGCTGTTGCATATGATCAAAGATGTCATGTGATCATGTTGGCTTTCAGCCACCCGGCCTTATTGCTGCCACACCTCTCTTGCTCTCTGCTGTCATCTCTGCTACAGACAAGGTAAGCTTCTACTCTCTCTTGTCCTATGTTAATGGTGCATCTAACCTTCTGTAGACCTCATCTAATCTTCACAATCATGGCTTCCAAGTCAGCACAGCCAGATTTCAAGTATGACCCCTAAACTCATTCTTGATCTGCTATCTGATTTTACTGATGCTTTGTCAGCTGGATACCAGCCAAAGAGTTTGCTAAAACCAAACCTCCACTGGTCTCAGAGACTGTAAATAAGGCACAAGCTGAGAATGTGGATTTCAGACAAGAAGCAAAGTTGCTCCAAGCATTGCCTTGGTTCAATGGTGATATCTTGACTATCTTCACACTCAAGACCCTCTTGCAGCGGAGGCATGTCAATCCTCCAACCAAAGAGGACTTGAAGGCTTTAGTTCTGGCAGATCAGGTTGTTGAAGACAAGTTGTTGGACATGTATGAGGTAATGTTGTACTCTTTATTCGAGTTCCGATGTTGTGTATTAAATATATTCTAGAAATTTCTGACTCATATGGATGACTGGGGAAAGGAACAGTTCTATGATTTGCCTCCTCCTCAGAAAGGAAACCTGTGGAAGCTCCTGGTCGAAGGCGGTCAAAATCTAAACAATGAGCAGGACCGCCAAGCTATTTTTCATGCTGTTCTTAATATTGGTTCCAATCATCTTCCTCTGATTACCAACATCATTGCTCGCTATCAGATTGTAGATGTCATCTGCAAGATTTATGATCTGTCACCTGCTCGAGGCCACAAGCAATTACATCTGCCTCAAGTTAGTGCATATAAGCAGCTTGTGCAGAAGGCAGGTATTCTCAAAGGGGTATGTGGTTACTTTTTCATTCTTTACTCAGTGATCTGATATATCCAAGGTTGTGAAAGATCTGAAGTCATGGCCTAGTATTATGGAGAAGGCATACCATGCATTTCATAAAGACCAGGATCAATTGCTCCTTTTAGGGACAGAGGCCACTACATCAAGTGACAGTATCATTCTTACAACTAGTAAAGTGCTTGAAAGCTACTGGACTTCTACAACCTGGGATGATGAAGCTGCAGCCAAGATCACAAGTGCACTTGTGTGGGGTGTGGTGAAGAAAGACAAAGACAATCTAGTTTTTTCTATAATTCAGCACTTTGAAGCGACAGCTGCTAGTCTACAAGCCATGATGAAGGTAATAAAGCTCAAATGTTGTATGTCTTGACAAATTAATAATCTTACTTCAGACAGCTATATTTATCACAGATGAGGATACATTTTGGAAAGAGCTTTTTATGTGAGTCATAGTATTTATGCTTAATTTATTATTTGTTCTGACCGTGATCTTGCTATAGAGATGCAAACTTATCGGATGAAGACATTGCAAAAATAAAAACTCTCAGACATCCTAAATTTCTATTGCCTATTCTCCTTTGCCTATCACTACTCTCCAATTGTGCTATTCTTGGGACGATCATTGTATACAGATGCTTTCAGTCGTGCTGTATATCTACAGATATGTTTAATATATCTATATCATTTTATCTGTTAACAATTTTATATGCATATGTTCTAGGTCTTCATTCTTTTAGGCAATGTTCAGCAAGCACCAAATCTGATCAAGTTTGAACGGATGATATGGATCACTCTGTTTGCTATTGCACGGGGTGCACCTGCTAGCATGCATGTACCTCAACTTCTTTCCTTTTGGAAAGTTCATTTTTCTCAGAAGGCAGAGGTGGCTGATGAGAGTAGCTGGTTCCAAGAGCCTGGATATGGTAGAAATTTTGAACATCACTTGTAAATTGGTTTTTACTAATATATTTTTAGGACGAGCAGAAGAGCAGTCTGATAATGCTGCATCTAATGATCAAGATGAAGATCAATTGGAAATAAATGTTGTTCTCAATGCAGAAACTCAACAATTGGTTCAGAGTTTGTCAGAAGATCACCAACAGACTGTGGCAGCAATTGTAGCTGGACTTAACCCTAGCAAGGTAAATCCAAATACAATTGTGTGAGACCTTGTGGAAAGTTGGCAAAGCAAATCAAGTAAGTCATTATTTGTTATATATTTAATCTAATCAATCAATTCAAATGTGTGCAGGTGATGAAGAGGATGAGGATGAGGATGAGGATGATGAAAGTAGCATTGATCAAGGTAAGTAAAAAAAATCAATTGATTCTTGGCTTGATAATCTATGATCTAATATGAATATATTTTAGCTAAAACAAAAAAGTCATTACGATTCCTTAGAATCGTTTACTCTATACCGCCTTTTCATAGTGAAAACGACATGCAAACGATGACCATCCCCATTAGGCAGTTGGCTTATATAATCACACATCTTCAATCTGACGAGTTTGCAGGTTCAACTCCAGCTCTGGCCAAACTTTGTTGATTTAATGTAACTTGATCAGTTCTTGACCAATTCACTTGTTCTCAAATGCATCTGGATCTGCTCATTTATTGCTTTCTGACAGTAGTTTTTGCATCCTGATCTGTGCAGAACTCATAGAATGCAATGAATTTCTACATTTCCTCTCTATGACACTTGAACTTGAGCTAACTTAGTCCATTCTCCACCGATTTACTTGTTCTTAAATGCCTCTAAATCTACTCACTTATAGCTTTGCTACCATATTTTATGCATCCAAATCGGTTAAGAACTCGCAGAATGCAAAGTGTTTCTTTTTTTCCTCTTCTAAAATGCTTGAACCCTAGCTAACTAGGCCAATTCTCAACCGATTTACTCGTTCTAAAATGCATCAGAATCTACTTATTGATAGCTTTCTGATGGTACCTTAGGCATCAGGATCGGTGCAAAACTTGCAGAATGCGAATTGTTTCTGCATTTTCCCCCTAGAATGCTTGAACTCCAGCTAACTTAATCAATACTGAACCAATTCACTTGTTCTCAAATGCATCTGAATATACCAGAAAGCCAGTTTCCAATGCAATTTACTGCTTACAGAAAGATACAGCCACTAAAATGATACATAGCAAACAAATGTACATACTGTTTATTGATTAAATGAGCAAAAAATGCAATTTATCGGTAGCAGTGAGTCCTGAGACTCGGTCATGTGATCTTACAAGACCTTGTGCGGCCGAACAAGGTCTTAGCGCCCGCTTACATAAGCATAAGTCGCCTAGAGAGCCAATACACTGTATACAGTGATTGCTTTATAGCTCTGCAACGAAGCAATCAATCGACAAACGGTAAATTGTGTTCAAATACCTTTGATTACACCTTTCCAACCCAATTTAGAATATGAAAATCGGATCACTCCAAGAAGAGATATTTCTCGATTTATGTGCCACATCAGCAAAACAGTATTGTCTCCTATCTTAACAACCAATGGTGCTATAATGTTGTAAACTATACTGTTAGAAAGCTACTGTAAATCCAATTTCAATAAGCCCTTATACATCATGATTGATGCAGTATTAGTAGAGCTATAAAGCAATTAGTCTGCCACATCATCACAGACATATAGTTCAATAGATCAGCATTTTGCCATGCTATCTTGCTGTTTGTGGCACTATTCTAAAGCTATTCTAAATTTGATTCCAACAAGCTTTCACTCATTCTGATTCATGTGGTATTGAGAGGGCCATGGTGCAATCTCTATGCCACATCATCAGAAGAGATCCAGAAAGTTGGTGATGGCCCTACACCATCATTGGACACCTCAGCCGCAACTCGCTGTAGATGGGAACTGGGCGTGTCCAAGCCTTGTAGTCAGTGTGCACTACTGGTAGTATCACACTGACTTCAAAGCTATCTGAAGAAAAGAAGAGAAAGCAGAGAGCGCAACATCAACTACTGCTGACATAAGCTAAGCACAGCCACCAGACCTTGTGCGGCCGAACAAGGTCTGCTATTGATCACGTGATTGGCCATTAGCTTTGTTCAACAATACAATGTTTGACATTGATCATATATTCAATCTTGAATCTTGTTTGATTAGACATACAACTAGACTACTACTATAATTGTAGATATTACAAGTATCTATAGTATAAGTATATATAATAGTGTATATCATATATCGAGCTGAGTAGAATAAGATATGACAAGTGTGTACTATATAACACACAAGATTATATATAAAATAAGGTGCTAAGATATATGACATAGCAGAAAATGTAGAGTTATCAGAGGTAGGAGCTGAACTACTCATGATTAGATTAGATTAAATAGTGTTTTTTTATATGCTTAAAGTGATGTTTGCACAATTGATGCTCTCATGCATTTGTATGAGTTTTTTGTTACTCTGGACCTTCATGTTAGTCGACAGGCAATTCTATCAGAAAGTAGTTGCCATATTTGGTCACTAATTTCTGCCAGTATACAAAATATGATTTGAAAGTGAGAATTCAATTTTAATAGTATTTAATGCATGTAAAATAGAAAAATACTGACTAGATTATACATTGAAGAGATATAAGCTCTATTAAAAAAACTAGTATGAGTTATGTTATTTTTTGTAAAAGTCAGAAAAAAATCCAAATATAGAAATTAAATTCTGCCTTTGGTGCTAGCAGCAATGCATACAAATCAATAGAAGGTGCACAGGCTAACAGGAAATGTATGAGGTAGTAGAAGCATACATATGTTTGCTATGATGCCCATGGGTTGATACATGTGTAAGTAGATCAACAAAGGTATACATAGGTCAAAAAATGTGAGCCAAGAGTGCATATATGAGTTGGTGTAGTGTATATCATCTGAAAAACTGAAATTTCACATAGTCCAGTGTTGATCTATATGTCCTATCATAGTACTAGCTTGAAGTAAACAGACGTAGCAAGAAGGTACAATATGCACTGTGCTTGAGATGCATCCAGCACAGTTGGTGGTTCACTGTGCGTATGCACTGGCAATGGGGTCTGTAGTGCGGCGGCATGTCCTATCGTAGGTGGGGGCTCACTCTGGCAAGTTGCAGGCACATTCATCACATCAGGCAGAGTGTCAGCTGGCACATCGTGCAGGGCTTGCTCTGCGACGGTTGGTGACATGTGGTCTGGAGGCAGTTGGTCGGCCTCTGGGACAGTATGGTCTGTCGTGGGAGTATCTCTCAGTGCAGCATTGTCCCCATCAATGGCAACCCACTCCTCTGGAGCACGACCGTCAAAAAGTTCAATTAGCCAATCATCCGTGGGCATGTCAGTCATCGGCAGCAGTGCAATGTCATCTCAAATGACATTGCACTCGACAGTGATCGAGTGCTTGCAGGGCCAATATACTAATATTCCTTTGCTCTTGCTGCTGTAGCTAACGAACTTCCCTTTGTCAGCACATTCATCAAGCTTCAGTCAGTTCTCAATGCAGACCCAGATGGGGCATTCCCATTCATGCAGGTCCAACAGGTCTGATTTCTTGCTGAATGCCCATTCATATCGGGTTTGGTTGCCAGTGATCTTTCCTCTGGTGCAGTTCCAAAGCCACATGGCATGTTGCATCACAGTGGCCCAGAGGAATTTAGGGAGTCCCACGGCCAATAACATTGCAAGGATGCATGTGACACTCATGCAGAAAAAAAGTTCTGCGGCACCATTCTGTGAAGACGAGTCATGGACCATCTTTTCATGATGTGTGCCTTGCTTCATGAGATGATCTTCGAATGCGAGGCTGGTGTACTTGCCACCTTGGTCAGAATAGAAAGTCTGTATTACAGAGACCCTCCAATGAACTTGGACAAATTTCTCGTAGTTCACATATTTGTCAAAAGCTTCGCTCTTGTGTTGGAGGAATGAGATGAGGACCTCATAGGTTGTATCGTCCAATAATGTCATAGCATACCAATGTCTGACAAGGGATGCAATGTGAGCAGGGCCGAATAGATCAGATGATACAAGTTTGCCATAGATTGTTGATCGAGATCACATGCATTCTTTTGGAAATGGCACATGCTGGATTTTTGCTTGGACACAAGCTCAGCAGAGTTCCATCTCCTGGATCAGATCATCGAGATTAATGCCAGTGATCATGCCATGCTTGACTTGGGGGGAGAGGGCCGATGCTTCGCACGGCAAGACGATTCCTTTTTTATTTATTTATTTAGTCATTAAGGTGCATAAATAAGTAAACTTGCTTCTCGCTCTTTTGCATAATGCAAATTATCAAAACCTGACAGCATACCTTCAAACTCACATTGTCTACCAGTAGTTACTCCATCATAGTACCAGATCCTTTTTCCTTTATCAATAATTCTTGCAGTAAAATGAACATCTCCAAAATACACTATAGCCACCAGTTTGAATGATGTCTTTTCATTATTTGTGTGATGCTTCATGGTAAATGAGTGATTTATTTTTATATTATGATAGTCCACTTCTATAGCTATCAATGGTGGACTGTTGTTGGTAAAAACAGTAGTAGTATGAAGTGCACTATTGCACTGAGGGCATTTTTTCATACTAATTCCATTCATAATTTTTCCTAATTCACTAGCAGTATTTGAGTCTGCAGACAAGCTAGAAATATGCCATACAAGATTATGAACATTTTCAGTCACAGAATACTCACAAGATGTACAATTGTCTTCTACATATCCTACATCTGTTTGACATGCAAGTATAACAGAGGTTAACTCTCTGATATCAGTTCCCACTCCTTGTGTATTAGGAAATTTGATAGGATCAAATTGTGTGAGCAAAGCTCTAACATTTTTTCTTACTAACTCAAAGTCAGAATGTTCCAAGTGAGTCCATTCATTATTCAATGTACTACAGTAATTGTTCAAATTTGCTAAGTGATCTTCCCAAAGATCTTTTTTTGTCCTAAAAATATGATAAAGGATGGTAAACAATGTATCATATGCACAGCTCCAAGTTTGACCACACCATTTCAATCCAATAGGAGAAGAAACTTTTATCTTTGAAGTACCACTTGTTTTTTGTTTTTTTTATCTTTCTTTTATCAGCAGCTTCTTTACTAACCTGATCTAATGCTTTTGTTCCATTTGCTGTATCAAAGCTATCTGGCTTCTCTTCAAATGTTACAAGCTTTCTTTTCTTAAGATTATCAGGCTCCTCTATACTATTTTTATTAATTGTATCAGTCTTTTGTTTGACTAAAATTGTCCATTCTGCATTCTTTGTGTTATGAACAAGTTCAAAAGGATCTGATTTTGTCCATTTGAGTGGAACAGGCACATTTGGTGGGACATAATCAACTCCTTTCCACATTTGATACTGCTGGATGCGAGCTGCTCTAGTAGGAGCATCAATGATTGCAGGAAGTTTCTTGTAATATTGAAGACAAGTTATTTCATCTAATAGCTCAAGCTCTCTAAATTCTGATCTTAGATATCCAGGCAGTCTTCCTTTAATTTTATCAGTATTAAATTGCTGAAGAATAGCTGTTCCGGCAATACTTGAGCTTCGTGAGAGAGCAGTATAGACTCCTCTTTGGTCCTTACAATTTTGAATATCAACAACATTGAATGGTCGTGTTCTTCCTTGAGAAGCATAGTCTGTCATTGAAAAGTTAGGTAGGATGGGAATCTGAGATCTACTAATCCATATTTCTTTATCATTGGGCATAAAGCATTTGATTTTCTCTTCAACTCTGGAGATAGGAACAACATTAAGAGGCAGTCCTGTGAGTTGGACTGGCTTGGGTGCACAAGTCAATCTCACAAAGACTACGTCTAACACAAGCTTGTCATCAATACCAGTATGACACTTCCATCCTACGACCACACCTTCAGCTCCATTGGTAACACACATCTCAGTTGCTTCATTATGTTTGAGCATGACAGGCATTCCTATACACAAAGATAGTTTCCCTGCATAGTGTTTAGTCATAGATGGAATTAACTCCCATAGTTTTCTTTGCAAGGTAATGTGAATTTGATTGTTTGCTCTTATAGGATCACTATACATATTTTTTTTCTTTTTACTTGACAAAGATTCATCAGCCTTATGCCATCTATCTATAGAGTAAAAGTGTACAAGTTTTTGACCGGACTCCATTCCACATCGAATTGTTCCTGCTTTATTAATTTCATCTCTCTGAATGTTGAATGATGTAATGATAGATACATTTCGAAATTGAGGATCTGCAATGTTGGGTCTATTGGCCCCAGGTCCTGTAATTCTAGATCTAAGAAGGTTGATATCATCTTCTGTACAATATTTGTATCTCATATTTTCTAAAGCTCTTCTAAATCTAGCATCATCAGGTGTCTGTGTTTTTTGACGCATATTCTGTCTTAAAATTACTACAGTCACAAACTGATGCCATAATGCTTTTCCTAAACAGGCCTTTTGTTTTAAATGAGAATGAGTGGTGTGAATTATGGTATCTACATCCTGACTGTACAAGGCACTATTAGCAGGAGGAGGTAGTTGAGCAAAGTCACCAGCAAGAATGATGTTCACACCTCCAAAAGGTTGATCTTCTACTTTGAGTGCACTGCTCATTTGGGCACTGATATTGTACAAACTATTGCAATCTACCATAGACACCTCATCTAGAAAGATATATTGAACATGTTGGAGCCTGGTATGGATGTCAGCTAAAGTAGATACACCTTTGCCTCTTTCTGGTTGAAATTTATTGATAGCCAACATAGAATGATATGTTGATCCTCCTATCAAAGCTGCAGCAGCTCCTGTGGGTGCCATGATTAGAAATTTGTAAGACTCTTGTCTCTGCTCAAAAAATCTGGTCATAGCTTTGATGACTTGTGACTTGCCAGTGCCAGCCATACCCCCTAAATACATTTTGAGCTGCTCAGACTGTGGAGTCACAGCATGATTTGCAATAATTTTGAATGCTCTTGATCGTTCAACATTTAGTGTGAATGTCTTAGCTATTTCATCAATGTTTAATCTATCCTCTGGATTTTTCGGATGATAATTGTAATCTAAATATGCTCTACTCACTAACTTGACTTCATTTATATTATAAGGATCTTTATAGGAAGTATCATTATTCTTTTCTGCATTGCTAGCTTCAAGATCTCTTTTGGCCAAGATAATATCTTTTTCTCGTGCTAGAGTTGCTTTCCATTCTCTTTGAGACTTGGATAACATGACATTCTCATCAACAGCATTTTCTGTCTGCTCTATTTTACTTGGATTTAACCATCCAGTACCTTGAATAAGTTTATGCATGTCATACATATCTGCCAGTCTTTTTTGTTGTTTTTTGCCTATATCATCCCATTCTTCTTGAAGCTTTTCAGTCAGACTATCTACACCCCAGTTGGCAGTTGCTTCATCTTCATCATGTTGGCCATCAAGCTCATGCTGGAATGTGGCAAAGATTTTATCACCAAAACTGTTGTTCTGTTCTTGTTGTTTTCTTTGCGCAGAAAAGTCATCTCTAGCATCATTGCATTCATATTTGATTTGAAAAAAATCCATCACCTGCTTTTGTCGAGAAGTAAACTTATATTTGTCAAAAGCATCATCCCATGACTGTTTTTTGTTCTTGAGATCAAGACCAGATCTCCAAGGCTTAAATAGTGTAAGCATAGTCTGACAATATTCTTCTCTATTGCCTTTATCTCTTCTAGGCAAAGAACCACCTGTGAAATTTGGAACTTTGATATTCTCTTCCTTTAGTTTGTGTATGTAATGAGTCTTGAGTTGAGGATGTGGCTCAATAAATAGCTTTTTTGGCACAATTCTCTTCTTTGTGTTGTATTGATTATTTTTTGGATTGTAATCCTTATCATTTGGATCATCATACTCATCTTCTTCCTCTTCCTCTTCTTCTTTCTCATTATCTTCATTGTCTATATTTATATATTCATCATTATCTTCTTGATAACTTGGCTCTCTATCCAAATTGTTTTCTTCTTCAACTTGAGTAAAAGCATCATTTTCATCAACTATCTTCATTTCATTTTCTTCCAGTTCATCAGTCTCAATATTCTTCATGATCACATCTACAATATCTTTTGATGTACTTGTCTTTTTACTAATATTTGATTTCTGATCCAAGTGTGACTTTGATTTTTTCAATCCACTTAAAGATCTTTTCTCATACTGACAGATCCAATCATACAAAGTTACATCTACTAGCTCTTTTGACCTATACATATAATCCAGAATTGGAGACAAACCTACTAACTTTCCTTGAATTTCATTTACTATGACTTTGTCAGGAACATTCTCATGAAAGTCATCAATTTGATTCCAGTCTTGGCTAACTTGTTTGACATAAGTACTCCAGAAGAAAACTTTGAACAAGTGACTTGTATAATGATCTGGATGAGACAAGAGATACATACATGCCATAGGAGATCCCATTTCTAACTTTACAGTTAACGAGTTGACTATCTGAACTATCAACTTTCTTGCTTTTTCTTGTCTAGAACTATCACCACCAATATAAGTAGTGTTTCTATCAAACACACTACGAATAGCTTGAAACATGACATGTGTATTCAGAGGTGATTTAGTAATGTAGTCAGTAATATATGCAACAATAGACTTAATGGCAGTTCCTGAAAGCATACTAGTTACATCTGTATTACATCCCAAAAGATATGTTAAAGGTGTGGAAAATGTGTTAAGCATGGCCTCTCCTTTTTTCATGATAATGCTACCACTGTCCTTGTCTATTAAAGAAGCTAGATATGTGTCTCTTGGAAAACGAGCTTTGCAACTATCATATTTTTTATTCTTGCAACCTCCTCTATCACAACTGTGAACATTAGACAAATATAAAAGTTCATTGACTCTCTTTTTAAAATGTGTCCACCATGAACAGGTTTCTTGGCAATTGCTGCAATCAGTTATATATTCATTGTTATCATGCTCAACTTCAAAACTTGGTACTAAAGGTGCATCACCTTTTTTTACATGTATTTTGCATGGTTTGGGTGGAGCTTCTGGTAAAACTTGAGTTGGCTCAACATAGTTGATATCCTTTTTTACTTGTTGTATCATGTCATTTTCTACTTTTGCCATAGTACTATCTATAAATTCTCCTTGATGACAACTTTCTAAATATTTAATCATCTCCTTTTGAAACTCTGAAGTAGGATCTAAAATTCTATCTCTAATTTCCTGAGGTGACAAACAACCTTGAATCCGGATCATAGTATGCAGATGGAGGCTTAGACGACCTTGTTGTTCTACAGTTCCATAGTATCCAGCAGTCTTACCATACAATCCTCTTCTTTTGTCATTGAATCTCAATACATGTTTGATAAACAAGTCCACCATGAGTTTGAAAAACCTGGCACCTGCTACAGGATTGCTAGCAATAAGACGAAACTGCTCATCCTTCTCATAAAGCTTTGGATAGAATCTCATGTCTTTGTCAGCAAAATACAAACAGATAGGATGTTTAAGATCTGCTGGTGCAAATGTAATAAACCAAGAAGGGGCACCCAAATATGATATAAGAGACCAGATCTCATTTCTCATATATTTACGACCTGTCTTTGAACCTTGCACATGATGAGCAACATGGTCCAAATCATTGATGATTTGATAGCAAAGTTTTTCCTCATCTGTCTCTGGCTGTACTCTTTCTCCATCAGCCAATCTATCTATAAGTTGACTTAAAACTTCTGGATTTACTGACATGAGTCTATCTGCTATATTGGAAAAATTGGCTTTTTTAGCCAAAAGGTAACCACCTGTTGTACTCTCTTTAATTTGATCATGATTGATACAAACCAAGGGAAACATAGCCTCATATTGAAATCTTTTGTCATGATACATCAATAGATCACCTTTTCTTGCATGATCAGATATTTTTACACTGCCATTGCTATTGCCAACACCTCCTAGGCCATATGGAAACAGCCATGGAAATATTTGAGGATAAAGCTGAGAATTGTTATATATTGACTCTGGATTTGCAGCTTGTCCAATGCCTAAAGCTCTGTTGTTTTTGCCTCTCATATGTTGTAAAGCAATTGCTCTCAGCTGTTGAGTAGTCTTTTTGTCCAAATCTCCACCTATCAAACCATGTACAATAAAAGGACATTTTCCAGACTCTACACCTTGAAGAGGTTCATCAGATACTGACATCATTCCAGGCTCAATAGCATCATCTGAAATTTTGCACTCTACAACTACAGGAGGAATGTCTTCAGGATAGCTATTGAGATTCTCATAAGATATATCCAAGTCAGCATAATCAATATGATTAAGCTTAAGCCATTCTAAAGCATGAGCAACTTTATTTCTCCGAACCAAAAGAGGAGTCCGCTTAAATTCTTTTTCAGTAGGCTGAGTTTGACCTATATAAACAAATGCCATAACTTCATCCAATTCATCAAGGCTAGGTGGAAGCTTTGCATATATCTTAGGCATGGGAGTGGAGAAAAAAACTGCATTTGCAGACATTTTGTATAAGCCAGACTTGTGCACACGCACAATGCATCGGTTGTGACACACCCTTGAGATAAGCATCTTTTCTGTCCAACTGAGATCTTGTAGCTGCTCTGGAATTTCACCTATCCAATTGCCATTGATTAGAGCATGTTTTGGTATCTTTTTCTTTTTTAACTCTTGAAGACAAGTATTGCAGATGCTTTTTGAGTGTTTATCAAGTAATGGTCCTTTACAAGATTGTATTATATCTGATGAGTTGTATCTTTCCTGTCTTGCAATGAAAGTATTGTCAGTTTCAAGGATAGATAAGTCTAAATCATGTTCAGACATATCTGTCAGATGTTGAAGTGAAGTCAAAAGACCACAGACACTACATAAGCTCTCCAATATCATATTTGGTTGTATATCATTACAGTATTCAGAAACAATATCTTCAATCAGTTTTTTTGAAGGAGGTTTTGGAGGAAAGGATTGTTCATTTGGCTGTATAATTTTTTTATGTTGTTTATATCTTTTACGTTTTATATTATTCTTATTTTCAACAAGTTTAAATAATGTAAAATGTTCTTTACAACTTTTTTCCTTACAGCTATGATTGCTTAATTTATTTTGCAAGTCTTGCAACATATTTCGATCATTTGCTTGTATCTTATGTTGATGACATACATTAATAATAGCACGTTTTGGGAGTTTAGCTAGTTTGGAAATTGGAATGGTAGTTACAATCATATCATTAGCTACTGGTACTAAATCTTGACTATGAGAAACAAAATTCCAAGATGTGTTTTTATGAAATACAACATCTCCTTGTATAAAATTAGAGATTTCATTGTATGACCAAGTTATATTTGGAGCAAAACCTCCTAACATTTGTGGCTTTTTGGTATTTATTGACAACAAGATATTACTTTTCATACTATCTTGTGTGTTGTATGATATACTATCTTTATAAGATGATATCCATCCAATAAGGAAGGACTTTTGTCTGCTCAATTTGGCTTCGGTTATGCATAATAGCAATATTAAAACTAAGCACATCATAACATGTATTTTTTGTAGTGCGAGCGCCTTGGCCCAATTATTTGTACACTTTGATACAGGCACTTTGGCCAATGTTAGCTGCACGTAGCAACTGGAGTGGCCCTTATCTAAATATATCATCAAAGAACTCACCACAAATATAGCAAATAATAGCACTAAGGCAATGGTCTAAGCAAGGGTCTCTACCTCGTTTATCGGATTCTATCGCTCAATAGCGATAGAATCCAATTGATTTTTTTTTCAATCACACGTAATGATGCATAATTAAAAAGATATATTTGAGTCCTAATATAAAAGTCAAAACAAAGATTTTAGAATTCCAACGCTTTTACTAATATATTAATCCTCCTTTTCGCGAGCAAGCAAGTAGACACCCTGGATGTTAAGACTAAGGTTGGAGAAATCACCTTTCATCCAATGGGATGTGGTATGAATAATCGCAACTACATCTCCAGCATGCAAATCATCCTGAATCACCTTGACCTCAGAATGCATATGAGCTTTACCGAACAAAAGAGATGGATCTCCTCGGTCAACAGATCCTCCATCACCAATACGCTTGTAAAGTGCAGTGCAGTCCCACACTGGAACTGTATAACAAAAAAAACAAAGTTAGTTGATGAAAACAACAAGATAGACGCACTTACCATCATAGGACACCGGAATGGCTCTCTTACTCATTCCTTTGATCCCCATCTTGAATGTGGCATCGGTCCCTGTAGCCTGAGAAGCTGGGCTAACATTGGACCACTTGTCTCGTGACTTGGAAGACGGAGTGGCCAACTCCTTGGAGCCTAATGTATAGTTACACTTAGTATTTCAGGTTGATAAAGATAATGTGCAAAACTTGCCGGATGACTGAGATTTCTTTTTGGAGGAAGAAGGTGCAACCGGACTCATCGCAGTTGAAAAAGGAAGCGCATTGTCCATGCAGTATATGCTTAGCTTGGACTTCTGAAAGACCAGGCCATAGAATGCCAAAGCCCTTTCCCATTCCATGCTCAAGGGAGAGACATAGAGCTCTTTGATCTGACGTCCATCTAAAATAAGATAGTCATATTGCATACAAGAGATGATAACAATAAAGAACGTACTGCTTTCCAGCACCCATGCATTGGCTAGATGAGAATCTACAACAAATCCAACGGTAAGACACAAGGCTGTGCTTTTATTTCCGTCCTTGAATGCAATAGCATGACCAGTGCCTAAAGGCATAGCAACAAAGTCACTTGGATCTGCACGAGAGGGATTCATCAAATTCAAAGATCGGTTCTCCTGGAATGTGATAATCTGAAGGAGATAGCTGTGCACATACACTATTAATATATTGTACGATGAAATGAGTTGAACAATAAACTTACTCGAGTGTAATGTTACCATAGGCATCATCTGTCAGACGACTAACTGCGTAGGTCATGACATCTACACTGCCACCAATCAGACTAGTAGACGTGCTATAAGAAAAAAGAGTCGTAAGTCATTCTGAAAAGCTTACAACAAAAATCAAGCGTACTTTAGAGGTGGAAGTTGTTTGTAAAACATTGTCATAAGGGGATCAATCAACGTAGCAATGGTGACATTGCAGCCCTCTGGAATTCTGAAAGAAGAATGATTTAGTATTCCAATAGATGTGACAATAACATACAGATTGTCGTCCATCATGTCCAAGTCAATGTTGTCTTGATTCTCTTTGTTTTCATCTGTGCTCTTCTGCACGTCATCAGAAACCATTGCATCTGTAGTGTCAGCAGCTTCGTCATCTAGAAAGACATCCTTTGATCTATAATGTGTAGGCAAATCAGCAATCATTCTACAGATGAAACTGTACGACATACTTCTTCTGAGGATTAACCTCCTTAATCGAAAATGGACTGCCAAGTACAATTGTAAAGCTAAGCAAGCTTGGACTATGCATGTGGAGAATGCAATAAAATCACGTACTCATCATCCGATATCAAGGTATGCTCTTTTCTGCAAAAACAACAATATCAAGAAAGCAAATGTATGAGAAAAAAAACATATAAGTACTTCTCATTTATCTTCTGTTTCTTCGGGGCAGAAGCAGTCCCATTATTGTTAGTCGTTTCTGATGTTTTGCGTAAGCGGAGAGGCTCTCTTATTCTTATGTTAATGCATATCTAAACAGTAAAAGATAAAAAAAAACTCACCGATCTGCTTTAGCCATCCGTTTAAAACGTGTAGTCAATGGAGTCTGCAACTCTGGCCTACGCACAAAATAGTCAGAAAAGTATGAAACAAAATTCCAAAAAGATAAGTGTACTCTTCATCGGACTCGAACACTGGCTCTTCCAAAGCTCTCTTTCTACTGTCAATGGCATTAGCCCAATCATATAATTGCACAAAATAAAGACATACGAGTTCATAGAACCTAGTGAGCTAGCCAGAGATGACGTCCGGCTGAGTCCCTTGGGAGCCGAAGGTTGAACGGTCATCTTGGGCTTACGAACAGGGGTGGAAGGAAGAGCAAGGACCTTGTCCTTGTTGCTGCGAGACCGAGTATTCATGATGAAAAAAGGTATAAGAAGAGGATAATAGACGTGCAATAAGACAAATGAAGTGTCAGCAAAGATGCAAAAGAACAGTAGGGTAGCAAATGCTGAGGCAAAGTGATTGAACTGCTCTCTTCTTATATAAAATGAGGATAGGAGTTTAGGGCAGGTGGAAATCTGACTTAGACCTCAAGTCATACTTTGTGAACGCACCAATGAATGATGCAATTGGAGATATTATGATAGAAAGCGTGCTTACATCTGAATTTGTGTAGTCACCTATCAAATCGGTCTGACAGATCTTTGGGGTATAGTGACGTGTCAAGTAGTAACTGAATATCCAAAACAAATAAGAATTAGCAAGATGCAGAGCAAGATGAACAAGGAAATCGGAACCTGAGATCAACAAAATGCTTCAGCGTTGGCCCGAAGTACGTATGTTCCTAGGATGTTTGTAGCCGACATTGGAAATGTAAAATATAGAATTTCAACTGGACAACAAAGTGTTAGGCATAACATAAAACCCTGATGGTTGATTCGGAAGCAATATGTTCTAGGTAAGATCTGCAAAGTAGCTGAGCCTTAAGCGAGCTTAAGAAAAAATGACACGTACCATTGGACCTGAAGCTTTCGAACAAACATAAAACACAGGATGCCTATTGGATCGGAAGAGTGACAACTCGCAATGAAATTCCAAGAGAGCAATTGAAAGAAGCAGGGGGCAAAGTGCTAGGCATAGCATGAAACTGTTGACGGTTGATTCGGAAGCAATATGTTCTAAGCGAGATCTGCAAAGTAGCTGAACATTCAGCCAGCTTCAGGAATGATGACACGTATCATGGGACCTGAAGCTTCGGAACAAACATAAAACACAGGATGCCCATTGGACCGGAAGAGTGACAACCAGCAATGAAATTCCAAGAGAGCGATTGAAAGAAGCAGTGAGCAAAGTGCTAGGCATAACATGAAGCCATTGACCGTTGATTCAGAAGCAATATGTTCTAAGCGAGATCTTCCGAGTAGCCAAGCCTTGACCGGACTTAAGCGGAGATGACACCAAGAAACCTGGATCACGGAGGATCATTAAAATTGAAATTGTTGGATCGTAATCTTGATACATTTGAAAATAAGCCTGCACCTTACTACATTCACAAAGAACATAGATCGGATTGTGCTGCTATGAATCTAGACGATCTTGTTGTTAATGCTGACCAATAGAAAAAACAGAGTCAGAATCAGACCACATCGTAATTTTGAATGCTCCGGTCTATCCTTTGCAGTTCTGCCGTCCTATCCTATCTTTCTTCTTTTCCCCCCTCTAAGGATTGTTTTCATTATCCATACGTTCTACGCATCATTTAAGATGTCTCTACCTTTGATTGAGTTTTTAGACAAGCCAGATTGCCGTAAGTGATTAGTGTTTTGTCTCTGTATGGTTTGTCGAATGAATATGTAGGAGCACATCTTATGAAGATCAGTGATGATGCTGTAAAGCAGTTACCACGTCATCTTCAACTCAGCAATATGTCTGATGTGCGTATTCATACCTTACTATTGTTGGGATTCAGCTAACTAGCTTTGTTAGATGAAGTTCTTGAGAGAGAACTATGTCGCACATAAAGCCGTAGATGGATCTGCAAAGGTTGTGTTGCAAAACTCGGATCTTGATGCAGAGATGGAGGAAGCCGTCTGGGAAGGACAAGGTGTCTTGTTAGACTATGACTTGCCACCAATCTTGGATCGCAACAGGTGTGTTATTATCTGCTTTTGTCGTCTTTCTCTTTGCTTAAAAACATATGACAGTCTACCTACGAAGATCATTTGGGCAAAACAGAGCGTTCGCCTACTAGGAATAGGATCTCCTCTCTTTGATCAATCAGTTGCCGGTGTTGCAGCTATCCATCATCTCATAGATAGCATCTATTCTGTGAAGGGTCTCAGACCATGGGTTCCTGATCAAGTTGAGAGTCATGCAAGCCTTAGCTTTGCCAACCGTTACGTCACTCCTCTCTCACTTGTCAACGGCTCAAGTCCTGTACCCTTTGGGGACGTTGTGGATCCACAAGGCCTCTTGCTACTGGCCACATCTACTGCAGGTGCTCATCTTGATGATAATAAGGTTGAGTACTATGAAAGAAAGTGGAACAGCACGTACGTCAACTCTATGCCGACTCTTGCATTGTATTTTACTAATGTTAAAACCTCTAGATCTTCTGATTATCACTATATCACCATTGATCCAGCTATCATTCGACCTGGTCAGATTGTTCAGGTGCAAGTGTCTTTTGTTACGGTACCTCTGTCTGGAAAAAAAGGGTTGTATCAGATGGCATGCAAGTTGCGATCTGTAGCTATTCTTGATCGTCAATTGCAAGAGGTAAATTTGTTTGTATCTTTGTATAGATGACACTTACAGATAGATTGTTACTAGGCCTATGATATGCAAGCATACTCTATTGAGTTTCAGAAGAAGGCATCTCCTCCAAAGGTATTGAAAAGGCGCATTGGATATGTGGTCTCAGTTGACGCTATGTCAAGAGAGGTGAAGAAGACAAAGAGCACAGTCGTAGAAGGCTTAGAGGACACCTTTATGCAAGATTCTAGTTCTGCATAGATCAATATTGTTTGTCGTGAAGTGTTTTTTTTGGATTGTCTGTACACATGATACCTATTCAATATTTCATTCCATCCATCTGTCACGAGTTACTATAAGACAGATCAAATCAGAGTTGATCACTTATAAATATATAAGACATCTTACCAACTGCTCTAACCCAAAGTTCCACAGTCGAGATACTTTACATAAAGTATGTTCTAGCATAATAGGATCAAACACCATCTTCTCTTTCTCTTCTATAGTCAGCTGTGCATCTAGAAAATGAAATAGCAAAACAAATGCATCTTTGATGACCATCTTGTTTTTCTCCTTAGGATGGATCAATTGTAATTTTGCTAGGCCTTTCAGTGCTCCTGCTTGGATCTCTGATATAAGTTCACCCATATCATACTCTGATGGTATATCAATGACATCTGTATAAGCATAGTCTGCAGTGAGAAGATAAGCCACAAGTGGTCCAAAGCCATAGAACATGACTTCATTTGTTTTGGACTTTTTGTTTTTGATGCACTTGTAAAATGCTGCAAAGGAACAATGTGCTGTTCTTTCCACCAAATTCTTCCATTCTATGTTTGCTGCCCTCCAATATTTCTCTGCATGTTCAACGCTACGCTGGGTTGGACAACCATAAGCTGTGGTGTCACAGAAATAATTTGAGGATTTATTGGATTTAAGGCTGTCATAACAGGCTGACCAGTCTTCTAGGTCTGAAAACATGGCTTTCTGATCCAAGACAAACTGGCAACCATAAGTGATGCCACGGAAGATCAGAGCACTGAAAAATCCAGCTTGAGAGTGAACATTTGTTGGTGAAAAAGGAGTATCATCTTCTCTCATCCTCACAAGGCTTGGTGCACGCTGACGAAAGGGAAGATAATGGTCAAGTCGTGTAGCCATTTTTGTAAGGAGGGCATGATGTTCTGGAGGTGCACATTCTAGATCACCTGTAAAGGACAGCTCATTCTCCAAGGAACATCTATCCAGGAAGAATACAGCTGCATGCAGAAACTTTAAACATTTTGTGTAGCCAAGTGGAGGATGAGAAAATAGAGGAGGATGTGGTGAAGGGGAATGTCTCTCTTCAGACTGACTAGCAGTAGAGGGAATTGGCAAGGTCTCAATATGTTTACGAGCATCTTTGTTGAAACCAGAATATTGATCACAAACATCATTGATGGACATCAGGAGTTTATGCTCCTCGGTGTCTGGTATGACAATAGCATGATGAGATAGCCAAGTTGAAAAATGTTGTAAATCATCTTGAGATATGGAGCGCCGTAGCTTTTTCTTTGCCACCATTGAACTAAATCCACAGAAGAGAACAAAAGTCTTTTCCAAGTAAAGAATCTCTATCCCTGTTTATCATGATGAGATATTATAAAATATTACTATTGATATATAAACATACCTGCAATAGAGACTAAATGCCAGTGATCATGCCATGCTTGATTAGAGACTTTGCAGCATCAATTGACATATGGCCTAGCTGGTGATGAAGGTCAGCGGTGGACAGCATGGGATTGGCACTATGGTCATCGATGGCCGCAATGGAAGCTAGCACATGTGCGAGTGCATCTGCAGGACTAGTAAATTTGTAGAGGTTGTTGTCACACAGGATGCATGTGATGGTTTGTCTGGCGGGACTGCAAATCTGGCAATGTCCATCACAGAACATTGTCAAAAAGCCCAATGCATTAATGCGGCTGATTGAAATCAGGGTAAACACTATGCTCAGCATGTACAGTACTGTACCATTTTGATCGTAAGCTCATGTCACAGGTCACAGGGACCCTTGAGCTATGCCTAATCACCACTTTGTCACTAGTCACAAGGTCTGATGAGCCTCATCGATATCTGTGACCAAATTTTGATTATAATTAAATTAAAATCAAAATTTTCTTGGTGTAATGCAAGACCTTTGTGGAGGGCTAAAATCATCTCATTACATGTTCAAGCTGTCTGAGCATTCACAACAAGATAATATGAGATGTCTCCAAGCATATAAGCCTCAACTCCTCAAAAACATAAGGGATGAGTGAGCCTATTTTATTTTGGTTATGGGTCACAGCCCGTTGTGAGCCTAAGAGACCAAATGAGCCTACTAAGTTCTCAGTCACAGCTCAACCCCCATGAGCCTATGATCGAAATGGTACAGTACATCCTTCAGGGTGATCCTGGTGATTGTGTCACCATTTGGGAAGGTAATAATTACATCACCGCAGCCTGTCACGAAGAAGACATGCTTGTCAGCAGTGATGATCGGTTTAGGTGCAATCTAATGGAAGTTCAAAAATTCTGATCAGAAAGAGGAGTAATGGCAGTGACTGGTGCTGATGTTGATGCATTACATCAGCGCTGAGTCAGGAACCATGGCAGCTAGTGCTGAGAAAGCAAAATGGGTCTTGAGGGTGGCAGCCACATTTGCTGTACCTTTCTCATTGCTGTCCTTGTCTTTCCTGCTGCTCTTGCCCTTCCTATCAGATCCCTGCCCCTTCTTTCTGCCTCCTTTCTGCCAGCAATTAGTGGTGCTGTGAAAATGGTGTCTGCAGTTCGAGCACTTGACATTGTTCTTCGTGCCAGAGCTACTGCTATTGCTGTTGCCACACATGTCTTGGCTAGTGCCACACTTCTTTGGATCAGATCCCACGATGAGCACTGTATCAACCTTGTTGAGCTGGGCCTTGATCGCATGATGATCAAATTTCTCATCGACATGAGAAATGATGGTCATTGGCAGGATGGTCTTTCCAGTGATACAAGCAGCTAAGAGCATTGCTGAGAGGACAGGATTGTAGTCAGTGAGGAGCAAGGATAAAATTATGGCAGTGAAATTGGTGTCAATTAGTTTAGTCCCCATGCCTGCTAATTCTTCCTTCATGCAAAGCAACAAATTGAAATGCTTATGGACGTCGCCACTGGGTTGACAACGTGTCTCCTGGAGCCATCACCGGAGATCGATTTGGACCATTTTGGTCTTGCCCTTGTATTCATTACAAGTATGGCAGACCATACTTTGTGTGCACGATCAAGATCTTGCATGCATGAAAGGAGTGATTTGATGATTGTCAAGAAGATCTGTTGTTTGATGGTGTATTCCTGTTGAAGCCACTTGTTCCACATCAGGAACCCTCAGAACTTTCTGATTGATCTGATTTGATCTGATGTCAATCTGATTGATCTGATTTCAATCTGATTGGTCTGATTTTTTTTAAATCAAGTATTTGAGAATTGAGATATTGACAACTAAAATACTTAAGTCTCTTTATATATAATACATAGATCAAAATTTCTTTAAAGCTCTTTTCAGATCAATCAGATTGACATCAGATCAAATCAGATCAAATCAGATCAATCAGAAAGTTCTGAGAGTTCCTGATGCACTTTTCTTTGTAATCATCCAGTTGCTTGGTCATTGGATTGACATCCTTTTTGTCTTTATCGAGTGATGTCAATGGTTCCTTTGGTTCCTTGGCAGTGCCTCTCAGATGGTGCATCAAACCTTTTACTCCGATCATGATCACAATGCAGGTTTTGTACATCACCCAGTTCGAGCCATTGGCTGTGAGCTTCGGAACAGTGCAAAGGTTGAATGAGTTGTTGAGCAACATTAATTCAGGACCAGGGCCCATAACCTCTTAGAAGAACCAGGGTATGGGAGGTATCTAAAATGATACTGAGCAGTCAGGACTCAGTGATAGAAGAATTCACTGAGGTAAACATCCTGCAAACTTGTGCCTACATCAACAGCACGAGGGGCTGAAAGCAACTGTACAGTAGTGTACATAATCGATTTGGGCTCCAGGCCTGAAACATCTAATCTAAAGGTAAGGAACGAGATAAGATGAAAATCACACTTAGTGTGCTTTGATAATGGGCATTTGCCCCAATCTCAACAAAGGTACAGGCAAGTGACACACCTGCACATGGCAACACACAATGTGTGTATATGGTTGTGCTGACTGACATGCTCATATTCAGCTGTAGCCATCTCTGAGCTGTCACTGGCCCATCCACAAGGTACATTGAGATGTGGTGAATCAGCATAGGGTGTGGCCAGTGAACATGAAGCACAGTGGGCTGGCATGAGGTGTAGCAGACATGCACGAGGCACTGGCCCCAGCACAATGCTGCATGCCAAGTATAAGACATGAGGTACAGGTACATGACATGCCTACACAGGTGTGCTAACAGGTGTGCTAACTGATGTGCTTGTGCATAGCTATGATCATTTATCAGCCATACATATGCTAGCATGTGTAGCATCTGAGCCCATGCATAAGACATCAGAGGCAGAGCATGGTGTGTCTGATCTATGTGTGAGATAATTTATATACCTTCATTAATAATAATAAAAAGGAATCGTTTTGCCATGCATAGCATTGGCCCTCTTCCCCCAAGTGTCATACCAGACACCGAGGAGCATAAACTCCTGATGTCCATCAATGATGTTTGTGATCAATATTCTGGTTTCAACAAAGATGCTCGTAAACATATTGAGACCTTGCCAATTCCCTCTACTGCTAGTCAGTCTGAAGAGAGACATTCCCCTTCACCACATCCTCCTCTATTTTCTCATCCTCCACTTGGCTACACAAAATGTTTAAAGTTTCTGCATGCAGCTGTATTCTTCCTGGATAGATGTTCCTTGGAGAATGAGCTGTCCTTTACAGGTGATCTAGAATGTGCACCTCCAGAACATCATGCCCTCCTTACAAAAATGGCTACACGACTTGACCATTATCTTCTCTTTCGTCAGCGTGCACCAAGCCTTGTGAGGATGAGAGAAGATGATACTCCTTTTTCACCAACAAATGTTCACTCTCAAGCTGGATTTTTCAGTGCTCTGATCTTCCGTGGCATCACTTATGGTTGCCAGTTTGTCTTGGATCAGAAAGCCATGTTTTCAGACCTAGAAGACTGGTCAGCCTGTTATGACAGCCTTAAATCCAATAAATCCTCAAATTATTTCTGTGACACCACAGCTTATGGTTGTCCAACCCAGCGTAGCGTTGAACATGCAGAGAAATATTGGAGGGCAGCAAACATAGAATGGAAGAATTTGGTGGAAAGAACAGCACATTGTTCCTTTGCAGCATTTTACAAGTGCATCAAAAACAAAAAGTCCAAAACAAATGAAGTCATGTTCTATGGCTTTGGACCACTTGTGGCTTATCTTCTCACTGCAGACTATGCTTATACAGATGTCATTGATATACCATCAGAGTATGATATGGGTGAACTTATATCAGAGATCCAAGCAGGAGCACTGAAAGGCCTAGCAAAATTACAATTGATCCATCCTAAGGAGAAAAACAAGATGGTCATCAAAGATGCATTTGTTTTGCTATTTCATTTTCTAGATGCACAGCTGACTATAGAAGAGAAAGAGAAGATGGTGTTTGATCCTATTATGCTAGAACATACTTTATGTAAAGTATCTCGACTGTGGAACTTTGGGTTAGAGCAGTTGGTAAGATGTCTTATATATTTATAAGTGATCAACTCTGATTTGATCTGTCTTATAGTAACTCGTGACAGATGGATGGAATGAAATATTGAATAGGTACTTGGGGGAAGAGGGCCAATGCTGTGCATGGCAAAACGATTCCTTTTTATTATTATTAATGAAGGTATATAAATTATCTCACACATAGATCAGACACACCATGCCCTGCCTCTGATGTCTTATGCATGGGCTCAGATGCTACACATGCTAGCATATGTATGGCTGATAAATGGTCATAGCTATGCACAATCACATCAGTTAGCACACCTGTGTAGGCATGTCATGTACCTGTACCTCATGCCTTATACTTGGCATGTAGCATTGTGCTGGGGCCAGTGCCTCGTGCATGCCTGCTACACCTCATGCCAGCCCACTGTGCTTCATGTTCACTGGCCACACCCTATGCTGGTTCACCACATCTCGATGTACCTTGTGGATGGGCCAGTGACAGCTCAGAGATGGCTACAGCTGAATGTGAGCATGTCAGTCAGTACAACCATATACACACATTGTGTGTTACCATGTGCAGGTGTGTCACTTGCCTGTACCTTTGTTGAGATTGGGGCAAATGCCCATTATCAAAGCACACTAAGTGTGATTTTCATCTTATCTCGTTCCTTACCTTTAGATTAGATGTTTCAGGCCTGAAGCCCAGATCGATTATGTACACTACTGTACAGTTGCTTTCAGCCCCTCGTGCTGTTGATGTAGGCACAAGTTTGCAGGATGTTTACCTCAGCGAATTCTTCTATCACTGAGGTATGTGATCTATGCTTCTTTCATTGATTATTAATGTACTTACTCCATGGGCAGTCCTGACTGCTCGGTATCATTCTAGGTACATAATCAATGCAGTGAATTCTTCTATCACTGAGTCCTGACTGCTCAGTATCATTTTAGATACCTCCCATACCCTGGTTCTTCTAAGAGGTTATGGGCCCTGGTCCTGAATTAATGTTGCTCAACAACTCATTCAACCTTTGCACTGTTCCGAAGCTCACAGCCAATGGCTCAAACTGGGTGACGTACAAAACCTGCATTGTGATCATGATCAGAGTAAAAGGTTTGATGCACCATCTGAGAGGCACCACCAAGGAACCAAAGGAACCATTGACATCACTCAATAAAGACAAAAAGGATGTCAATCCGATGACCAAGCAACTGGATGATTACAAAGAAAAGTGGAACAAGTGGCTCCAACAGGAATACACCATCAAACAACAGATCTTCTTGACAATCATCAAATCACTCCTTTCATGCATGCAAGATCTTGATCGTGCACACAAAGTATGGTCTGCCATACTTGTAATGAATACAAGGGCAAGACCAAAATGGTCCAAATCAATCTCCGGTGATGGCTCCAGGAGACACGTTGTCAACCCAGCGGCGACGTCCATGAGCATTTCAATTTGTTGCTTTGCATGAAGGAAGAATTAGCAGGCATGGGGGCTAAACTAATTGACACCAATTTCACTGCCATAATTTTATCCTTGCTCCTCACTGACTACAATCCTGTCCTCTCAGCAATGCTCTTAGCTGCTTGTATCACTGGAAAGACCATCCTGCCAATGACCATCATTTCTCATGTCGATGAGAAATTTGATCATCATGCGATCAAGGTCCAGCTCAACAAGGTTGATACAGTGCTCATTGTGGGATCCAATCCAAAGAAGTGTGGCACTAGCCAAGGCATGTGTGGCAACAGCAATAGCAGTAGCTCTGGCACGAAGCACAATGTCAAGTGCTCGAACTGCAGACACCATTTTCACAGCACCACTAATTGCTGGCAGAAAGGAGGCAGAAAAAAGGGGCAGGGATCTGATAGGAAGGGCAAGAGCAGCAGGAAAGACAAGGACAGCAATGGGAAAGGTACAGCAAATGTGGCTGCCACCCTCAAGACCCATTTTGCTTTCTCAGCACTAGCTGCCACGGTTCCTGACTCAGTGCTGATGCAATGCATCAACATCAGCACCAGTCATCACTACTCCTCTTTCTGATCAGAATTCTTGAACTTCCATTAGATTGCACCTAAACTGATCATCACTGCTGACAAGCATGTCTTCTTCATGACAGGCTGCGGTGATGTAATTATTACCTTCCCAAATGGTGACACAATCACCAGGATCACCCTGAAGGATGTACTGTACCATTTTGATCATAGGCTCATGGGGGTTGAGCTGTGACTGAGAACTTAGTAGGCTCATTTGGTCTCTTAGGCTCACAACGGGCTGTGACCCATGACCAAAATAAAATAGGCTCACTCATCCCTTATGTTTTTGAGGAGTTGAGGCTCATATGCTTGGAGACATCTCATATTATCTTGTTGTGAATGCTCAGACAGCTTGAACATGTAATGAGATGATTTTAGCCCTCCACAAAGGTCTTGCATTACACCGAGAAAATTTTGATTTTAATTTAATTATAATCAAAATTTGGTCACAGATATCAATGAGGCTCATCAGACCTTGTGACTAGTGACAAAGTGGTGATTAGGCATAGCTCAAGGGTCCCTGTGACCTGTGACATGAGCTTACGATCAAAATGGTACAGTACTGTACACGCTGAGCATAGTGTTTACCCTGATTTCAATCAGCTGCATTAATGCATTGGGCTTTTTGACAATGTTCTGTGACGGACATTGCCAGATTTGCAGTCCCGCCAGACAAACCATCACATGCATCCTGTGTGACAACAACCTCTACAAATTTACTAGTCCTACAGATGCACTCGCACATGTGCTAGTTTCCATTGTGGCCATCGATGACCATAGTGCCAATCCCATGCTGTCCACTGCTGACCTTCATCACCAGCTAGGCCATATGTTAATTGATGCTGCAAAGTCTCTAATCAAGCATGGCATGATCACTGGCATTAATCTCGATGATCTGATCCAGGAGATGGAACTCTGCCGAGCTTGTGTCCAAGCAAAAATCCAGCATGTGCCATTTCCAAAAGAATGCACGTGATCTCGATCGACAATCTATGGCAAACTTGTATCATCTGATCTATTCAGCCCTGCTCACATTGCATCCCTTGCCAGACATTGGTATGCTATGACATTATTGGACGATACAACCTATGAGGTCCTCATCTCATTCCTCCAGCACAAGAGCAAAGCTTTCGACAAATATGTGAACTACGAGAAATTTGTCCAAGTTCATTGGAGGGTCTCTGTAATACAGACTTTCTATTCTGACCAAGGTGGCAAGTACACCAGCCTCGCATTCGAAGATCATCTCATGAAGCAAGGCACACATCATGAAAAGATATTGCATGACTCGTCTTCACAGAATGGTGCCGCAGAACTTTTTTTTCTGCATGAGTGTCACATGCATCCTTGCAATGCTATTGGCCATGGGACTCCCTAAATTCCTCTGGGCCACTGTGATGCAACATGCCATGTGGCTTTGGAACTGCACCAGAGGAAAGATCACTGGCAACCAAACCCGATATGAATGGGCATTCAGCAAGAAATCAGACCTGTTGGACCTGCATGAATGGGAATGCCCCATCTGGGTCTGCATTGAGAACTGACTAAAGCTTGATGAATGTGCTGACAAAGGGAAGTTCGTTAGCTACAGCAGCAAGAGCAAAGGAATATTAGTATATTGGCCCTGCAAGCACTCGATCACTGTCGAGTGCAATGTCATTTGAGATGACATTGCACTGCTGCCGATGACTGACATGCTCACGGATGATTGGCTAATTGAACTTTTTGACGGTCGTGCTCCAGAGGAGTGGGTTGCCATTGATGGGGACAATGCTGCACTGAGAGATACTCCCACGACAGACCATACTGTCCCAGAGGCCGACCAACTGCCTCCAGACCACATGTCACCAACCGTCACAGAGCAAGCCCTGCACGATGTGCTAGCTGACACTCTGCCTGATGTGATGAATGTGCCTGCAACTTGCCAGAGTGAGCCCCCACCTAAGATAGGACATGCCACCGCACTACAGACCCCATTGCTAGTGCATACGCACAGTGAACCACCAACTGTGCTGGATGCATCTCAAGCACAGTGCATATTGTACCTTCCTGCTACGTCTGTTTACTTCAAGCTAGTACTATGATAGGACATATAGATCAACACTGGACTATGTGAAATTTCAGTTTTTCAGATGATATACACTACACCAACTCATATATGCACTCTTGGCTCACATTTTTTGACCTATGTATACCTTTGTTGATCTACTTACACATGTATCAACCCATAGGCATCATAGCAAACATATGTATGCTTCTACTACCTCATACATTTCCTGTTAGCCTGTGCACCTTCTATTGATTTGTATGCATTGCTGCTAGCACCAAAGGCAGAATTTAATTTCTATATTTGGATTTTTTTCTGACTTTTACAAAAAATAACATAACTCATACTAGTTTTTTTAATAGAGCTTATATCTCTTCAATGTATAATCTAGTCAGTATTTTTCTATTTTACATGCATTAAATACTATTAAAATTGAATTCTCACTTTCAAATCATCATCTGAAAAAATTACCACTGTTATATAGAGCTATGTCAGCTACATAGCTCTGATAGGTCCATAGCAGTGTTCTTTTATATATAGCCTAGCTATAGATGCAGGGTCATCTATATAGAGCTATCATAGCTACCATAGCTGTCATAGCTCAAAGGTATAGCTACTTGGGGGAAGAGGGCCGATGCTCTGCACGGCAATACGATTCCTTTTAAATTGTTCTAACTTTGTAGTGTTATTCTCACAGAATTAATAAGATGACAGAGAATTGAATATACTAGTATTATAATGCTGCAAAGATCTCCATCTTCAAAGTATATTGTTTTACACTTATCTCTTATTTTTAAACTTTGTTACCAGCAAGAGTTGAACCAATGACAAAATAATGGTCACGTGCAACAGCGAGCCCGATCAGGCTCGCTGTTGCACGTGACTTCTCAGAAATTGTGTTTACATTTATGAAGTACATAAGTGTGGCCTTTGAAAGTCTGTCAATTGTTTTATGTTGCTTAGATTCATTTTACTTTTGCTTTCTAGGGGTCTGAATCAGTAATTTGGCTATATCTCTGTCAATTCTCTAGCTATGAACATAAACTCAAGTGTGTCTGAGTAGTACTATCAATGGCCATATTCATACGATTTTTACCGATTTTTTATGCTACTCAGTATGTGCCTATTCTCAGATGATTTGATGATTTACCCCTAGATTTGAATGATTTTTTCGATTTTTTCCTGCTTATAAATTGCTTATGTAATCCGCAGCACGGGCAAAATGACGTACTCCCGTCCTCCTCATGATGTCATGGGACAGGTGTATGTCATTTTGCCCGTGCTGCGGATTATGTAAGACCTTGAAAATAGTCAAATAGGAGATTTTGTGATAATTCGAGTGTACCTCCTTAAGTACTGGAGATATCATCGTTCCCTTGATCGCGTCAGAAAGATCTCTGTTATACCTTTTCAACGACACTAGGTACACTACAATTGGATGAGTCGATAAAAAGATATGGCCTCAACAAGTTTGCCTCTACCTCTAATACCAACCCTTCAGTAATCGCTACCGCGTTTTCTCAATACTTATCCGATCGTCTTGTATAATATGCCGTTAGAAAGGTACAAATCAGACCTTTCCAACGGTATCTTTAGCGTGTAAATAGCACCACTCATTGCTCCGCTACGATGCAGTCACTATGATCTTCTCCTCAAAGGTATCTTTTAAAGTGATTTGCTCATATCTCAGTCATTTCTGAACCTATTCTCATGAAAAAAAATGTTCTGACTAGGTAAAATCTGCTTTTATCATATTATTATAAACCATACTAACTTACATCAATGACAAGGTGCAAAATATCCTATTAAATATGTTTATCTGTTATCTCAACAAGTTTGCACTTATACTAACACCTTTCAGTTCTAATAAGACTAGCATTAATTTACATATGCATATAGTTTAACACTAATTGAATTTGATTAAGTAGACTGATATCTCTCAGAAACATTTAAAATTACAAGAATGACAATTGTCAGAATTGAACTTACAACCTTACTTTAAGATGTGAGAAATTATTACTATAAAAGGCATTACATTGGCTGGGTGTCATCTTTTTTGAGTTGAAAAGCGGGTTAGAGTAAACGATTCTAAGGAATCGTAATCATAGCTATCATAGCATAAGAGGACAGCTATGTCAACTATGGACTATATATATGCTATTCTGTCTTATAGACCTATCAAAGCTATGTTGACTACCTACACTACATCTCCTCTTCTTGATATATATATCAGATATCCTATACAATTATGATAATATTTTCAAGCATTTTATAGGCCTTATATCTTACAAGATCTCTTAGTTTTAAGACAGACAAAACATCGAAAATTATAAGACTATATTTATTCAAAGAGGTACTACTACACAAATTGTATACTACTCTACAAGTTTCCTAAGTCTTTGTTAATCAAAATATAAGACAACAAAGTCTTTAAAAAGCGAAAAATAGTTCTACAATAAACATAAGATTAGTATTAGTTGTAGTTAAGAAACATTAGACTTACAAGTAAACATACAAAAAAGCGAAAATATCTTGATAAGATAATCCATATTAGTGACAATAAGAACACAACAATATAAAGAACTTACCAGAGATAACAAGATGTTGAAGGATAATAGAGAGAAGTTGCGAAGACGAGAGATGGTAGTAGTTGAGAAGAAAGAGAGGTCGCGCATTGCGCGGGCCTTATGTAGACGTGGCGAGCAGAGCCCAAAATGTGGTCGGGCCGGGCGCTGCCGAGTGCCGTGACAAAGACTAAGTCGTAGACTTCACTAAATTCATGTCGCTGTCAAGTAGCTTGTAGTACCTTAGCTAGATATCTGTCTGACTGGATTGTATTCTATAAGTACATTGTAGTGTCTCTCTTTTTTTCAAATTTGATTTGATTTGATTTGATTTGATAAGTTCGAGATATTCGAACTTGCGCGCGTTCAGTGGCTGAAGCACCGAAACGTGCGTTGAACTTCGTCTCGACTCTTCTCTGCTACCACTTCCCACTCCTCTTCTCTTCTCCTCCCTCTTCTCTCCTGCTTCCCTCCCTTTTATCATCGAATCGGATGCCAGAGAGGGACGCGTAGGAAGCCGAGGGACATAGGTAAGTAAAAAAATCTTTCTATTTCGTATGTTTGCTAAAACAGAGAGTATCGCTCGAATTCGAGCGATACTCTCGACGACTTGGTCCTCCTGCGCCCATCCTCACCCCCCCGTCGTTTCTCCTCCATCACCCCATCACCTTTCGACCTTGCCGCCTCGCCGCCACGTCACCAGCACCCGTGGCGCTGCCTCCGTCGACCATGACCACTGGAGTGCACCCCGTTGGCCGCAATTCCAGATGGGCACGCCAGCGCATGTATGCTCACATGTCACGCGTGGCTCTGCTCGCCCGCCCTCCTGCTTACAGCTGTGCACCTCGCACGCAGGCCTGACGCATCACACATGGGCCCGTGGCAGCCGATGTCTCGCACACGGGCTCGCGACAGCCCGAAGACCATCGCTCGCCCCCTGCATGCCTGATGCCTCCCGCACCAGGCCTGCACATCGTGCATCCCTGCGCACATCGTGCGCGCTGTCTCGCCGCATAGTGTATCTGGGCCCGCCGCCTTCCATGCCTATCACGCCCTGCGCACGTTCCTTGCGCACGTCCCCAGCACCTCCGCTTCCAGCGCGTGGGCCTGCCACGTCACGCCTCGCATCGCCCTGCACCGTCGTGCCACCTCTCGCCACACCTTGACTCCTCGCACACGTCCCCGCGTGCCTCGCGCCGCCTCCCATGCCCTGCGCACGGCCTCGCGGCCCGTTGGGCTCGTGCACGGGCCTGTGCATCGCACACATCCCATGCGCATCTTTCGCGCCCCGCGTATGCCTTCTGTGCATCGCGCATGCCGTGCACAAGTCCACTGAACAGCGTAGGCCCGCCCTATCGCGAACGGGCACAGCCAGCATGTGTGCGAGAGCGTGCGGACCCCATGCCGTGTGTACGGACATGTCGGACCTTGCAAGTGTCCCTGCGTACCTTGCAAGTGCAAGCCGTGTGCCGTGCCTCCCTGCCCTGGCTGCCTCATGCATGGGCGCGCCGCCTACTGCGTGCGTCGCGCACCCCTCGCGTATTCTCCGCTGCCTCTTGACGCCTAACGCCAGCTTTGCGCACCTCGCACAGACCCACCGTACCTCACACGCAGATGCTGCGTCACACGCGAATGCTACCATTGGGTGCATGCCTGCCTTGGCATCACCCGACATGATTCATATCTGTAGTACTTTGAATTGTAGTAGTAGTATTATTCAATATAATCAATTTTGACTTGAACTTGTAATACCTGATTGACTTCAAGACATAGTATTCATAGAAGTCATAGGCTTTCATAGCTCACCCTACCCAGTATGATAGTGTTATATAGATCATACTACTAGCTATGGAAGCTATGATAACACTACATAGCCTGTACTACTAGCTATGAAAGCTATGAAGGTTCTCATAATGCTATATAGCTAGATAAGCAAGCTATATAGTTTACATAGCTCTGTGATAGCACCTATAATGTAACCTGTAGCTATATAAAATTTGGTTTTTTCAGATGATATTTTGTATACTGGCAGAAATTAGTGACCAAATATGGCAACTACTTTCTGATAAAATTGCCTGTCGACTAACATGAAGGTCCAGAGTAACAAAAAACTCATACAAATGCATGAGAGCATCAATTGTGCAAACATCACTTTAAGCATATAAAAAAACACTATTTAATCTAATCTAATCATGAGTAGTTCAGCTCCTACCTCTGATAACTCTACATTTTCTGCTATGTCATATATCTTAGCACCTTATTTTATATATAATCTTGTGTGTTATATAGTACACACTTGTCATATCTTATTCTACTCAGCTCGATATATGATATACACTATTATATATACTTATACTATAGATACTTGTAATATCTACAATTATAGTAGTAGTCTAGTTGTATGTCTAATCAAACAAGATTCAAGATTGAATATATGATCAATGTCAAACATTGTATTGTTGAACAAAGCTAATGGCCAATCACGTGATCAATAGCAGACCTTGTTCGGCCGCACAAGGTCTGGTGGCTGTGCTTAGCTTATGTCAGCAGTAGTTGATGTTGCGCTCTCTGCTTTCTCTTCTTTTCTTCAGATAGCTTTGAAGTCAGTGTGATACTACCAGTAGTGCACACTGACTACAAGGCTTGGACACGCCCAGTTCCCATCTACAGTGAGTTGCGGCTGAGGTGTCCAATGATGGTGTAGGGCCATCACCAACTTTCTGGATCTCTTCTGATGATGTGGCATAGAGATTGCACCATGGCCCTCTCAATACCACATGAATCAGAATGAGTGAAAGCTTGTTGGAATCAAATTTAGAATAGCTTTAGAATAGTGCCACAAACAGTAAGATAGCATGGCAAAATGCTGATCTATTGAACTATATGTCCGTGATGATGTGGCAGACTAATTGCTTTATAGCTCTGCTAATACTGCATCAATCATGATGTATGAGGGCTTATTGAAATTGGATTTACAGTAGCTTTCTAACAGTATAGTTTACAACATTATAGCACCACTTGTTGTTGAGATAGGAGACAATACTGTTTTGCTGATGTGGCACATAAATTGAGAAATATCTCTTCTTGGAGTGATCCGATTTTCATATTCTAAATTGGGTTGGACAGGTGTAATCAAAGGTATTTGAACACAATTTACCGTTTGTCGATTGATTGCTTCGTTGCAGAGCTATAAAGCAATCACTGTATACAGTGTATTGGCTCTCTAGGCGACTTATGCTTATGTAAGCGGGCGCTAAGACCTTGTTCGGCCGCACAAGGTCTTGTAGGATCACATGACCGAGTCTCAGGACCCATTGCTACCGATAAATTGCATTGTTTTGCTCATTTTATCAATAAACAGTATGTACATTTGTTTGCTGTGTATCATTTTAGTGGCTGTATCTTTCTATGAGCAGTAAATTGTGTTGGAGACCAGCGTTCTGATATATTAGGATGCATTTGAGAACAAGTGAATCGGCTGAGTACTGATTAAGTTAGCTGGAGTTCAAGCATTCTAGGGGGAAAATGCAGAAACAATTCACATTCTGCGAGTTTTGCACCGATCCTGACGCATGAGGTACCGTCAGAAAGCTATCAATAAGTAGATTCTGATGCACTTTAGAACGAGTAAATCGGTTGGGAATTGACCTAGTTAGCTAGGGTGCAAGCATTTTAAAAGAGGAAAAAAAGAAACACTTTGCATTCTGCGAGTTCTTAACCGATTTGGATGCATGGAGTATGATAGCAAAGCTATAAGTGAGTAGATTTAGACGCATTTGAGAACAAGTAAATCGGTGAAGAATGGACTGAGTTAGCTCAAGTTCAAGTGTCATGGAGGGAAAATATAGAAATTCATTGCATTCTATGAGTTCTGCACAGATCAGGATGCAAAAAATACTGTCAGAAAGCAATAAATGAGCAGATCCAGATGCATTTGAGAACAGGTGAATTGGTTGAGAACTGATCAAGTTACATTAAATCAACAAAGTTTGGCTAGAGCTGGAGTTGAACCTGCAAACTCGTCAGATTGAAGATGTGTGATTATATAAGCCAACTGCCTAATGGGCATAGTCATCGTTTTGGTGTCGTTTTCACTATGAAAAGGCGGTATAGAGTAAACGATTCTAAGGAATCGTAATCATGTGTACAGACAATCCAAAAAAAAACACTTCACGACAAACAATATTGATCTACACAGAACTAGAATCTTGCATAAAGGTGTCCTCTAAGCCTTCTACAACCATGCTCTTTGTCTTCTTCACCTCTCTTGACATAGCGTCAACTGAGACCACATATCCAATGCGCCTTTTCAATACCTTTGGAGGAGATGCCGTCTTCTGAAACTCAATAGAGTATGCTTGCATATCATAGGCCTAGTAACAATCTATCTGTAAGTGTCATCTATACAAAGATACAAACAAATTTACCTCTTGCAATTGACGATCAAGAATAGCTACAGATCGCAACTTGCATGCCATCTGATACAACCCTTTTTTTCCAGACAGAGGTACCGTAACAAAAGACACTTGCACCTGAACAATCTGACCAGGTCGAATGATAGCTGGATCAATGGTGATATAGTGATAATCAAAAGATCTAGAGGTTTTAACATTAGTAAAATACAATGCAAGAGTCGGCATAGAGTTGACATACGTGCTGTTCCACTTTCTCTCATAGTACTCAACCTTATTATCATCAAGATGAGCACCTGCAGTAGATGTGGCCAGTAGCAAGAGGCCTTGTGGATCCACGACGTCCCCAAAGGGTACAGGACTTGAGCCGTTGACAAGTGAGAGAGGAGTGACGTAACGGTTGGCAAAGCTAAGGCTTGCATGACTCTCAACTTGATCAGGAACCCATGGTCTGAGACCCTTCACAGAATAGAGACTATCTATGAGACAATGGATAGCTGCAACACCGGCAACTGATTGATCAAAGAGAGGAGATCCTATTCCTAGTAGGCGAACGCTCTGTTTTGCCCAAATGATCTTCATAGGTAGACTGTCATATGTTTTTAAGTAAAGAGAAAGATGACAAAAGCAGATAATAACACACCTGTTGCGATCCAAAATTGGTGGCAAGTCATAGTCTAACAAGACACCTTGTCCTTCCCAGACAGCTTCCTCCATCTCTGCATCAAGATCCGAGTTTTGCAACACAACCTTTGCAGATCCATCTACAGCTTTATGTGCGACATAGTTCTCTCTCAAGAACTTCATCTAACAAAGCTAGTTAGCTGAATCCCAACAATAGTAAGGTATGAATATGCACATCAGACATATTGCTGAGTTGAAGATGACGTGGTAACTGCTTTACAGCATCATCACTGATCTTCATAAGATGTGCTCCTACATATTCATTCGACAAACCATACAGAGACAAAACACTAATCACTTACGGCAATCTGGCTTGTCTAAAAACTCAATCAAAGGTAGAGACATCTTAAATGATGTGTAGAATGTATGGATAATGAAAGCAATCCTTAGAGGGGGGAAAAGAAGAAAGATAGGATAGGACGGCAGAACTGCAAAGGATAGACCGGAGCATTCAAAATTACGATGTGGTCTGATTCTGACTCTGTTTTTTCTATTGGTCAGCATTAACAACAAGATCGTCTAGATTCATAGCAGCACAATCCGATCTATGTTCTTTGTGAATGTAGTAAGGTGCAGGCTTATTTTCAAATGTATCAAGATTACGATCCAACAATTTCAAGTTTAATGATCCTCCGTGATCCAGGTTTCTTGGTGTCATCTCCGCTTAAGTCCGGTCAAGGCTTGGCTACTCGGAAGATCTCACTTAGAACATATTGCTTCTGAATCAACGGTCAATGGCTTCATGTTATGCCTAGCACTTTGCTCACTGCTTCTTTCAATCGCTCTCTTGGAATTTCATTGCTGGTTGTCACTCTTCCAGTCCAATGGGCATCCTGTGTTTTATGTTTGTTCCGAAGCTTCAGGTCCCATGATACGTGTCATCATTCCTCAAGCTGGCTGAATGTTTAGCTACTTTGCAGATCTCGCTTAGAACATATTGCTTCCGAATCAACCGTCAACAGTTTCATGCTATGCCTAGCACTTTGCCCCCTGCTTCTTTCAATTGCTCTCTTGGAATTTCATTGCGAGTTGTTACTCTTCCGATCCAATAGGCATCCTGTGTTTTATGTTTGTTCCAAAGCTTCAGGTCCAATGGTACGTGTCATTTTTTCTTAAGCTCGCTTAAGGCTCAGCTACTTTGCAGATCTTACCTAGAACATATTGCTTCCAAATCAACCATCCGGGTTTTATGTGGGTTTTATGTTATGCCTAACACTTTGTTGTCCAGTTGAAATTCTATATTTTACATTTCCAATGTCGGTTACAAACATCCTAGGAACATACGTGTTTTTATCGTACTTCGGGCCAACGCTGAAGCATTTTGTTGATCTCAGGTTCTGATTTTCCTGTTCATCTTGCTCTGCATCTTGCTAATTCTTATTTGTTTTGGATATTCAGTTACTACTTGACACGTCACTATACCCCAAAGATCTGTCAGACTAATTTGATAGGTGACTACACAAATTCAGATGTAAGCACGCTTTTTATCATAATATCTCCAATTGCATCATTCATTGGTGCGTTCACAAAGTATGACTTGAGGTCTAAGTCAGATTTACACCTGCCCTAAACTCCTATCCTCATTTTATATAAGAAGAGAGCAGTTCAATCACTTTGCCTCAGCATTTGCTACCCTACTGTTCTTTTGCATCTTTGCCGACACTTCATTTGTCTTATTGCACGTCTATTATCCTCTTCTTATACCTTTTTTCATCATGAATACTCGGTCTCGCAGCAACAAGGACAAGGTCCTTGCTCTTCCTTCCACCCCTGTTCGTAAGCCCAAGATGACCGTTCAACCTTCGGCTCCCAAGGGACTCAACCGGACGTCATCTCTAGCTAGCTCACTAGGTTCTATGAACTCGTATGTCTTTATTTTGTGCAATTATATGATTGGGCTAATGCCATTGACAGTAGAAAGAGAGCTTTGGAAGAGCCAGTGTTCGAGTCCGATGAAGAGTACACTTATCTTTTTGGAATTTTGTTTCATACTTTTCTGACTATTTTGTGCGTAGGCCAGAGTTGCAGACTCCATTGACTACACGTTTTAAACGGATGGCTAAAGCAGATCGGTGAGTTTTTTTTTATCTTTTACTGTTTAGATATGCATTAACATAAGAATAAGAGAGCCTCTCCGCTTACGCAAAACATCAGAAACGACTAACAATAATGGGACTGCTTCTGCCCCGAAGAAACAGAAGATAAATGAGAAGTACTTATATGTTTTTTTTCTCATACATTTGCTTTCTTGATATTGTTGTTTTTGCAGAAAAGAGCATACCTTGATATCGGATGATGAGTACGTGATTTTATTGCATTCTCCACATGCATAGTCCAAGCTTGCTTAGCTTTACAATTGTACTTGGCAGTCCATTTTCGATTAAGGAGGTTAATCCTCAGAAGAAGTATGTCGTACAGTTTCATCTGTAGAATGATTGCTGATTTGCCTACACATTATAGATCAAAGGATGTCTTTCTAGATGACGAAGCTGCTGACACTACAGATGCAATGGTTTCTGATGACGTGCAGAAGAGCACAGATGAAAACAAAGAGAATCAAGACAACATTGACTTGGACATGATGGACGACAATCTGTATGTTATTGTCACATCTATTGGAATACTAAATCATTCTTCTTTCAGAATTCCAGAGGGCTGCAATGTCACCATTGCTACGTTGATTGATCCCCTTATGACAATGTTTTACAAACAACTTCCACCTCTAAAGTACGCTTGATTTTTGTTGTAAGCTTTTCAGAATGACTTACGACTCTTTTTTCTTATAGCACGTCTACTAGTCTGATTGGTGGCAGTGTAGATGTCATGACCTATGCAGTTAGTTGTCTGACAGATGATGCCTACGGTAACATTACACTCGAGTGAGTTTATTGTTCAACTCATTTCATCGTACAATATATTAATAGGGTATGTGCACAGCTATCTCCTTCAGATTATCACATTCCAGGAGAACCAATCTTTGAATTTGATGAATCCCTCTCGTGCAGATCCAAGTGACTTTGTTGCTATGCCTTTAGGCACTGGTCATGCTATTGCATTCAAGGACGGAAATAAAAGCACAGCCTTGTGTCTTACTGTTGGATTTGTTGTAGATTCTCATCTAGCCAATGCACGGGTGCTGGAAAGCAGTACGTTCTTTATTGTTATCATCTCTTGTATGCAATATGACTATCTTATTTTAGATGGACGTCAGATCAAAGAGCTCTATGTCTCTCCCTTGAGCATGGAATGGGAAAGGGCTTTGGCATTCTATGGCCTGGTCTTTCAGAAGTCCAAGCTAAGCATATACTGCATGGACAATGCACTTCCTTTTTCAACTGCGATGAGTCCGGTTGCACCTTCTTCCTCCAAAAAGAAATCTCAGTCATCCGGCAAGTTTTGCACATTATCTTTATCAACCTGAAATACTAAGTGTAACTATACATTAGGCTCCAAGGAGTTGGCCACTCCGTCTTCCAAGTCACGAGACAAGTGGTCCAATGTTAGCCCAGCTTCTCAGGCTACAGGGACCGATGCCACATTCAAGATGAGGATCAAAGGAATGAGTAAGAGAGCCATTCCGGTGTCCTATGATGGTAAGTGCGTCTATCTTGTTGTTTTCATCAACTAACTTTGTTTTTTTGTTATACAGTTCCAGTGTGGGACTGCACTGCACTTTACAAGCGTATTGGTGATGGAGGATCTGTTGACCGAGGAGATCCATCTCTTTTGTTCGGTAAAGCTCATATGCATTCTGAGGTCAAGGTGATTCAGGATGATTTGCATGCTGGAGATGTAGTTGCGATTATTCATACCACATCCCATTGGATGAAAGGTGATTTCTCCAACCTTAGTCTTAACATCCAGGGTGTCTACTTGCTTGCTCGCGAAAAGGAGGATTAATATATTAGTAAAAGTGTTGGAATTCTAAAATCTTTGTTTTGACTTTTATACTTGGGGGAAGAGGGCCGATGCTCTGCACGGCAATACGATTCCTTTTAAATTGTTCTAACTTTGTAGTGTTATTCTCACAGAATTAATAAGATAATAGAGAATTGAATATACTAGTATTGTAATGCTGCAAAGATCTCCATCTTCAAAGTATATTGTTTTACAGTTATTTCTTATTTTTAAACTTTGTTACCAGCAAGAGTTGAACTAATGACAAAATAATGGTCACGTGCAACAGCGAGCCCGGTCAGGCTCGCTGTTGCACATGACTTCTCAAAAATTGTGTTTACATTTATGAAGTACATAAGTGTGGCCTTTGAAAGTCTGTCAACTGTTGTATGTTGCCTAGATTGATTTTATTTTTGCCTTCTAGGGGTCTGAATCAGTAATTTGGCTATATCTCTGTCAATTTTCTAGCTATAAACATAAACTCAAGTGTTTCTGAATAGTACTATCAATGGCCATATTAACACGATTTTTACCGATTTTTTACACTACTCAGTATGTGCCTATTCTCAGATGATTTGATGATTTGCCCCTAGACTTGAATGATTTTTTCGATTTTTTCCTGCTTATAAATCGCTTATGTAATCCGCAGCACGGGCAAAATGACGTACTCCCGTCCCCCTCATGATGTCATGGGACGGGAGTATGTCATTTTGCCCATGCTGCGGATTATGTAAAACCTTGAAAATAGTCAAATAGGAGGTTTTGTGATAATTTGAGTGTAGCTCCTTAAGTACTGGAGATATCATCAATCCCTTGACTGCGTCAGAAAGCTCTTTATTATACCTTTCCAACGATACTAGGTACATTACAATTGGATGAGTCAATAAAAAGATATGGCCTCAACAAATTTGCCTCTACCTCTAACACCAACCCTTCAGTAATCACTATCGCGTTTTCTCAATACTTACCCGCTCGTCTTGTATAATATGCCGTTGGAAAGGTACGAATCAGACCTTTCCAACGTTATCGTTAGCGTGTAAATATCACCACTCATTGCGCCGCTACGATGCAATCACTATGATCTTCTCCTCAAAGGTATCTTTTAAAGTAATTGGCTCATATCTCAGTCATTTTTGAACCTATTCTCATGAAAAAAAATGTTCTGACTAGGTAAAATCTGCCTTGATCAAATTATCATAAATTACACTGACTTACATCAATGACAAGGTGCAGAATATCCTATTAAATATGTTTATCTGTTATCTTAACAAGTTTGCACTTTCTTATACTAAAACCTTTCAGTTTTAATAAGACTAGCATTAATTTACATATGCATATAGTTTCACACTAATTGAATTTGATTTAGTAGACTGATATCTCTAAGAAACATTTAAAATCATAAGAATGACAATTGTCAGAATCGAACCTACAACCTTACTTTAAGATGTGAGAAATTATTACTATAAAAGGCATTACATTGGCTGGGTGTCATCTTTTTTGAGTTGAAAAGCGGGTTAGAGTAAACGATTCTAAGGAATCGTAATTAGGACTCAAATATATCTTTTTAATTATGCATCATCACGTGTGATTGAAAAAAAAATCAATTGGATTCTATCGCTATTGAGCAATAGAATCCGATAAACGAGGTAGAGACCCTTGCTTAGACCATTGCCTTAGTGCTATTATTTGCTATATTTGTGGTGAGTTCTTTGATGATATATTTAGATAAGGGCCACTCCAGTTGCTACGTGCAGCTAACATTGGCCAAAGTGCCTGTATCAAAGTGTACAAATAATTGGGCCAAGGCGCTCGCACTACAAAAAATACATGTTATGACGTGCTTAGTTTTAATATTGCTATTATGCATAACCGAAGCCAAATTGAGCAGACAAAAGTCCTTCCTTATTGGATGGATATCATCTTATAAAGATAGTATATCATACAACATACAAGATAGTATGAAAAGTAATATCTTGTTGTCAATAAATACCAAAAAGCCACAAATGTTAGGAGGTTTTGCTCCAAATATAACTTGGTCATACAATGAAATCTCTAATTTTATACAAGGAGATGTTGTATTTCATAAAAACACATCTTGGAATTTTGTTTCTCATAGTCAAGATTTAGTACCTGTAGCTAATGATATGATGGTAACTACCATTCCAATTTCCAAACTAGCTAAACTCCCAAAATGTACTATTATTAATGTATGTCATCAACATAAGATACAAGCAAATGATCGAAATATGTTGCAAGACTTGCAAAATAAATTAAGCAATCATAGCTGTAAGGAAAAAAGTTGTAAAGAACATTTTACATTATTTAAACTTGTTGAAAATAAGAATAATATAAAATGTAAAAGATATAAACAACATAAAAAAATTATACAGCCAAATGAACAATCCTTTCCTCCAAAACCTCCTTCAAAAAAACTGATTGAAGATATTGTTTCTGATTACTGTAATGATATACAACCAAATATGATATTGGAGAGCTTATGTAGTGTCTGTGGTCTTTTGACTTCATTTCAACATCTGACAGATATGTCTGAACATGATTTAGACTTATCTATCCTTGAAACTGACAATACTTTCATTGCAAGACAGGAAAGATACAACTCATCAGATATAATACAATCTTGTAAAGGACCATTACTTGATAAACACTCAAAAAGCATCTGCAATACTTGTCTTCAAGAGTTAAAAAAGAAAAAGATACCAAAACATGCTCTAATCAATGGCAATTGGATAGGTGAAATTCCAGAGCAGCTACAGGATCTCAGTTGGACAGAAAAGATGCTTATCTCAAGGGTGTGTCACAACCGATGCATTGTGCGTGTGCACAAGTCTGGCTTATACAAAATGTTTGCAAATGCAGTTTTTTTCTCCACTCCCATGCCTAAGATATATGCAAAGCTTCCACCTAGCCTTGATGAATTGGATGAAGTTATGGCATTTGTTTATATAGGTCAAACTCAGCCTACTGAAAAAGAATTTAAGCAGACTCCTCTTTTGGTTCAGAGAAATAAAGTTGCTCATGCTTTAGAATGGCTTAAGCTTAATCATATTGATTATGCTGACTTGGATATATCTTATGAGAATCTCAATAGCTATCCTGAAGACATTCCTCCTGTAGTTGTAGAGTGCAAAATTTCAGATGATGCTATTGAGCCTGGAATGATGTCAGTATCTGATGAACCTTTTCAAGGTGTAGAGTCTGGAAAATGTCCTTTTATTGTACATAGTTTGATAGGTGGAGATTTGGACAAAAAGACTACTCAACAGCTGAGAGCAATTGCTTTACAACATATGAGAGGCAAAAACAACAGAGCTTTAGGCATTGGACAAGCTGCAAATCCAGAGTCAATATATAACAATTCTCAGCTTTATCCTCAAATATTTCCATGGCTGTTTCCATATGACCTAGGAGGTGTTGGCAATAGCAATGGCAGTGTAAAAATATCTGATCATGTAAGAAAAGGTGATCTATTGATGTATCATGACAAAAGATTTCAATATGAGGCTATGTTTCCCTTGGTTTGTATCAATCATGATCAAATTAAAGAGAGTACAACAGGTGGTTACCTTTTGGCTAAAAAAGCCAATTTTTCCAATATAGCAGATAGACTCATGTCAGTAAATCCAGAAGTTTTAAGTCAACTTATAGATAGATTGGTTGATGGAGAAAGAGTACAGCCAGAGATAGATGAGGAAAAACTTTGCTATCAAATCATCAATGATTTGGACCATGTTGCTCATCATGTGCAAGGTTCAAAGACAGGTCGTAAATATATGAGAAATGAGATCTGGTCTCTTATATCATATTTGGGTGCCCCTTCTTGGTTTATTACATTTGCACCAGCAGATCTTAAACATCCTATCTGTTTGTATTTTGCTGACAAAGACATGAGATTCTATCCAAAGCTTTATGAGAAGGATGAGCAGTTTCGTCTTATTGCTAGCAATCCTGTAGCAGGTGCCAGGTTTTTCAAACTCATGGTGGACTTGTTTATCAAACATGTATTGAGATTCAATGACAAAAGAAGAGGATTGTATGGTAAGACTGCTGGATACTATGGAACTGTAAAACAACAAGGTCGTCTAAGCCTCCATCTGCATACTATGATCTGGATTCAAGGTTGTTTGTCACCTCAGGAAATTAGAGATAGAATTTTAGATCCTACTTCAGAGTTTCAAAAGGAGATGATTAAATATTTAGAAAGTTGTCATCAAGGAGAATTTATAGATAGTACTGTGGCAAAAGTAGAAAATGACATGATACAACAAGTAAAAAAGGATATCAACTATGTTGAGCCAACTCAAGTTTTACCAGAAGCTCTACCCAAACCATGCAAAATACATGTAAAAAAAGGTGATGCACCTTTAATACCAAGTTTTGAAGTTGAGCATGATAACAATGAATATATAACTGATTGTAGCAATTGCCAAGAAACCTGTTCATGGTGGACACATTTTAAAAAGAGAGTCAATGAACTTTTATATTTGTCTAATGTTCACAGTTGTGATAGAGGAGGTTGCAAGAATAAAAAATATGATAGTTGCAAAGCTCGTTTTCCAAGAGACACATATCTAGCTTCTTTAATAGATAAGGACAGTGGTAGCATTATCATGAAAAAAGGAGAGGCCATGCTTAACACATTTTCCACACCTTTAACATATCTTTTGGGATGTAATACAGATGTAACTAGTATGCTTTCAGGAACTGCCATTAAGTCTATTGTTGCATATATTACTGACTACATTACTAAATCACCTCTGAATACACATGTCATGTTTCAAGCTATTCGTAGTGTGTTTGATAGAAACACTACTTATATTGGTGGTGATAGTTCTAGACAAGAAAAAGCAAGAAAGTTGATAGTTCAGATAGTCAACTCGTTAACTGTAAAGTTAGAAATGAGATCTCCTATGGCATGTATGTATCTCTTGTCTCATCCAGATCATTATACAAGTCACTTGTTCAAAGTTTTCTTCTGGAGTACTTATGTCAAACAAGTTAGCCAAGACTGGAATCAAATTGATGACTTTCATGAGAATGTTCCTGACAAAGTCATAGTAAATGAAATTCAAGGAAAGTTAGTAGGTTTGTCTCCAATTTTGGATTATATGTATAGGTCAAAGGAGCTAGTAGATGTAACTTTGTATGATTGGATCTATCGGTATGAGAAAAGATCTTTAAGTGAATTGAAAAAATCAAAGTCACACTTGGATCAGAAATCAAATATTAGTAAAAAGACAAGTACATCAAAAGATATTGTAGATGTGATCATGAAGAATATTGAGACTGATGAACTGGAAGAAAATGAAATGAAGATAGTTGATGAAAATGATGCTTTTACTCAAGTTGAAGAAGAAAACAATTTGGATAGAGAGCCAAGTTATCAAGAAGATAATGATGAATATATAAATATAGACAATGAAGATAATGAGAAAGAAGAAGAGGAAGAGGAAGAAGATGAGTATGATGATCCAAATGATAAGAATTACAATCCAAAAAATAATCAATACAACACAAAGAAGAGAATTGTGCCAAAAAAGCTATTTATTGAGCCACATCCTCAACTCAAGACTCATTACATACACAAACTAAAGGAAGAGAATATCAAAGTTCCAAATTTCACAGGTGATTCTTTGCCTAGAAGAGATAAAGGCAATAGAGAAGAATATTGTCAGACTATGCTTACACTATTTAAGCCTTGGAGATCTGGTCTTGATCTCAAGAACAAAGAACAGTCATGGGATGATGCTTTTGACAAATATAAGTTTACTTCTCGACAAAAGCAGGTGATGGATTTTTTTCAAATCAAATATGAATGCAATGATGCTAGAGATGACTTTTCTGCGCAAAGAAAACAACAAGAACAGAACAACAGTTTTGGTGATAAAATCTTTGCCACATTCCAGCATGAGCTTGATGGCCAACATGATGAAGATGAAGCAACTGCCAACTGGGGTGTAGATAGTCTGACTGAAAAGCTTCAAGAAGAATGGGATGATATAGGCAAAAAACAACAAAAAAGACTGGCAGATATGTATGAGATGCATAAACTTATTCAAGGTACTGGATGGTTAAATCCAAGTAAAATAGAGCAGACAAAAAATGCTGTTGATGAGAATGTCATGTTATCTAAGTCTCAAAAGGAATGGAAAGCAACTCTAGCATGAGAAAAAGATATTATCTTGGTCAAAAGAGATCTTGAAGCTAGCAATGCAGAAAAGAATAATGATACTTCCTATAGAGATCCTTACAAAATAAATAAAGTCAAGTTAGTGAGTAGAGCATATTTAGATTACAATTATCATCTGAAAAATTCAGAGGATGGATTAAACATTGATGAAATAGCTAAGACATTCACACTCAATGTTGAGCAATCAAGAGCATTCAAAATTATTGCAAATCATGCTGTGACTCCACAGTCTGAGCAGCTCAAAATGTATTTAGGGGGTATGGCTGGCACTGGCAAGTCACAAGTCATCAAAGCTATGACCAGATTTTTTGAGCAGAGACAAGAGTCTTACAAATTTCTAATCATGGCACCCACAGGAGCTGCTGCAGCTTTGATAGGAGGATCAACATATCATTCTATGTTGGCTATCAATAAATTTCAACCAGAAAGAGGCAAAGGTGTATCTACTTTAGCTGACATCCATACCAGGCTCCAACATGTTCAATATATCTTTCTAGATGAGGTGTCTATGGTAGATTGCAATAGTTTGTACAATATCAGTGCCCAAATGAGCAGTGCACTCAAAGTAGAAGATCAACCTTTTGGAGGTGTGAACATCATTCTTGCTGGTGACTTTGCTCAACTACCTCCTCCTGCTAATAGTGCCTTGTACAGTCAGGATGTAGATACCATAATTCACACCACTCATTCTCATTTAAAACAAAAGGCTTGTTTAGGAAAAGCATTATGGCATCAGTTTGTGACTGTAGTAATTTTAAGACAGAATATGCGTCAAAAAACACAGACACCTGATGATGCTAGATTTAGAAGAGCTTTAGAAAATATGAGATACAAATATTGTACAGAAGATGATATCAACCTTCTTAGATCTAGAATTACAGGACCTGGGGCCAATAGACCCAACATTGCAGATCCTCAATTTCGAAATGTATCTATCATTACATCATTCAACATTCAGAGAGATGAAATTAATAAAGCAGGAACAATTCGATGTGGAATGGAGTCCAGTCAAAAACTTGTACACTTTTATTCTATAGATAGATGGCATAAGGCTGATGAATCTTTGTCAAGTAAAAAGAAAAAAAAAATATGTATAGTGATCTTATAAGAGCAAACAATCAAATTCACATTACCTTGCAAAGAAAACTATGGGAGTTAATTCCATCTATGACTAAACACTATGCAGGGAAACTATCTTTGTGTATAGGAATGCCTATCATGCTCAAACATAATGAAGCAACTGAGATGTGTGTTACCAATGGAGCTGAAGGTGTGGTCGTAGGATGGAAGTGTCATACTGGTATTGATGACAAGCTTGTGTTAGACGTAGTCTTTGTGAGATTGACTTGTGCACCCAAGCCAGTCCAACTCACAGGACTGCCTCTTAATGTTGTTCCTATCTCCAGAGTTGAAGAGAAAATCAAATGCTTTATGCCCAATGATAAAGAAATATGGATTAGTAGATCTCAGATTCCCATCCTACCTAACTTTTCAATGACAGACTATGCTTCTCAAGGAAGAACACGATCATTCAATGTTGTTGATATTCAAAATTGTAAGGACCAAAGAGGAGTCTATACTGCTCTCTCATGAAGCTCAAGTATTGCCGGAACAGCTATTCTTCAGCAATTTAATACTGATAAAATTAAAGGAAGACTGCCTGAATATCTAAGATCAGAATTTAGAGAGCTTGAGCTATTAGATGAAATAACTTGTCTTCAATATTACAAGAAACTTCCTGCAATCATTGATGCTCCTACTAGAGCAGCTCGCATCCAGCAGTATCAAATGTGGAAAGGAGTTGATTATGTCCCACCAAATATGCCTGTTCCACTCAAATGGACAAAATCAGATCCTTTTGAACTTGTTCATAATACAAAGAATGCAGAATGGACAATTTTAGTCAAACAAAAGACTGATACAGTTAATAAAAATAGTATAGAGGAGCCTGATAATCTTAAGAAAAGAAAGCTTGTAACATTTGAAGAGAAGCCAGATAGCTTTGATACAGCAAATGGAACAAAAGCATTAGATCAGGTTAGTAAAGAAGCTGCTGATAAAAGAAAGATAAAAAAACAAAAAACAAGTGGTACTTCAAAGGTAAAAGTTTCTTCTCCTATTGGATTGAAATGGTGTGGTCAAACTTGGAGCTGTGCATATGATACATTGTTTACCATCCTTTATCATATTTTTAGGACAAAAAAAGATCTTTGGGAAGATCACTTAGCAAATTTGAACAATTACTGTAGTACATTGAATAATGAATGGACTCACTTGGAACATTCTGACTTTGAGTTAATAAGAAAAAATGTTAGAGCTTTGCTCACACAATTTGATCCTATCAAATTTCCTAATACACAAGGAGTGGGAACTGATATCAGAGAGTTAACCTCTGTTATACTTGCATGTCAAACAGATGTAGAATATGTAGAAGACAATTGTACATCTTGTGAGTATTCTGTGACTGAAAATGTTCATAATCTTGTATGGCATATTCCTAGCTTGTCTGCAGACTCAAATACTGCTAGTGAATTAGGAAAAATTATGAATGGAATTAGTATGAAAAAATGCCCTCAGTGCAATAGTGCACTTCATACTACTACTGTTTTTACTAACAACAGTCCACCATTGATAGCTATAGAAGTGGACTATCATAATATAAAAATAAATCACTCATTTACCATGAAGCATCACACAAATAATGAAAAGACATCATTCAAACTGGTGGCTATAGTGTATTTTGGAGATGTTCATTTTACTGCAAGAATTATTGACAAAGGAAAAAGGATCTCGTACTATGATGGAGTAACTACTGGTAGACAATGTGAGTTTGAAGGTATGCTGTCAGGTTTTGATAATTTGCATTATGCAAAAGAGCGAGAAGCAAGTTTACTTATTTATGCACCTTAATGACTAAATAAATAAATAAAAAAGGAATCGTCTTGCTGTGCAAAGCATCGGCCCTCTCCCCCCAAGTATAAGCTGCAGATGTCGAGCTGGAGGTCATCGCAGTATGAGAATGAGGAGCTTACGCAGTGCATCGCGTGCAGAGACAGGCAGGCGATACGTGCTGCTTCCATGACATCCACCATCTATGCAGGGATCCGGATACATGGGTAGTGAATACGTTCACGGCAGACCCGCATCTTAACTTCCCCCTGAAGTGGATTGCACCTCTGGAGCCTGCGCACATGCGCACAACCAAGGCACGTACATGCTTGTCACAGTCACATGGTTGCACATCTGCATTGATATCCATCGTCCAGTGCGCCATCGTGTGCGTTTCTCCCTGTTCTCGAACTCAAACTGGAGCGTTATACGGTTCTAGACCTCGTCGCGCGCCTCCCGGAGTGTGACGTGCAGTGCATACGCGATGCATGTCCATCATCTCATCAGCTCAAAAAGAAACTAAGATATGTGCCTGACGTCCATATTTTCAAGCTCGTGGATGTGCGTGCTGTGCGAACACGAGGCATGCATAGACTGCTACAACAAAGTCGGGCGGCTGCTTAAGTTCGTGTCACTGACGGGCAAGTCCATGTCGTCCCCAGGCAAATCACTGACACCGCTGCCGCCCTGATCGGCATCGCACGTTTTTGCTGCGTGCGTGGGGCAAGAAGCATGTGCCCAAGCTGTCGTATCGGTGACGCGGTTCCCGAGGGCAGAGCTCGAGCTGGGTATTCAGGAGTATACGTGTTGCCAAAGGAGTCGCTGTTGCCGTGCTGCCTGCTGTGGATGCTCTAAGGCCTGCTGAGGATCCACTTGGAGCACGCACTGCACACCGTATGCTCACGTTCACTTAAAGAATGGAGCGAAAGAAGGCACATCGTCACAGTGGCACGTCAGCCGCAACACGCGTGTCCTGCAGGTGCTTGCATGAGACGGCATACGTCGTCAACATAGCGCTCAGGCCGACGCTTTCTGACAGTAGAGAACGTTGAACATATGTGCGATTACAATTTGAAAACATCATGGTCAGAACTTGAAGTTCGAAGAGAAAAGGATGCGGCAGGAGACACGTACAGTAATGTGCAAATTGAGGCTGTCCGACAGGTACTGCGCATTAAGAATGCACACAATCACACCATATCTCGGTCAGAAACACAAAGACAAACAGAATATGGTGAGACATACGTGACGTAGTCTTCTGCGGCGTAGCCCAATGTTTCAGAGTCAGTGCTCGCATTCAGAATTCTTCATCTTCAGCGTGGCGGAGCATGCGAGTGCACCCACAGCGCTGTGCAGCACGAAGCACGGCCTGAGGCTACCGCTGCTCAGCTCTCGACGGCATGCAGATGCAGACCTTATCCAGAGGAGCGAAGCGCATAGACGAGCACGTTGGTGCTACGCAGACCCGTGAGATACTCTGCAATCGATGTGGGTAAAAATTCGTGCTGGTATGTCTTCGTTACGGCCTTGAAATTGGGTCGAGTGCGAGAGTGTACATCATGTCATGGCAGAAGCTCAGGTGCTCGTGTGTGAGGTGCATTGTCATCAGCATTAGAAGAAATCAGCTCGTCCGACTCGTAAAGAATGAGCGCAAGTGAGAGTGTGGTGTACGGGACTGGGTGCGAGATCTCACACTGCCCGACGACGTGCCCATTATTAGCAGCTCGACAGCGATCGTGACTGAGTAGTTCGTCACGATAGCAGGCGGAATATTTGCCTGCACACAGGAGTTAGCTTGACTTATTGCCGATGAGGAAGCAGAAGGAGAATACGAAATGATACGATCAGAGACAGAGATCTGATATATATAACAGTATGTAACTGTTCATTAACAATTATAATCTGGTCTAGATTTGTGACGTCCTCGGGCCGCAGTTAGCCGACCCCGAGTTGTGCCACCGTGACCTTGAAGTTGCAATGTTGTCTCCGTGAAAGCACTTGAAACATTCAGGACTTCACGATACCCATATCAATTAGTCTTTCCACTTACATCTATGTCATCTCTCGTCTCAACTATCAACAGTACGTTTCCACCGGAGCATGTCGTTGATACGTGGACCATCAATTACAGCCTGTTGCAAGAGTCCGCGTCCACGCGCCCCATCAATATTCCATTTTTCAGGGCTACACCATGTGCTACGTCCAATACATTGATAAGAGACATGGAGTTCGAGCTTCAAGATGGTTGAGTCTACCTGAAGGGAATGACGCCAGGAGAACACGGTATGAGGTCCTGCCCGACGGTCCATGACATACTGACATATTCTTATAAGCTTTGTTATGTGATGAAAATGAGGTGCCTTCCTAATCGATTCATGCAATGATTTCTTCTGATAATGAACCCAGCTTCATGGGCCCGAAGGAGGTCTTGACCTTGACGTCGAGGCCACACCATCACGTAGTCGTGACTCGACGGTCGGTGGTCTCTGAGGTTACAATCCTCAACCGGGCTCTGAATTCGTCTCAGGATACGCCTGATAGCTTAGTGAATGAACTCAGCAGCGTGCATATTATGGAAGGCTCGTCTGAACGCGGTGCTCTCGGGGAAGATAATGATGGTGATGCGATCTCTGGCTATGTATGGTATTATCTTTTACTAACGTGTCACAAGTCCCAAGTGCTCTTACACTTCAAGGAGAGCAAAATGATCTCAGTGCTGTGGTTGATGCCGTAATGGTTAGCATCCCTATCATCAATTTACCTGAGAAGTTTTAACCATTGTTTCTTCCAGGGTGTCTACTTTGCACGGAAGACGAAAAAAATACGCAAGCACGTAGAGGAGACTGTGTGGCTGGATAACCGAGGCAAGAGTGCAATTGAAACCCCCCCCTGCTGCACCCGAAAATACCCCTTGAAGCAGGTGACCTATTCGTTCACAAATTTCCTCAACCTGGAAAGAAGGATCAGTTTCTTCAGATATGGATACTGATGAAAGGCAAGGGCTACAAGCTGAGTTGGACCCGTGTATGGTCACTCGAGGATCAGAGGCACCCCCGACTTATCGATCACGTTCTGTCATTCAATGCATCCTGTGAACCAACATGGGTCAGCTGGAATACTGCGTGCCGTCAAAAAAATCCTCCACTTTTTGGAGTGCATGCATAGATTACCAATCATATACACGGATGGCGACTCGTAATGAAGAGTCTAGGTTGGATAAAGGACGACTCGGATGGTTTGCATGTTTTGCCATTGGATTTAGAATCATATATCTACACGTTTCTCAAATTTTCATCTTTCCCAACAAGCAGGCAAGCACATGCCATAGCGCCTCCAGAAGTGATCAATGAGAGCTCATTCGAAGTACATCGATATACTGCGAGATGAGAGGAGCAGGCTGTCAAATTTCAATCCATGTCAGAAATATCCACTGCGGTGCTGCTGCTCGGCGCCACCACCATCTTGGCCTCCTGCCCTTCTTCGAGAGTTTGACCCCGGTCAAAATCCCCTAGTTCCAAGGCGAATCATGTAGGTCCGAGTCAATCCTTCGGTTAAGGATCGGCCTGGTTCGAAAAATGGCACTATATACGATGTAGATCGATGACTTCCATCACGCTTGACACAAATCTAAGTCTGTGTCGATCCACAATGAATTGAGCAGGACTCGGCTGCAACATCTAATAGACACGGTATACTTCGATCCATGATGGTCTTTGTATACTTGACGAATTCAACAATCAATTGTGTATTCCATTACATTGTACACTACGTTTTTCAATGGCTATCATAGTCAAACCGAGCTTGCATACCTGCCCACCACCCTCGCCATCAGAGAACTGCATGTGCGCCGTCAGTAGATACCACAATCACAATCATGGGATTGTATATGACAGGTATATAGCGGGCATGTACACCTGCTCATGCAGCGCGCGGCACTGCGGCGGCAAAGCCGGTGGCACGCATCGCGTTGCGTGCCTTATTCTCAAAGTTGAGCTCCTGCCGCAGATGGATTCTTGAGGTCTGCACAAATATGTATGGGCAATGCTTCTGGGAAGTGGAAAGAAATAAGAAAACATATCGATGAGGGAATACGGCACCACGTCGAAGATCGGGCTCTACACCCCACGACGCTCACCTTCTGTACCTGCATCGCAACCCACTCATCCGTGTCCTTCACATGCACATGGTTCAAACTTCAAATGGAAGATACTCGCGCTCGTGACAGGCCGCCCATGGAACCCGGCGAAGATGCCATTGTGATAGATGTGGGGCTTGCTCGAACGCGGAGTAGGGGATCTGGGGTGCGCCGTGCGCCGTCGATAGCAATCGAGCTTGACAGCATAGTCTGACAGCAAAACAGGGTCAGCAGTCTATGGGCATGTGTAACGGCATGCACTCACTTCACTTTCTTACTTCATCCAGGGGCTGTCTTGCTTTTGGTTGTCGAGTTGGCCTGGCGGTTTCCCTCCTTCCTTCATCTAGAGGATGAGCATTAGTGTCAGCGACTGCAGGGTAATCCAGTGCTCTAATGGGAGAAAGACTGACATCTCTGTTTGGGAGAGGTCAGCAGAGGGTGCTTGGAGTCGCGGACACAAGGTGGTACGTGGAGAAAAGCATAGTCCTGCAACACAGGAGTCCTGCGTGCACTCGGCACATAACAAACCGAGATCAAATTATGTTGCGCATAACGGTAGATGGAAAGAAGCGTTTGCACGGGTTCTCAGGGGTTCATCGCATAACAAGTCTGATACAAATCTACACAGATCGACACAGCTCTATCAGACATATGGCACTTCACTCTAGTTTGACATAAATCTTCCTAGAAATAGTGGATTTTCACCAGGACATTTGATCTTCAATAAGGACCACGCAGTAAATCCGCCATCTGCGTGCTCGCAGCTTCCGTGGGCACATGAACGATTACATAAGGATCCTTCACATGACGCCTTCTTTCGACTGGCCACCTTTTGGAACGATCCCCTTTGTCCACAGACTTGCACCACCATTCTTTGTTCTGGAAGGTCACATAAAATCCAGACATGCTGCTTTCTTTCTTGCCCATCTTGTGCAGTCGAAGGGACGATGTCCATGCCCTCTGCCATCTACATATCTACAAGCATCCTGCTTCTAGGTGATTCTCAAGTTCAAGGCAGGAGAAACAAGAGAGAAATGCATGATAGGAACGCTCTTGTGTATTTGAACGGTGCTTGTGAAAAGGTTAGATGGCATACTGTTTGTGAGATGATATCTTCTGAAATGTCAAGCAGATTATCCTCGCCCTGACCTGGCTGTGGATATGTATGGTTTCTGAGCCATATTTGTGTCTGCTGTGTGGGGTGGATGCCATATTCGAGGCGTTGTACTGAATACGTGCTGTGGTAAGCCTAAGTACAGTCCCTTTCAACTTTTTTTGTCTAATAATGTTTGACAGGAGGAGGAGGCAGCACGTCTGAATGCATCGTTGATGGCGCAAGACAGGTGGTACAGAGCGGACATGGAGAAGGTGCAACAGCTCACTAGTAATGTGCACACTTATTCTATCTGCATATCACACCAATACTAAGTGACTGACAGCACGAAGCGGACATAGAGAGAATACGATAGCTCACCATGGAGGTACGTGTTCTAACTGCTGGATATTGAATATTTTCTGACCGGTGTCTAGTATGCGGAGTCGGACCGTTTGAATATCCTGTTAGAACAATGGGTGGAGCAATACCGCGCCCATTTGGCTGACTTGGCAGTCACGCTCGGTGAGGTTTGTAATAGCCTATGCCCGTCAGCACCACCGACTTTATGCATGCTTACACCCTTTGCAATTAGGCCTGTCAGTGCAGTATCTGTTACGATACACTGTCGCTTCCTGTTGTGTATGGTCCCTCATTTCTACAATTGGGGGATGGTCACAAGGCTGACTCATTTTTTCGACAGGTTGCCGATATGCGGGCACAGCTTTTGCAGAACCTGCATAGAAGAATGGATGAAGACTCGATACCTCCTTCTCTTGCAAGATCTGTTGACACTCAACGTTGGTCTTCTGGACCATCACGAGGAGTTGCAATTGGCCACCCTCGACAAGATACAGGTCGCCTTCACGTCCATTGGTGCCCAGCATCCTGTGATCCGTTGCCCATTCTGCAATGCCGGCATGAGACCTAAAGGTCGTGCACCCCGTAATCATCAAATGGCATTTCTGTTGGAGGTGGTAGCAGATGTGCGCAAGCCATCAGAGCTTTAACGCAGTGTAGTGGTCATGCTGTATAGACCTTGAAGGTCTTAGTAGACTGTTTGGACCATCCTATTCCTCTACTATTCCTCTACTATTACCCGGATGCAGCACAGCAATTGTCCACATTTGTTTGTTGTCTTCGTTGCACGTCTCCTCTGTGTTTGCCCATGTTTGGTTGTAGTCTCCTTTGCGACAATGTCAATTAGTTGTGATCAGTCACTCCACGCACGGATTTTGTTTGAAGGTAAGCAATCTTACCTCGGAAGGAGTTCGTGACCATCGAGCCAGACGTCCCACCCGACCTCAGATCTGCATCAGGAAGGTTGACAACTTTCTGCTAGACCTGCGAGCAATCTGAGAGCATCTGATTGGATCTGATTGACCTGCAAATTTTCTGATCTTGTCTGATCTTGTCTGATTTATTTGTCAGACAAGGTCAGAAAATTTGCAGGTCAATCAGATCCAATCAGATGCTCTCAGATTGCTCGCAGGTCTAGCAGAAAGTTGTCAACCTTCCTGATGTGTCCGCATGTGTCACGGATCGCTCCATTTCTCTCCGCCTTCTTCTCTGCCATCAAGGCATCGCGTCGGTCATGTGCTCCAGCAGCCCCATCACATGTTCACTTCCTCACATGACCTGGGGCTATCCTTCACCCATGCCCTTGTTCCCCTTTGGGACATCCTATTGTTCTCCCCCCCATTGTTCTCCTTTTGGCCACCATTGTTCTCACTCTATTGTTCGACCCGTTATGGTGTCCATTGTTCTTTTCCCATTGTCGTCCCAGTACTTATAGGCTCCCTATCGCTCGCCTATTTCCCTAGATTGTCCATTTCGTCTGTACCGTACTGTACCTCCAATACAGGTCACTGCGCTGCTAGTCGCTCTCTGCTCTCTTGCTCTCATCATCGCTGGTGACTTGGGTGGTTCTCTGCTGTCTACGACCGAGTCTTGACACCTGGACAATCTCTCATACACCCGCCTCACCTCCCTACTATCGCCCATCATACCTTTCTTCTTTGAACCCTTCACCGCCGACATCTTCACCGAATCTCGACATCCATTCCATCAACCTCATCTTCCCTTTCCCATCGCCAACACCATCGAGGGCAGTGCACTCATCCCCCTCCTCCGCTATTGTGCTGTGAAGTGTTGGGAAGCCAAAGGAGTTTGGTTTCGATTGAGGTCGTGGAAACCACGTGCAGGTGCTATCTCCATTGCCTTATACGTTCGAATTCGAGTTTCCTTTGACGTTGACTTGCAAGAATTCACGTTTGGTGCCTCGGACATTGCTTACCACTGTCGCCAACCCAACTGAGGATCCCCTGCAAGTATCCTACCATCGACCTCGTTCCCCTTTTGCACACTAGGTCTCTTCACCCCGGAACCCTCGCCTGAGCCTGTGTGGGCCAGAGAACGCCTCGGCCACCGATTCCTCAGAACCCCGTACTCGGACCCCCTGTACCCTCGTGCTCTTGGTCATTGCCCAGTTGCGGCTGACTTCCTCTAGACCTCACCATTGATCCCATCGACCCCCGTTTCCAGACCACAGAACCATACCCACTTGGCGTCTTTGCCTCGCTCGACGAATACTTCATCTACACCCTTTCTGGCATCGTTCGAATAGACTTTGTCTCGGAGGATGACGACGGTCCTGCACAGTGGTACTTCGCTGATCGTGACGATCAGGAGGACCTCGAGCTTAACGACTTCGACGTCGCAGCTACAGAACACCGCCGTCAACACCCTGCTACCCATCGCTTCCCACTGTCGCCCTTCCTAGTGCAGATTCTCCCCCTGCTCGCACCACACCACTTGTTGTTCCCTCAGGTATTACCTTCAACCCGGTAACCAACAACTACTACGCATACCGCTCCGACACCAATCGGCTTGTAGTCAGTTGGAGACCCAGCCTCATAGAAGAAAGTGACCTGTGGTTTTGGCAGGCCAGTACCCTCTTCTTAACCACTGCAGAACTTGCACTCTCTCAGGCAGTTATAGAGAATCTCGCTCAGCAACAAGCTACCCGCCTCGATACCCTTCGGGCCCCACTACCACCACCTGTTTCGACGCCTACCCCAGTACCAGTCCCCTCACCTGCTCCACCCATTGCTGCTGTTGCATCAACATCCACCGTCAACGTCAAACCGATCATTGCCCCAGCTCCCCCTGTTCAGCTGCCCGACGACATGTCCAACCCCGAGATCGGCCTCAAACCTGCTCCCTTTCAGGGAGATCGTTCCAAGTCCAAGGAGTTCCAGTTGCGTATTCGCTTATTCCTTCGCGCCAACTCTACCTGGTATAAAGATGATACCACCCAGATCTCCCTCTTTCTCGACCTCTGCCAGGGCCCTATCGCCGGCCAGTGGGCCACCCAGTGTGTCGAGGAGATCCTTGAGGATGACGATCTTGTGGCTGCAGCCACATCTCCAGCCCATGTTCCTCGCTACGCCAACCTCGCTGCCCTTCGAACTCACTTCAATTTGGACTTCTCCCCCCTTGACGACTCCAAGGACGCTTCCCATGCCATCCAGACCCTCCAGATGGGTACACGCCCGGTAGTCGACTACATCACCGAGTTCGAGTCCTTCGCTCCTCGCACCGGCTACAACGATGTGGCCCTGATTGATTGGTTCCTGCATGGCCTCAACAGTGCCTTGCGGGATGATTGCCAGCGCAGCTACCCCACGCCCACCACCCTGGATGAGTGGAAGGCGAGGGCCCGTGATCGGAATGCTGCCTATCTCATGCGCACCAGGTTCCAGAGTCCCCGCCCTACAACTGGGCACACCCCGGTGAGCACTCGCTCCCCTCAGTCCACGTCTACTGGCCGATCCCGCACAGTTGCTGCTACAGGTGCCCCACTGCCCAAACTCTCGGAGCCTGACCGTGAGCGTCTCAGGCGTGAGGGCGGTTGCTTCCGCTGCCGCCAGAAGGGCCATGGCTTCCGCGACTGCCCCCTCAATGCTGACTCCAACCCCCGTGCCCCAATCCCTCGTGTCCGAGCGCTAGAAACCAGCTCTGCCCCGGGAGTAGCTCCAGAAGATGCAGCCGCCGCCCTCGCTGTCCCCGCCATCAACAGGTCCATCGCCGACTTATCGTCGCAGTTGAAGGACTTGAGCGAGGAAGAGAGGGAAGAGGCAAAAGCTGCTTTAAAGGATATGGTTGAGGGTTTTTAAAGCGCCCCCCGGTCACGTCGTCCATGGGTGGCAAGAAACATTTCTTTGATCCGTCGAATCGCTTCTCTGTACTATCCAACCCCTGTGAGCAATCGTATCCATCGTCTTTGCGCATGTCCGCTATCACGCCCAACCATCAGACACCGTCCATTACACTCCAGGCCAAGATTATCACTACCCCGATCAAGAAACAAATCGACGCTGAGGCACTTCTCGATAGTGGTGCAGAAGGCATCATTATGCACCCCGAGTTTGCCAAGAAACACCAGTTCCCCCTCAAGAAACTCCCTAAACCCTTTCCCGTTCGCAATGTGGACAACTCCGAAAACATCATGGGCTGGGTCCGCTATTCAGTCAACCAGAACATCCGCATTTACGCCAAGGACTCGACGTCCTTCCATGAGGAGACAGCTGAGTTCTATCTCGTTGACATTGGCGACTACGACATTATCCTTGGGACCGATTGGTTACAGGAACACAACCCTGAAATTGATTGGGTCTCTCGTCGTGTCGACATGACTCGCTGCCCTCCCTCTTGCACTCTGAATAAACCCCCGGTCAAGAACCTGTCCACTCGCACTGAACGCCACCACTCAGCCCCTCGTCCACCAGTCCTCAGCGCTGCTGCAGTACTGCTCCCCTCACCTTGCCCCCCTCCATTGCTCCCACTGCCCCCACCATTTGTCGCTGCTCCACTTCCCAAATACGTGATCCCTGCTCGCCGAGTCCAAGGTGTCCGCCTTCGCCGCATCCACCTGTCCAAAGTCCCTGCACGTCTATTCACCGAGGACGATGACCCCCGACCTACTGTCGATGACGACTGGGTTGAAGAGGGCCTTCGTCTAGCGGGTGTTCTCCCTGACTGGGACACACCACCCCCACCAGACGACGACCCCGACTATCGACACACCATCCGTATCCGTTGCTCTTTCACCAATGCTCAGAAACTGGCGGAGCGTGTGGCCACTCGTGTTGCAGAGAAGTCCTTTGCTGAGATGGTTCCCCCTCAGTATCAGGATTTCCAACCTGTCTTCGACGAGGAATCCTCCCATCGCCTCCCCGAACGTCGCCCTTGGGATCACGCCATTGACCTGAAAGATGGTTTTGAACCCCGTTCATGCAAGGTCTATCCCATGGCTCCTACTGAGCAGGAGGACCTCGATTCATTCCTTGATGACCAGGTCAAGAAAGGCTACATCCGCCCTTCCAAATCCCCTATGGCGAGTCCCTTCTTCTTTATCAAGAAAAAAGATGGAAAACTACGCCCCGTCCAGGACTATCGCACCCTCAACAAAGGCACCATCAAGAATGAATATCCCCTGCCCCTCATCTCTGAACTCGTTGACAAGCTCAAGGGTGCCAAAGTCTTCTCCAAGATGGACGTTCATTGGGGTTACAACAACGTTCGCATCAAGGAGGGCGACGAATGGAAGGCCGCCTTCAAAACCAACTGCGGTCTCTTTGAACCCCTGGTGATGTTTTTTGGTCTTACCAACTCCCCTGCCACGTTCCAAGGAATGATGAATGAACTTTTCAAGGATCTCATCGATACGGGCAAAGTCGTCATCTACATGGACGATATCCTCATTTTCACCGAAACCCTCGAAGAACATCGCGACCTTGTGCGCAAGGTCCTCCAACGCCTCCAGGACAATGACCTCTTCCTCAAACCAGAGAAGTGCTCATTCGAGCAGCCCTCAGTTGAGTTCCTCGGTCTCATCATCTCCCATAACACGCTCGCCATGGACCCCGTCAAGGTTGCAGGCATTGCTGAATGGCCTGCCCCTCGTAACGTCAAGGACGTCCAGTCCTTTGTCGGCTTTGGCAACTTCTATCGACGCTTTATCCAGGACTTCTCCAAAGTCGCTCGTCCCATGTTTGACCTTACCAAGAAAGACCATCCTTGGGCCTGGTCTGCTGAATGTCAACATGCCTTTGAGGCTCTCAAAGCTGCGTTCACCTCGTCCCCAGTCCTTATCATGCCTGACCCGTCCAAACCCTACCTGGTTGAGGTCGATGCCTCAGACTATGCCACAGGAGGGATCCTATCCCAACGCGGGGAGGACAAGCAATGGCACCCTGTTGCTTACATCTCCAAGGCCTTCACTGCCCCCGAACGCAACTACGACATCTATGACAAGGAACTCCTGGCCATCATCCGCGCCCTCGAAGCCTGGCGCCACTACCTGGAAGGTTCTCCCCATACTGTGGAGATCTGGACCGACCATAAGAACCTGGAATACTTCAAGTCTGCCCAAAAGCTGAGTCGTCGTCAAGCTCGCTGGGCTCTCTTCCTCACTTGTTTCGACTTCACCCTGATCCACAAACCCGGTATTCATCACCGGCCAGATGCCATGTCGAGACGACCTGACCATAGAGAGGGGGTGGACGACGACAACTCCGATCGTGTCCTCCTCGACCCCAAGTACTTCCAGATCCGTGCTACACGTCCAGCTGCTGTCAAGTCCATTGGCAATGCTGATCTTCGCCAACGCATTCGCAATGCCAAGACCAAGGACATTGAGGTTGTTCAAGCCCTTGATGTGATCCTGAACAATGGTCCCCGCTCCCTCGTCAAGAACCTCCAAGAATGGAACTACGAGGATGGCCTCATCCTCTTTCGTGGCAAAGTCTACATCCCTGCTGACAAGGACCTTCGTCGGGACATCGTCAAGCTGCATCATGACACCCTCATGGCTGGTCACCCAGAACGCTACAAGACCTATGAGCTCCTCAGTCGCAACTACTGGTGGCCCGGTATGTCTGTCTTCGTTCGTGATTATGTTGATGGCTGTGCTACCTGCCAGGCCACCAAGGTTCAAAATCACCGCCCTCATGTTGAAACAATTCCCAATGCCATCCCTACCCGTCCCTTCCAAGACATTACCTCGGACTTCATCGTCAAACTCCCAGAATGCCAAGGCTATGACTCCATCAATGTGGTCGTCGACCGTTTTACAAAGCACGTCTCCTTCACTCCTTGTAAAGAGACCATTACCAGTGATGGCACAGTCGACATCCTTTTTGACAGGATTTATCGGAACTACGGCCTCTGGGAACACCTCATCTCTGATCGTGGCCCACAGTATGCAGGCAAAGTCATGCGTGGCGTCTTTGACAAACTTGGTATCAAGTCCTCCCTCAGCACCGCCTATCATCCACAGACCGACGGCGAGTCAGAACGCGTCAATCAAGAACTCGAGCAGTTCCTTCGTACCTTCTGCAACTACCGTCAGGATGATTGGGTCCAATGGCTCCCTTACGCTGAGTTCTCGCACAACCACCGTATCCACAGCGCCACTAACCGAGCTCCATTTGAAATGCTCCTCGGCTATATTCCCACTGCCATCCCCACTGTCAACCCCACATCGTCTACACCCGCCGTCGAGGATCGTTTCCGTCACCTCGAACAACTTCGCACTGAGGTCCAGGCCAGCCTTCAAACAGCTGCTGATCTCATGAAGCGCAACAACCAGGACCATATGCACGACACCATCCACTTCCAGGTTGGTGACAAGGTCTGGCTCGATGGCAAGAACATCAAAACCACGTGACCCAAAGCTAAGCTTGCTGATCGACGCCTAGGACCTTTCGAAATCACTGACGTCCTGGGCCCAGTCTCTTATCGACTGAAGCTACCGCCCACCTGGCGTATCCACCCGGTGTTCCACACGTCCCTGTTGTCCCCTTACAAGGAAACCGATGCTCATGGTCCCAACTTTCCTGCACCACCACCTGACCTTGTGGAGGGCGAGGAAGAGTACGAAGTTGAGTCTGTCCTCGATGCTCGTCTCACTCGGAACAAACGCGGCATTGAATATCTCGTCAAATGGGCAGGCTACCCTGATTCAGAAAATCAGTGGCTTTCATGTACCTCCCTTTCCAATGCCCATGGTGCAATCACCGACTTCTACACCTGCCATCCGCATGCACTCAAGGCTCCCAATCTTTGTGGACTCATCTACCTCGACCCCGTCCATGCTCATCACGCACTCCAGGCGAAAGTGCGTCTTAGAGAGGGGGTGATGTCACGGATCGCTCCATTTCTCTCCGCCTTCTTCTCTGCCATCAAGGCATCGCGTCGGTCATGTGCTCCAGCAGCCCCATCACATGTTCACTTCCTCACATGACCTGGGGCTATCCTTCACCCATGCCCTTGTTCCCCTTTGGGACATCCTATTGTTCTCCCCCCCATTGTTCTCCTTTTGGCCACCATTGTTCTCACTCTATTGTTCGACCCGTTATGGTGTCCATTGTTCTTTTCCCATTGTCGTCCCAGTACTTATAGGCTCCCTGTCACTTGCCTATTTCCCTAGATTGTCCATTTCGTCTGTACCGTACTGTACCTCCAATACAGGTCACTGCGCTGCTAGTCGCTCTCTGCTCTCTCGCTCTCATCATCGCTGGTGACTTGGGTGGTTCTCTGCTGTCTACGACCGAGTCTTGACAGCATGTTGATGGAACGGCACTCGTTCACTCTGTCCACCGGGGAAAACGACTTGGGAAAAAATGATTTTGCCTCTCGCTGTGTGCATGCCGGATGCCGTGTGGCTCGGTGTACCAGCTCATTGTCATCAAGGAGAGGAGAGGTCTACTGGTGCATCGTCGCTTATGTCGTCTGTTCACTTCGCAGTCCAGCTCAACGACCATCCCTGACGCTGCACGCCAGATGCCGTGTGGCTCGGTGCATTGGTCGACTGGTCTGTCTGTCGCTTGCCTCTCACTGTGCGCATGCCTCTTGCTGTGCACATGCCAGATGCCGTGTGGCTCAGTGTACCAGCCTCGTCTTTCATGGCATGCACGCTGGCTGTCGTGTGGCCCAGTACCCATGTTGTGTCTTCTCTCACCGTGTGCTGCGTTGCTGCATTGTTCATCCCCTTCCACCCATCACCATCGTCCCTCTCCTTGCCTGTGCGCCCTGCGCACGGCTGCCTCTGCACTGCGTTGCTCGCCGCCACCCCCTGCATTGCGCGCTCGCTCGTGCCGGTTGCATGCCAAAATTGCTTATGTAACCCAGGTGCTTCATCCACTTGGGGGAAGAGGGCCAATGCTGTGCATGGCAAAACGATTCCTTTTTTTTATTATCAATGAAGGTATATAAATAAATTACCTCACACATAGATCAGACACACCATGTCCTGCCTCTGATGTCTCATGCATGGGCTCAAATGCTAATATGCTAGCATATGTATGGTTGATAAATGGTCATAGTCATGCACAAGCACATCAATTAGCACACCTGTATAGGCATGTCATGTATGGCCATACACAGGTACACTACATCTTGCATGCAGGTCTGTACCTCATACCTTATACTTGGCATGTAGCATTGTGCTGGGGCCAGTGCCTCATGCATGCCTGCTACACCTCATGCCAGCCCACTGTGCCTCATGTTCACTGGCCACACCCTATGCTGGTCCACCACATCTCGATGTACCTTGTGGATGGGCCAGTGACAGCTCAGAGATGGCTACAGCTGAATGTGAGCATGTCAGTCAGCACAACCATATACACACATTGTGTGTTGCCATGTGCAGATGTGTCACCTGCCTGTACCTTTGTTGAGATCAGAGCAAACACCCATTACTAAAGCACACTAAGTGTGATTTTCATCTTATCTCGTTCCTTACCTTTAGATTAGATGTTTTGGGCCTGGAGCCCAGATCAATTATGTACACTACTGTACAGTTGCTTTCAGCCCCTCGCACCATTGATGTAGGCACAAGTTTGCAGGATGTTTACCTCAGTGAATTCTTCTATCACTGAGGTATGTGATCTACACTTCTTTTATTGATTATTAATGTACTTACTCCATGGGCAGTCCTGACTGCTTGGTATCATTCTAGGTACATAATCAATGCAGTGAATTCTTCTATCACTGAGTCCTGACTGCTCAGTATCATTTTAGATACCTCCCATAAGTTGCCAGACATTGGTATGCTATGACATTATTGGATGATGCAACCTATGAGGTCCTCATCTCATTCCTCCAGCACAAGAGTGAAGCTTTCAACAAATATGTGAACTACGAGAAATTTGTCCAAGTTTATCGGGGGGTCTCTGTAATACAGACTTTCTGTTCTGACCGGGGTGGTGAGTACACCAGCCTCACATTCGAAGGTCATCTTGCGAAGCAAGGCACACATCATGAAAAGACAGTCCATGACTCGTCTTCACAGAATGGCACCACAAAACATTTTTTTCCACATAAGTGTCACATGTGCACTTGTGATACTATTGGCTGTGAGACTCTCTAAATTCCTCTGGGCCACTGTGATGCAACATGCCATGTGGCTTTGAAACTGCACCAGAGGAAAGATCACTGGCAACCAAACCCGGTATGAATGGGCATTCAGCAAGAAACCAGACCTGTTGGACCTGCATGAATTGGAATGCCCCATCTGGGTCTGCATTGAGAACTGACAGAAGCTTGATGAATGTGCTGACAAAGGGAAGTTCATCAGCTACAGCAGCAAGAGCAAAGGAATATTAGTATGTTGGCCCTGCAAGCATCAGGAAAAACCAGAGTTTCTCTAAATTGGATGATGTGCCTATAGAAGCACTGATGTGGCTACAGAAGCCTGATGGTAACTACCGGAGTTTTCTGGCTGATCCTGTAGCTCTTCTATTACATACTATATGACTGCATTTAGGTCTCGTAGTACATCTTGTTCTACTGTAGTCTCTTGTAGTTCCTTGTAGCTACACTGTCTTTTTAATTCACTATAATGCTTAGAGTCTTTCAAAAATGATGTGAGGCTTGTGTTTCATCATATAATTTGACTGATTTGATGTCTAATGTGATGTCACCACTAGTGACATGTCACATGCACATACGATGTGCCTCTAGTGCAGTTCTCACTCTGTATCTGTGTCCCAAAGTAAACATAACATGGCAAGTCAGACCAAAGGTGAGTGTATTCAAGTATTCTTGATTAACACTTTCTAGGAAGTTCAGGATAGCACCTGCACATGAGCAACATTGATTTACAAAAGGTACGTGTGGCAGACACTCTGATTGACTCTATCATATCCTAGATTTCAATGTTGTGCACCAAGCAGTGCACTGATTGGCATGCGTATATATGTGTTCAAAAGGTACAAATCACTGCTTTCTAACATATCAAAAACATCACCAGTGCGTTCCCTCATCATAAAGATGCCCTCAAAAACATATTTTTGCTAACAGTTTCAGAGATTTTGTTCTGGTGGCTCGAGTTTTGTAGCTACCAGGGTGCATGGTGGCTTATTTGAAAGGTCTTGATGAGCTCATTCCAATGCACTAAAAATGTCTGTGGTATGCCCATTTCTCATTATGTTACAGCATTTTTGCTTAGGAGGGGTGATTTTTAGATCTTCTCAGATCATGTCATGCATGGCACCATTCGAAAGCTACAAGCGACTGCTTCTAGGAACAGTTAAAATGCCAGCAGTATGTACTTTCCTTGCAAAGATATTCACAAATTACTGTTTGACCTCCATTTTCAGAGATTTTAGCCCTAGAGGACGAGTTCTGTGCCTATCATGGCACACGAGGGCTCTTCGAAAAGCTATGGATAAGTGCTTTCAGACAATCCAAATAGATTTGGGGTGCATGCAGTATTCAAGGCACTATGCCACTTTTTGTATCTACTAAAGGTCACCCATAGTGTTTGCACTGTAGTGTCTTCAATATTCAATGTATCACATTGTACAGGGTGCGGTTTGAAAGCTACGAAATACATGGTTTGAACGGTACTAGGTACGTGCTAATCAGATAAGAATTGGTGTTTTTAGAAGAGAAACAGAGATCTATCCAGGGGCCCAGAACACTCTCCCATGCCCCTTGCAGCTGCGTGACACACAACTAAGAAAGACAGATTGCCAAATATGGCAATCTAATTTTTACCAGTACAAGGTAAACATAAGTTGGTGTAGAACTAACACTACTAGATGTTCTCAAAAAAACTTGTAAGTAGTGTAACTTACGATGTATTCTGCAAGGGGGCAGAAATCAGATTGCCAAATATGGCAATCTAATTTCTGCCTTTGGTGTTGTTTGGCCTCAGGACTTGCCAGCAACGTGTGTTGTCCTCACCACTCTTCCTCACTCTCTCCTCACTCTCTTCCCTGACTCGCTTTCTTTTTTCTCTTTCTTTTTCTCTTATTTTATTGTAAGTCTTTTTTTCTTGGCTTCTCATTTCTTTTCAAGCCAGTTGGGTGCAAGAGGCTGCAACAAGAATGTAACAGGTAAGTAAGCTTGTTTTTATCTTATAAGTTTCAGTGCTGATGTGCACACCTACCTGCCTACTCACACACTCACCTACTTGTCTACCCACACACTTGCCCACCCACCCCCGCTCGCTCGCCCACCCACCTCTGCTCACTCACCCATCTGCCTACCCACATGCTCACCCACCCACCCCCGCTCGCTTGCTCATCTGCTCACCTGCTTGCTCACTTATCCACATGCCTGTCGCCCACATGCTTGCCTGCTCACCTACATGCCTGCCTACCTGCATGTCTGCCCACCCACATGCTCACCTGCACATCCATATGCCTGTACCCTACACCCCTGCATGCTCCCCTTATATACATAGATGAGTTGGAATAGTATAGATTAGAGTACTTAGTTTTTTTGTCATTAGTACAAAAATGAGATATTGAATGTTTTGATTTATTAACATTGTGTGAAATAAACTGCTAACATTAGTAGTTTATGCTTAAGATTGTAGAACTACTATAACAAGTTTGGTTACTACAGTAGAAAGATCCCCACTACAGGTTACTACAGATGCCACCGTAGAAGGGGGAGTTTCTACGAGTACTATGGGTACTATAGGAGCTACAGGTAGCTATGATAGACTACAGATTGCTACTATAGCTAATGGTAGCAACTTCTGTTTTTCCAGATGAAACACTTGATCACCATCGAGTGCAACGTTGTTTGGAACAATGCTGCACTGCTGCCGATGACTGACATGCTCGCAGATGATTGGCTAATTGAACTTTTTGACACTCATGCTCCAGAGGGGTGGGTCGCCATTGATGGGGACAATGCTGCACTGAGAGATACCCCTGCGATGGACTGTACTGTCTCTGAGGCTGACCAACTGCCTCCAGACCACGTGTCGCCAACCACTACAGAGCAAGCCCTGCATGATGTGCTAGCTGACACTCTGCCTGATGTGATGAATGTACCTGCAACTCGCCAGAGCAAGTCCTTGCCCACAACACAATGTGCCGCCGCACTACAGACCCCATTGCCAGTGCATACGCACAGTGAACCACCAACCATGCTGGATGCATCTCAAGCACAGTGCATATCATGCCTTTCTGCTATGTCTGTCTACTTCAAGCTAGTACTATGATAGGACATATAGATCAACACTGGGCTATGTGAAATTTTAATTTTTCAGATGATATACGCTACACCAACTCATATATGCACTCTTGGCTCACATTTTTTGACCTATGTATACCTTTGTTGATCTACTTACACATGTATCAACCCATGAGCATCACAGCAAACTTATATATGCTCCTACTACCTCATACATAAGCCTGTGCACCTTCTATTGATTTGTATGCATTGCTGCTAGCACCAAAGACAGAATTTAATTTTTATATTTGGATTTCTTTTTCTGACTTTTACAAAAAATAACATAACTCATACTAGTTTTTTTAATAGAGCTTATATCTCTTCAATGTATAATCTAGTTAGTATTTTTCTATTTTACATGCATTAAATACTATTAAAATTGAATTTTCACTTTCAAATCATATTTTATATACTAACAGAAATTAGTGACCAAATATGGCAACTACTTTTTGATAAAATTACCTGTCGACTAGCATGAAGGTCCAGAGTAACAAAAAACTCATACAAATGCATGAGAGCATCAATTGTGCAAACATCACTTTAAGCATATAAAAAAACACTATTTAATCTAATCTAATCATGAGTAGTTCAGCTCCTACCTCTGATAACTCTACATTTTCTGCTATGTCATATATCTTAGCACCTTATTTTATATATAATCTTGTGTGTTATATAGTACACACTTGTTATACCTTATTCTACTTAGCCCGATATATGATATACACTATTATATATGCTTATACTATAGATACTTGTAATATCTACAATTATAATAGTAGTCTAGTTGTATGTCTAATCAAACAAGATTCAAGATTGAATATATGATCCACGTGATCAATAGCAGACCTTGTTCGGCCGCACAAGGTCTGGTGGCTGTGCTTAGCTTATGTCAGCAGTAGTTGATGTTGCGCTCTCTGCTTTCTCTTCTTTTCTTCAGATAGCTTTGAAGTCAGTGTGATACTACCAGTAGTGCACACTGACTACAAGGCTTGGACACGCCCAGTCCCCATCTACAGCGAGTTGCGGCTGAGGTGTCCAATGATGGTGTAGGGCCATCACCAACTTTCTGGATCTCTTCTGATGATGTGGCATAGAGATTGCATCATGGCCCTCTCAATACCACATGAATCAGAATGAGTGAAAGCTTGTTGGAATCAGATTTAGAATAGCTTTAGAATAGTGCCATAAACAGCAAGATAGCATGGCAAAATGCTGACCTATTGGACTATATGTCCGTGATGATGTGGCAGACTAATTGCTTTATAGCTCTGCTGATACTGCATCAATCATGATGTGTAAGGGCTTATTGAAATCAGATTTACAGTAGCTTTCTAACAGTATAGTTTACAACATTATAGCACCATTGGTTGTTGAGATAGGAGACAATACTGTTTTGTTGATGTGGCACATAAATCAAGAAATATCTCTGCTTGGAGTGATCCGATTTTTATATTCTAAATTGGGTTGGGAAGATGTAATCCAAGGTATTTGAACACAATTTACCGTTTGTCGATTGATTGCTTCATTGCAGAGCTATAAAGCAATCACTGTATATAGTGTATTGGCTCTCTAGGCGATTTATGCTTATGTAAGCGGGCGCTAAGACCTTGTTCGGCCGCACAAGGTCTTGTAGGATCACATGACCGAGTCTCAGGACCCACTGCTACCGATAAATTGCATTTTTTGTTCATTTTATCAATAAACAGTATGTACATTTGTTTGCTATGTATCATTTTAGTGGCTGTATCTTTCTGTGAGCAGTCAATTGTGTTGGAGACTTCTGATGCACTTTAGAACGAGTAAATCGGTTGGGAATTGACCTAGTTAGCTAGGGTTCAAGCATTTTAGAAGAGGAAAAAAAGAAACACTTTGCATTCTGCAAGTTTTTAACCGATTTGGATGCATAAAATATGGTAGCAAAGCTATAAGTGAGTAGATTTAGAGGCATTTAAGAACAAGTAAATCGGTGGAGAATGGACTAAGTTAGCTCAAGTTTAAGTATCATAGAGGGGAAACATAGAAATTCATTGCATTCTATGTGTTCTGCACAGATCAGGATGCAAAAAATACTGTCAGAAAGCAATAAATGAGCAGATCCAGATGCATTTGAGAACAGGTGAATTGGTCAAGAACTGATCAAGTTACATTAAATCAACAAAGTTTGGCCAGAGCTGGAGTTGAACCTGCAAACTCGTCAGATCGAAGATGTGTGATTATATAAGCCAACTGCCTAATGGGCATCGTCATCGTTTTGGTGTCGTTTTCACTATGAAAAGGCGGTATAGAGTAAACGATTCTAAGGAATCGTAACTATGCATGACCCCCGTCGCTCTGCTATTCGATTCCTGTATCGTGCTCCCCCAACCCTGCACGGCCCTATTGAATTTTATGGGCCCCCGTCGCTGGGCTGCTCGCTGTCCTCCCTGTCGCCAACCCCCTCTTTGCTTTTGCTTCGATCCAGGTTCCGACCCTCCTCTTCGCTTTTGCCTTGATTGGCCGCATCCTGTTTCTATGCCCTCGTTTTACCTGACGAGTCCCCTCATCTGCAGGGCCTTATTAGATGGGTCTGTTGTGCCCTCTCGCACTCCTCATGGTCAGCCTTTCCTGTTCTGCTTCACGTCTCGTACCCCATCTCCCGCCGCACTGGTCGCCAGCCCTGTTGTGCCCCTCCTGCCCATTCCTGCTCTACGCTCTGTGGGTGCAGATGTGCATACCAGACCCTCCAGCACTGCTCACACCCTGTGTGGCCAGAGTAGATCCATAGGTGACTCTGACTCATCTCTCCTTGAAGAGGTAGGATAAAGTCTTATAGAATGAAATTGAGTTCTATCTATTCTAACAAAATCTAACAGAGAATTTAGCATATAATCAAGTAGATCAGATGAGAACAGTAGTCACTCTTAAAGTGAAATAGAATCCAGTAGAGTCTGATAGAGTCTGACAAAATCTGACAACAACTGACATACATTTTGTCACAAACCTAAAAAAAAAGTTGACAGACTCCAATTAACTTGTGATTTATCTAATAAACAAGATAGCAGAAGACTTGACAAAGTCTGATTAAATCTGAGAATGTCTGGTAGAGTCTGACAGAGTCTGACACAATCTGACGACAACTAATATATGTTTGATTACAAAGCTAGAGAAAAGTTGACAGACTCCAACCAACTTGCAGTTTATCTGATAAAAATAAAACAAGATAGTAGAAGACTTGACAAAGTCTGATTAAATTTGAAAATGTCTGACAAAGTCTGACAAAATCTGACAACAACTAATATATGTTTCAAAGAAAAGTTGACAAACTCCAACCAACTTGCAGTTTATCTGATAAAAATAAAACAAGATAGTAGAAGACTTAACAAAGTCTAATTAAATCTGAGAATGTCTAATAGAGTCTGACAGAGTCTGACAGAGTCTGATAGAGTCTGATCACAACTGACATACATTTTGTCACAAATCTAAAGAAAAATTGATAGACCTTAATCAACTTGCAGTTTTGAGTTGCAACCTAATCTTGTAAACAAAATCCTAATAAAAATAAAATAAGATAGCAGAAGATATGACAAAGTCTGATTAAATCTAAAAATGTCTGACAGAGTCTGACAAAATCTGATAACAACTAATATATGTTTTAAAGAAAAGTTGACAAACTCCAACCAACTTGCAGTTTATCTGATAAAAATAAAACAAGATAGTAGAAAACTTAGCAAAGTCTGATTAAATCTGAGAATGTCTAATATAAGTTTGACATATGTGACAAAGCTCTGAAAGGATTCAACAAGAGTTAAAGAGATTCAATTGTTATCTTTTCAATGATAATCTATTAAGAGCAATTGAATATGATAGAGTTTAATTGAATATAATAAAATCTGACATACTTTGATATTCTTGAAGTTTGTAAATTATTTCAAGAATGCTATCTATAAAACTGATTGAACTCTGTTCTTTTTGTTTATCAGTGTTCAAAATACTAAATTCATCTACAAAGACTCTGTTTTACTTTATCCAACCCTAAAGTTAAACATACAAAGGATTAAAGTATTTCAAACTATGTTAAATTTTGTCAAACTTGATTAGATTATGTCAGATCTGTTATTATTGATGATCTGAGATCTTTAGACATTTTCAGATCTTTTTATGATAATAGCAAACCTAAAATGATACAACAGATCTGACACAATCTGATTAAGTCTACTACAATCTAGTACAGTTTAAAATATTTGAACTTATCTCATCTTTGGCTTTGAGGTTGAATAAAGTGAGACATAGTCAGTATAATAGACTTTGATGAACATTCTCAAAACAAATGATAAAGTTCAAGTGAGTTAAAATATTTCAGATTTTGTCAGATTTTGTCAGACTTAATTAGACTTGGTCATATCTATCTTGTACTTGGTTGGATTATTATGAAGATACAAATAAATCTCTTTAAACTTTGTGAAACCCTTTTAGAGCTTTGTCATATATGTTAAACCTATGTCAGACATTGTCAGATTTAATCAGACTATCAATAGTGAGATGCTTTAGATATCTTGCAAGAGTGTCAATAGCTCAACAACTGATTATGGTCTATAGTCAGAGGGTCCTACAAGACACATCCAAGTGAGATGTTATGCTAAGTACAGAGGTTAAGCAATTCTCAGATTGTTACCACTCCTTGGGTTGCACATAATTTTCTCTTTTAAAATGGCCTGCGGCACTTCAAACTTTTTTCTATTCTTTGATGAGATACTGTAAGTATGTTTTGCATGAATTATTAGTGTCCACATAATAGGGTTAGAAAAGAAATGTACAAAATTGTGTGTAAATATGCAAAACTAAAATTTGTAAGGCTTGTGGATAACTTATCATGTGGTTTCACACTGCTTTATTTTGTTAACATATTGGAGAGTACATAAACTATGCATTCCATGTTTCTGCATCACTGTGGATGCAAGCAGGATGTATTGAGTGAGGAGTGAAGTCAGTCACTGACTACAATATTTAGTTTGAAAAGAGCATTATATTCTCAATGATGTTATGCTCCTATGACACTTCAAACTTTTTTCATTCTTTGATGAGATACTGTAAGTAACATTCTTAGAGAAAAAAGTGAAACTCAGATGTGAAACTCAAATGTAAAGACAGAATGAAGAGAACAATATTTAAAAAGTACAGCAGTGAGAAAATATATATAAATAAAAAATTGACATTTTTTTAAAATATATCAGCTTTAGAACTAAACAGTTCTTAGAACACCTTTTTGCATTAATGTTGATAAAATAATTTGTTGATCATATTTTTACTGAAGAAATAATTAAATTTTGTTTTCACATTTTTTCTTATGAAAATCAAGTGAAACAAATGTTATACATTTTCTTATCTATTTTTCTCGAGCAAAATGTGTTGAAAAGAAATAAAAATTTCTTATCATTGTTTCTACTAGTATTTCTGTAGATAAAGTTAAACAATTTCTATAATATTTTTTTAATGAAAGTGTTATATCTTTTTATACTTTTTTTCTTGAGATAACTTGATAAAAAAAAAATATTCTTTTCTTATTATTTTTTCCAAAAAAAAAGATAGTAAAAATAGGGCAATCTATTTCTTTACAAAATAAATATAAAAATATGTATAGAAAAGTTAGTAAAATTTTATACCAATTTGTTTATGACTAATAAAAAAAGATTCCTCCTTTTTTAAGCTATTTTCTGAAGAAAAAATGATGAAAAATGGGCAAACTATTTCTAAAATGTTTTCTACACTATATCGTGAGAAAAAGCAGGTCATGCGGGCAGTGTTAAATACTGGTGCTATTGTTGCTCCCTTGATTGCATCAGAAAGGTCTTTATTATAACTTTTCAATGACACTAGGTACATTACTAGGATGAGTCAATAAAAAGATATGGCCTCAACAAGTTTGCCCCTGTCTCTAACACTGACCCTTCAGTGATTGCCACCACATTTTCTCAATACTTGTCCGATGGTCTTATGCAATACACTGTTAGAAAGGTATAAATCAGACTGTTCCAATGGTATCTTGAGCGTGTCAATAGCACTACTAGTTGCGCTGATCGGATGTGATTAAGTTGACCTTCTCCTCAAGGGTATCTTTTACAGTGATTTGCTCATATCTCAGTCATTTCTAGACCTATTCTCATGGAAAAAAATGTTCTGAAGAGGTAGAATCTGCCTTTATCATGTTATCATACATCTCAATCACTTACTGTTGAAATCAGTTGATGACGCTAGTCTCGATGATAACAATTATGGAAAGATCTGGAACGATCTGGACTTTGGTGATTGCAGAATCACATGGAACATTTACATAGCCTTACTGTACAGGTTAGTAATACGCACTGACATACACTTACTGATACCTTAGTGAGCTGACTGATGCTGTTCCCATGCGATGAGCAATCCATTATGCTATGCTGTACGATTACTGTACAATTTCTGATTGGTAGATATGCAGAGCCCTCAGTACTATATAAGGGCTCCCTTGTTCGCTCAAATACCTCAGTCTTTCACATCACAGACTGAGGTGAGCATATCTTACATTACTTATGAGTTTCATCTTTACTGACTCTACTTGTAGTATAGACTAACATCTCTCTAAGGTACTGCAATATAGTCTTTCACATTACAGACTGAGTATAGACTAACGTCTCTCTAAGTCGTGTTTCTTCAGGTTATGGGCCCTGCCTGAACACCTGCTACACAAGAAGTTACCTTTGCTGTTTTACCAAGGTGAGTCACCTTTCCCAACTTGTGCCCCACTTGGAGTTCTTCAATGAACTGCCATCGTGCTCTCGCCCTTCGGGGTTACACGAGTGTCGACGACGGAAGCATGGTGATGCTAGAAGTCAACATGAGTCCACCTGTCTGTGCTCCCTCTGTGCACTTACTATACGTACGATACATGAGGCTCTGTCAAGGCTCGTGTCCTTGCTTCACCCTCTACTGTAGTAGGCAAGCGTCGGAAAGCCGGCATGATGCTATAAGGGATGTGAACGGTTGGCTATTGCCCTTAAGTGGGAATAGTTTTGGTGTCCCAATCCTGAGGGAGGTAGTCAATCCACCCAGGAGCACCTGTACAACTGCACATCTCATACCTTACAAGTACTATAAGCACACATGGACATAGATGGGACAGGATCTTATGATCCTGGCTAGAGATACAGCACATGGGGTTGGCATCGCCTTGAACTTCTTAAAGAACCTGGGTCTGACCACTCCTCAACTCAGATATTCGCCTACACACACTATGACCAACATACTCCCTTGTGGATTCATTCATTTGAATGGCTCCAACTACCAGTCCTGGGCTCCGGCTATGACTGACTTCTTCCAGACCAAGCGTCTGTGGAAGTACGTTGGCAAGACTGTTACTTGTCCTTCACCCAAGGATCCCAAAGCTCCAACTGCTGAGGAGACGACCGCTATAGATGACTTCAATGAGGATAACGAGCAAGCGCTCAGTTATTTGAAGATGGCTTGTGTCCCTGCCGTCTGTGACCTGATAAAGGAGAAGCTATATGCTGAGATGGCTTGGAATGACCTTAAAAAGCTCTACAATAAAACGGACAACTGCCAGGCCTTCACTCTCTTCGACCTCTACCTCTCTTGTCACTTTACTGAATCAGAGAAGATGCAGGACCAGATCAACTCCTTTAACCAGGAGTATGACATCCTCAAGAATGCCGGTTGGAAGATTGACGATCTCCAGCATGACTACTTCCTCCTTAAAGCACTCCCTCCTTCCTACAAGAACTTCTTTGAGGTCACCCTTAATTTCTATGCTGACCTCTTCAAAGCTACATCCCAGGACTTCATCACCAGAATCCTTGCTCAGGAGGCTAGAAAGAAGGCAGATGCAGTTGTCGCTCAGGTTAATTATCAGACCTCCTCTTCATCTAAGAAACCACAGATGAAGAAGAAAGGCAAGTGTCACTACTGTCAAAAGTTGGGGCACTTTGAGTCAGACTGTAGGAAGAAGCAGGCAGACCAGAAAAAGAAAGGCAATGGTGGAGGAACTAGTAGTAAACCCTCTGTAAATGCGATGGTCTCAGACATCGCAGCACCTACCAATGCTATCGCTGTTTCCTGGTACCTGGAGTCAGATAAGAGCCGCTGGATGTTGGATAGCGGTTGTTCCCATCATATCACACATACCCGTTCGGACTTCGACCATTATGAACCTATGCAAAGTCCTGGCCATATCTCGATCAGCGACAGCACTGCTAGGAAGATGCCTTACTTTGGTACTGGCACGGTCAAGGGTTGGACAGATGTGGAAGGGAAGCGTGTTGCGGTTACGCTTAGCAATGTGCTTTATGCACCTAAAGCCGCACACCGATACATATTGGTGCCTACACTGTTGAACCAGAAGTTTGATGTACTTCTACGGGGTTCTTTAGGAGTGTGTACAATAGAATGCGATGGCATTACCTACGGGATTGGCAAAAAGTTAGACAGTTTTCACTGGCTGTTACTTGAGCCTACTCCTATGGTTAACGTGGCAGTTAAGGATGCAGTTTTGGTGGACACTGCTTATGCACGCTTCGCTGAGTCATATGTCATATGGTGCTCTGAAGCGACTCATTCCTGGAGTCGTGAAAGGCATCGTGATTGACCAATCCACAGTGGCTACTATGCCCTGTCATGGATGTGAGCTTGGCAAGAGCACTTGCTAGACATACCCTACTTTAGGGAAGCGTGCTACATGGTTGTTAGGCAAAGTTCATTCAGACCTAGTCGGACCGATGCGCATTCAATCTATCCAAGGATTTTCATATGTTGCTACGTTCCTCAACGACTTCAGCAGTAGAGGAGTCATCATGTTCCTCAAACGGAAGTCTGATTTCACTCAGGCTTTTGTGTCATATTTGGCCAGAGCTGAGAAGGAGACTAGCCAAAAGCTGTTGATCTTTCACTCTGACCGAGGGGGGGAATATATGAACACAATCCTAGATAAGCGCTTCAAAGAATTGGGTATCACGCACCATAAAACTATGCCGTATATGCCTCAGCAGAATGGACATGCAGAGTGCTGGAACCATACCTTTATGGAGAAAGCCCTGTCTATGTTACACCATGCAGGCTTGTCTCTCAGTTTTTGGCAGCTAGCGGTTGATACAGCAGTTCACATATACAACTGCACTCCCACTCGCGTACTAAAATGGAAGACGCCAATGGAGATTTGGGATGCTGGTCACATTCCTGATGTCTCGTACTTCCATGTTTTTGGTTGTAAAGCCTACATACACATTCAGAAGGAGCATCGTCACAAGTTGGAGCCTAACTCCAAGGAAATGATGTTTGTGGGTTATGAGGACGGTTCTAAAGGTTACCGTTTCTGGAACTCTACAACCTGGTCCATTGTCTTGTCTGGCGAAGCAAGATTCGATGAGACTTCCTTCCCTTCACGACCTACCCAGAAAGCGCCCCCCAGTGCTCCTACTCCTCCTTTACCCAACCTGAGTCTCTCTGATTTATTCAATGATGAGGACTTAACTCCACCACGGAGGCCTGTACCCGCTTCAGCTGACGCAGCTAAAGATGATGAGGATGATGATCCCCAGCTCCCAGTCCTTAAGAAGGAAGACGATTCTAAGGTTACACCTAATACTACTCCACCTACTACACTGCACAAGCCACAGCCACCTCAGACACCACCGCCTCGACCTACTACTCAACGGGTTGATGAAAATGCCCTAGCACATATACCACCTACGATCGAACAGTCTCCTCCTGTAGCTGATCCTGTCACACCGTCAGCTCATCCACGGCAGGTGAATGCTGGTCAACGGGCTCCCAGGCTTGGAGATCAGTATAGTGGCTTAACTGCCACTCAGATCCAGCAGTTGGACCTTCGTAGGCACATACCAGAGACAGAGAATCATCCAGCCAGTCCCGTGCCCCTGACCCAGGGCATGGCGCAACAGTTGGACTTTAACCCTCCTAATCTTAATGTGCTGCTAGAAATGGGTGTTACTTGAGATCCCCGTGATTATTCGGAGGCAATGGCTTCATCAGACTCGGCGAAATGGCGTGAAGCATGTCAGTATGAAATGGACCAGCTTCATAAGCTCAGTACATGGGAGTTAGTAGATCGACCTTGAGATAGGAAGATCGTAAAGAATTGTTGGGTTTTCAAGGCTAAGACCAATGGCGTTAATCGTGCACGTCTAGTAGCCAAAGGGTTTACACAGGTTCATGGGGTAGATTACAGGGAAACTTTCAGTCCAGTCACCCGCTTCGAAACTATACGTTTCCTTCTTGCATTAGCTGCGCAGGAAGATTGGGAAATACATGGCATGGATGTCAAGTCGGCATTCTTACATGGCGAGCTGGATGAAGAGATCTTCATAGAGCAACCAGAAGGTTTCGTGACCCCAGGAATGGAGGACAAGGTGACTCGATTGCTAAAAGCTATCTATGGTTTAAAGCAGGTGTCCAGAGTTTGGAACGTTCAAATTGATGCTCTCTTGAAGGAAATTGGATTTACCAGGACCTATTCGGACACTGGTATATATGTCTATTGTCGACAGGAGGGGAATATAGTGACCATTTTGGTCTTGTATGTCGACGACATGGCGATCATGGGCAATTCGCTTCCAGAAATCAACCGTATTAAGATCTTGCTCAAGACTCGGTACGAGATGTCAGACTTGGGAGAGTTGAAAGACTTCCTTGGCATGCGTATCACGAGAGATAGGCACAAGAGGACATTATCAATCGACCAGAAGACATATCTGGAAGAGGTCCTTGAACGGTTTGGAATGGATGAGGCGAACCCTGCCCGCACCCCTTTGCCTGCTGGCTGCATGTTGATAGCATCCACTGAGGAAGTGGATAATGCACTCTGAACTTATTATCAGTCACTCATTGGCAGTATGATGTACTTCGCCATTGGCACTTGTCTGGATGTTGCATACACTGTCGCTCGCTTGGCACAGTACAGTGCAAATCCCACTGAGAAGCATCTGAATATGGGCAAGTACGTCTTGAGGTACTACATTAGGGGAACCTCGACTACTCCATAGTTTATGATGGCTTTGCAGAGGAAGCTCAACTGTTATGCTACACGGACTCTGACTTTGCTGAGAATCGGGATGACCGTCACTCTATCTCAGCATTTGTTTTCAACTTAAGTGGTGGCACTGTCTCCTGGATGTCTAGGAAGCAGACTAGTTCTGCACAATCCACAGCAGAGGCAGAGTACATAGCAATGGCAGAGGCTGCCAAGCAGTTGCAGTGGTACTATAACTTGCACCTAGAGCTCGGACTACCAGACCCCACTCCCATCGACATGCGTTGTGATAACCGTGCTGCAATTCTTACTGCAGGCAATCCAATGGTTGGGAGAGACATGAAACATGTGGAGGTCAAATACCACTTCATCTGGGAAGCTGTAGAGAAGGGGCTTGTTCACATAGTACCAACCCCATCGGCTGAGAACATCTCTGATGCATTGACTAAGTCTTTGCCGCATGATTTGCTTACTCGGTTCAGTGGGAGTATGGGTCTGATCCGTCGTAGGGATTAGTGGGAGTCATGGTTCGACTAGCCCATCAAGTGGGAGTGTTGAAATCGGTTGATGACACTAGTCTCGATGACAACAATTATGGAAAGATCTGGAACGATCTGGACTTTGGTGATTGCAGAATCACATGGAACATTTACATAGCCTTACTGTACAGGTTAGTAATACGCACTGACATACACTTACTGATACCTTAGTGAGCTGACTGATGCTGTTCCCATGCGATGAGCAATCCATTATGCTATGCTGTACGATTACTGTACAATTTCTGATTGGTAGATATGCAGAGCCCTCAGTACTATATAAGGGCTCCCTCGTTCGCTCAGATACCTCAGTCTTTCACATCACAGACTGAGGTGAGCATATCTTGCATTACTTATGAGTTTCATCTTTACTAACTCTACTTGTTACGATTCCTTAGAATCGTTTACTCTATACCGCCTTTTCATAGTGAAAACGACATGCAAATGATGACTATGCCCATTAGGCAGTTGGCTTATATAATCACACATCTTCAATCTGATGAGTTTGCAGGTTCAATTCCAGTTCAAGCCTGATTTTTTTTTACACTTTATTTAATATCACACATGCAAAGCCAGTGCTCTTTCTAGGGTTCAACACAAGTCAAAGTCACCCGTCTATCAATACAGGTATACCTATGATTTACATGCAGGTTCCTGACCTGCAGATCTGGATCACCTGGTGGCTGAGACCCGTCCAGAACCAGATCAAGCTTTTACTGAACTCCATCAACCTGTGAGTAATCCACAAGCAACTCGCAATCCAGTTATTATTTATCAATAGTATATTAGTACTATACTATGTACACTACATCTATAGTTTGATCTATATTAAATGGTGCTGCTCCCTTCGAATCAACATGCACATGCATGACCTCAATGTCTTTGCAGATGGTGCGTGCATGGCGCATCTGCCCTGGATTGCCAGCACAGCTGTGTGTGGGTGCAGATGGACTGATTACGATTCCTTGGAATTGTTTACTCTATACCGGGTTTTCCTATCGAAAATGACACCAAAACGACCACTACCCCCATTTGGCAGTCAGCTTATCTAATTGCAAGATCACTGATCTGATGAGTTTGCAGGTTCAACTTCAGGTCTGGCTGGACTTTTAATTACATTTGATTTAATGTAACTTGATCAGTTCTCAACCAATTCACCTGTTCTCAAATGCATCTGGATCTACTCATTTATCGCTTTCTGGTAGTATTTTTTGCATCCTGATCTGTGCAGAACTCACAGAGTGCAATGAGTTCCTACATTTTCTCTTGCAATATTTGAACTTAAGCTACCTTGGTCAATTCTCAACCGATTTACTTGTTCTCAAGTACGTCTAAATCTACTCATTTATAACTTTCCAGCCATTCTTTGTGCGTCTGGATCGGTTAAGAACTCGCAGAATGCGAAGCATTTCTTTGGTTTCCCCTCTAAAATGTTTGAATCTTAGCTAACTTGACCAATTCTTCACCGATTTACTTGTTCTCAAGTGCATCTAAATCTACTTATTTATCGCTTTCTAGCCATACCTCATGCGTCTAGAGTGGTCAAGAACTTGCAGAATGCGAAGCATTTCTTTGTTTCCCCCCCTAAAATGTTTGAATCCTAGCTAACTTGGTCAATTTTCCACCGATTTACCCGTTCTCAAATGCATCTGGATCTATTAGGAAGCCTGTCTTCAAAACAATTTACTATTTACAAAACGATAGAGCCAGTAAAAAGATATACAGCAAACAAAGTTAGATAATTATGTGATCTACCTGTTAACAGCCATAAAGAGGTAGGTCACATGGTGTGCGCCTTAATGGCCGTTAAGGCGCACACCATGTGACCTATCTCTTAACACTCATTAGAGGTTGCAGGTTCAACTCCAGGTCTGGCCGGACTTTTATTTACACTTGATTTAATGTAACTTGATCAGTTCTCAACCAATTCACATGTTCTCAAATGTGTCTGGATCTCCTCATTTATTGCTTTCTGATTGTATTTTTTGCATCCTGATCCATGCAGAACTCACAGAGTGAAATGAATTCCTACATTTTCCCCCTACAATATTTGAACTTAAGCTAACTTAGTCAATTCTCCTCCGATTTACTCGTTCTCAAGTGCGTATAGATCCAGTTATTTATAGCTTTCTAGCCATATTTCATGCATCTGGATTGGTTAAGAACTCGCAGAATGCGAAGCATTTCTTTGTTTCCCCCCCTAAAATGTTTGAATTCTAGCTAAACTGGTCAGTTCTCTGCCGATTCACTTGTTCTCAAGTTTGTCTGGATCTATCAGAAAACCTGTCTCCAATAAAGTTTACTGCTTATGGAAAGACAAAGCCAGTAAAGAGATATACAGCAAACAAAGTTAGATACTGTTTATTACTTAAATGAGCCAAAAATGCAATTTATCAGTAGCACTGGGTTCTGAGACTCTCAGTGATGTGATCCCACAGGACCTTATATAGCTGAATGAAGTATTAGCATCTGCTTACATAAGCAAAACATGCATCCAAGAGTTAGCCTACTGTAAACAATGACTGTCTCATAGCTCTGCAACAAATGAATCAATCAACAAGCAGTAATCTGGGTTGGAACATACTATATAGTAGCTTTGCAAAACAATTTCGAATGCAAAAATCAGATCACAGGAAGTGAAGATATGATCCAGTATATCTGCCACATCATCAATCAGTCATACCCCTATATCTTGGTTACCAGTGGTGCTATTATGACTCACAAGATATTATCTAAAAGCAGCTACAAATCTGCTTTCAATGAGCCCTTATCCACCTTCATTGGTGCAGTATTGATAGAGCTAAAATGAAATTAGTCTGCCACATCAGCAAGTGAGATACGTACAGGATGACCACTACAGCCATCGGGTAGACATCCTCTCCACCCACCCACATCGAGGGGAGGAGAAGTAGTCTGAAAGTGTTACAGCCACTGGTAGAGGGACCACTGGCTTCAACAACTGTCTGAAGAAAAGGCTAGCAGGGAGATGTTGCACTTCAAAACCGAGTTTTGCTTATGTAAGCAATGCCTTAACGGCTGTTAAGGTGTTTGCTCAGGTTCAATTCCACCTCTGACCATTTTGTTTTTTCTTGTGTTTTAATTTATAATAAATGTGTTTAATGCTTGACAAGTAAAACTTATGTGTATTGACATCTGAGAAATTAAAATTTTATATAGTCTAGTGTTCATTTATATGTCCTATCATAATGCTATTAGGTCTGTCATCATCTATGTAGCTATCTTTCTCAACTATATAAAGCCATGAGGCCTATCATAGCTTATATAGCAGTAGTTAAACACTATATAGTGCTATATATTTCTAAGGGGCAGCTATAGCTGCTATATAAATTCACTGGCTTGCTATGGTCCCTATGTAATGGATGGTTTATCAGTTACTACTATAGTCTTCTACTTTCTTACTCTTTTCTACCTGGCTTACTTTTCGAGTTTTGCAGAGTTTCCTTATTAGGATAGCTGAGTTTGAATCATGTACTTAGAGCGGAATTCCTTATTGGGAATAAGCATCTATCTTGCCAACTCACCACCATCTGTCTGCTTTTGTCTCAGTCTCTGCTTGTTCTCCTCATATCTGAAAGGTTCTCTTGGGATCCAACCCTCAAAGGAAGGTGTGTGGCCCCCAAAACCCTCATCAGGAAGTCTATATCTGCTGCTGGCCCTCAGAGGAGGTGCCAGCTCATCACTCATCTGCTTGGCTGCAGGACTGAGGCATCCTCAGTTCTGTTAGCTCTAGCTCGTGGACTCTCTCTAAGAGGTCTACGACACCTTTATACCCTCCTCACTCACTCGCCTACCTTGGACTTCCTGAGCAGTAGCGGCTCGACCTCTATCGTCCGTTACACCCTATGGTCCTTATGATCCCTACAGTAAGTGAGATATGAATACTATTATTACTATCTTAGAAGTCAATTAAGTACAAAAAAAATCAATTATATTTAATGTGGCTAGTAGTACAATCAATTACACTACTAATATGAACAATGCATGCCACACGGACAAGCGCGCTCAAGTGCATGGGGCGCGGTGGGCGTGCGGGGCACAGGAGTCATGCGTGCAGCAGGCCTATCTGCGAGGCGCTGGGCCCATGCGCGAGGCGTTGGCCTATCCACGAGGTGCTAGGTCCGTGTGCGAGGCACGGGAAGCGCTGAGGCCATGCGCACCGGTGTCGGGCTGCAGCGGGCTCATATGCAAGACGCAGGGTATGTGCGAGGCACAGCAGGGCACGGTGGCAGGTGTGCTCAAGTCGCCAGGGTGTGATAGGCCCATGCGTGAAGCACGGCAGGCATGGGCAATGTGTCGGGGTCCGGTGGCCATGCACAAGGCGCGCCAGATGTTGCATGGGGCACGGGGCTCCCACTGGCTCGTGCGCAAGATATTGCAGGCGTGACGGCATTGTACATGGTGTGGCATCATCCGCGAGGTGCAGCGGACATCCAGCATCCATGAGATATGACAGGCGTCGCGGGCCCCGGGGATGCCGTGGGAGGCATGAGCGAGGTGTGGAGGATGTGAGCAAGACGTGGGGGATGTGAGTGAGGCATGGATGTGAGTGAGGCGCAGGGGATGTGAGCGAGGCGCGGGGGGGCATGAACAGGGCACGGGGGGCGTAGACAAGAGTGTAGAGGGTGTGGGGGAGGCACGGCAGCATGGACGAGGCGTGGGGAGCATGCACGGGGTGCTAGACTGCTGCGGGCCTGTATGCAAGGTACAGCAGGCATCCTCCAGGTGCTGGCTCGTATGCAGGGTGCAGTGGGTGCAGTGGGGCATGACGGGCATGTGCAAGGCATCGGGCTCATGCACGATGCAGAGGCCTGCGCAGAGGCCCTGGGGCCTGTGTGCAAGCATGCCTCACACGGCCATGCACAACGTGCATGCATGCATGTGCTGGCTGATGTGCTCACGCATGGCCATGGCCATCTGCCGGCCATGTGTGCACTGGCATGCCTGGCCCATGCACGAAGGGGCATGCATTGTCCGGTGGTTTGTGGGGGCGATGTCAGGAGACAGGGAGTCAACAAGGGAGGGGTGGCAGTGAGGAACGGCAGTAAGGGAGGCCTGCAAGGGTGAAAGGTGGTGAGAGTATCGCTCAAATGAGCGATACTCTCTGAGTTAGTACAAAAAAAAATGTATAGAGGTTTTTTTTACTCACCTGCGGGGCCCTCAGCATCCGTGCCTCTTGCTCACAGCACTCCTGTGACCTTAGAAGGCTTGAAGGTGGAACACAGGAGGTGCGCTCTGTCCCGTTGTGCGAAGCCATGCACTGGCGACTCCACCCCATCGGGAGGCATGTACATGGTGAGGGAGACAGAAACTGGCACACATGAATGTACGCCAGATACGCGATGTAGTCTGGTAATCGCATGGACTTGTATGGCTTCTGGACGGGTGCCGCAGGCACACTGGGGTGACCTACTCACGGGAAACCTCGACATTGAGGAAGGGAGGTTCAGCAAAGTTTGGCGAGGTGACCAGAAGGACATCGATTGAGCACGTGAGTGATGACGAGGTGCACAACAGGGGAGAGAAGTCACACAGAATGGCGGGGTGCCGTAGACTGTCAAAGAACAGTGAAAAATGATGATTTCTGCTCATTATCGAGCGAGACTGCCAAGATTAGTGCAATACAATGAGATCATGAATCTTGAGAACTCACCCTAAACCCTTCTTGCACCTCTGAACCCTCCCTGCCATTGAGTTGAGGAAACATTGCTGAAAGGACGGTGGGACGACTGACCTGCAAATGACCCATGGCATCGCAGGTACCTGACCCATGGCTCCAGATCACCCAGTCGTGCAAACCCATCTGGATCCAGGTCAGACCTCTGGCCAGGCTGTTGACTTGTAGGTTCAGATCCGAGTCACCTGCGAGTGCACTCATGTCAAACCCTAGTGCCATACAGAATGTGAAGGTTATGAAGCTTGTACAGGATGTAGGCATAGATGTATGACTGTTAGACAGGGAACATGTCTTTATGCTGCAAAACTTAGAATGATTAATGATTACATAAGCAAAACTCGGTTTTCAGATGTGTAGATCCTTATCAATCCTTATCATCTCTCTGCTCTTGCTCTCTTCCTCTTCACTCTCTCAGCTTCTACACCTCTAAACAATCTCACTATGACTACTACCATTGATTTTCACATTCCTATGCCATCTCTTCCAACAGAAGTCTAGACAAGAATCTGTGCAGATCCTGATCTTCATGCACCTACCATGCGTCTTGTCCATAGCCAGGCCTGGAGGACTGTCCCTCTCATGCCAAGTCATCTTCACATTAGGGAGCCTCAGAATTTGGTTCAATTTCTTGATCAGGTCAGTTCATTAGAGTATGGTCTGTCCACCGCAAGGACCTGCTGATTGGCACAATCCCTACTCCCGACCTAATCTGTTGTTCCCGGCTTTGTTTTTGTTTTCAAGCTGAAGCCCTGGTGTACAGCTAACCTGTTGCTCCAACCCTCTGCAGTATTCGTGAGCACGACTTGCTGTACGCCGTTTAGGGATGGACGCGTTCATCTTTACATACTCGTCTTATTGTTTGGTCTTATATTCTCTTTGCTTGACCACATCTCATCCAGATCTGACTCTTATGTCATTTCAATGGACTCCCTTGCAGTTAGGCAACGTATGTCCGCTGCAAGGATCTGCTGATTGGCACAACCCCCTACCCCCGGCCTAATGTTCTGGTCTTGGCTTTCTTGTTTCGTTGAAGGGTCCCCTCCCCACCACTAGAGTGCTCGCAGCGAGAAGCCCAAGAGACTGGCAGTTGTATGAAGGTATGTCTCATTTGAATTTCAATTGTGCTGTACTAAATCCTTGTTCCTGAGTCGAAGAGTCATCCAAAATGACCAAGACCTGCAGGCCCACACGCCGTAGCCACAGCTGTCGTCGCATCGTGTCGCGTCAAGTCAAGTCATGTCAAGTCGAGTCGCGCTGTGTCAGGTCTGGTCGTGGCCACTATCATTGTGGCAAAATAATGATGGAACAATACTTAGGTGGTGGACGCATTGACTTACGGGTATTGTTGTGTTTTCCTCGCTTTTCAATCTCGTCAGTATCTCTTTCTATCCCTATTCTATAATATGCCTGTACTGTGCTGTGTCGTAGCCCTTCCAGTTCTATTGCAATACCTAACTTTCATCCTGCTTTCCGTGTTGTATCCCGATGCCTAAACACCCCCGTGTCACCGGTCGCGTTGATAGCGACTCGGATTAAGACAACAAAATCGAGATCGGGCTCAACTTCAGTCGCAATCACGGAGCCCGAACGACCTAACACAAAGGTCATATACCCCAGAAAGCAGAAAATCACGAAGACAACGCCTGCACCCGTGATTCCGATCCCTACCTTCTTGGAGAACTTATCGAAAAAGGAGTTCAAGCGGCCACAGGTACGTCCATCACCATTCATTCCACCATAGAGGCCTGACTCCATGGATTAAGGTGCGAGCATGTTGATGAAAGCTTTCATTGACAGCATGCCCCGCATTCAAGACATGATTATTGGTATCAAATTTCACCCAGCCGTGGAAGAGGACTGCCTCTATCACTGGGACCCAGCTGCAGCAGTCTGTTGATGCATTGACTGTTGGCAGTGCTGGTTGTGTTGCGGACAATGCATCAAAGCAACTCACCAACATCATCCATTCCACCGAATTCAGAAGTGGAATGGTCCGTTGAAATGACACGCCTTAAGGACATCGAAGGTCAGTTGAATGCTATCGGTATCACCATGTTCGTGGGTGAAATGCGGGAGTGTGCAATGACAGAAACCTAATGGAATATGCTGTCCTCCCACGTATTGCTGACCCATGCACATAGACATCTGGGACATGTTAATGAACAAACTCTTGGAGCGAGCAATCACCATCTGCTTGGCATTGTTGTCCTCCTTGAAGTTCTTCTGTGCATATTGTCCAGATGTATCACGGGCCAAGTTAAGCTCGTCCTCCATTCGACTCTCGAATGACAATCGGATAGTCATACCAGGTGCAGCGTTCAGACAGTCATGGGTCGCATCATTGATGATCTGCTGAATGTTGACCTTCCGCTCGGCAATATGCTGCATGATGTAGGTCATGGTCTTCTTGTCCGGAATCTTGTCGCCGATTGTGATGCTGAAGCCATTCTGAAATAGCCAGAAGTCGACAACCTGCTACAATCCTGTGAACAGGATGCGAGTAGCTTCCTGAACCTTCTCGCAGAAGACGACATGGATGAGACCACCCTGTGATGCACCAACCGTCTTCTTCTCGACTTCGCCAAAGATGATGTCTCCATGCTCGATCATCATACTGTCGTCGAAAACCAGGTTGGGAGACTTCGACTCAGGCGAACACTGGATATTGATGTCCCTGGAAATTGTCATGCTGAGGATTTCTTTGCCAGTCCAGAGGGGTTTAGGATTGATGATTGCCGGTACAGGGACTGTGCCATTCCAATCGGGGACCCAGAGCAAGATCTTCTAGACCTGATTCCAATGAAGGAAGGTTTATTGGAGGGTAAAGTTCTGGACACGACAGAGCGTATCCTGCAAGATACCCATGACAGGCTTGTTCGCTTGAGGAGAGATGATCTAAAATTTGCGATAAGGCCTCGTCTGACAATAATGTTAAGATATAACGCTGACCTGCCGTGGCACCCATGCTATCTGGCTTATCTCTGTGTGAGTTTCTTCGCTTTGAGGAACACTTCGACAGGAGTGAGATATATTTTCTTTCGTGAATTGTAAAAGGACTTACTGCAGGTTCATCTCATCTCCATCGAAGTCAGCATTGTACGAAAGGGTTCTGAAGAAAATTGTAGCTCAAGACTATGAAAACATCTTTTCCTGTTACTTACACAGATAGATTCAGAGGTAAGGCTGAATGAAAAAAGGATATGTCAGGATGTGCCAAGAAAGAAGCATCGACAGGACATACTGGAGTTGGGCATTAGACAAATGTGATGGCTCATCATACTCATTTTGTGCAGTGAAGGTTGAGGATTGAAAAGAACGAAGTGGTAAAAGGAGGATCGGCATTCCACATCCATCCATTGACAGCCAGGGAGCAGTCAAAGTCGAAGCAGTCGCAGACAATGATTAGGGGCCCCTGTTCGGAAACTTTGGCCTGCTCGAGGAAGTTCATGACCTTGTCCGGATTGGAGGAAGTAGATTTCATGACAGATATGCTCGACCTTGCACATCTGACCAGTACAAGTAGTGATTTGAACGTACTTGAAATGGACTTCCGGGTCCTCGCTCAGGTTAACAACCGATCCGAGATAGTATTATAAACCTAGACCTATGGTCAGTAAATGAACCTCATGAGCTACGAGAAAGCTCACCTTGGAAGCTCTTAAGGAGTCGAACATGTCGATGAGATTCATCGCTGCCTGATAGCCGTCTGTGAGTGCCAACAGGCATGTGTAGATGGTCTACCTGGGCAGGAGGCACAGACGGCGTCGTGAGGGTGATAGATAATAGTGAGACAACAGGATGCCATTGAGATCGTGCACACGATGGGCCCGTGCGTGCGCACGTGGTTAATTCTGCATGCAACTCCTCAGGCTTCCTTCAAAATCATAATGGATGTTCATGCTGCAGCTCTTCGAGAACAAAGGAGAAGTCTGCATCTGCAAAGTCGGTTGAAGTCATTCAAAAAAGAACTTAATAATAACAGAAGGAACGTACCAGCAAACTTGACTCCAATGGCTGCACGCTCTCCAGACCATCCATCCTATCATGCCTTTTCCACCCAAAACGCCCTTTCTTCCATTGCACCAGCTTGAACGGTCTAACACCTGTAAGGTCTGCAGACTCGGACCGCGCGTCCTGGGAAGCCCAATATTGAGGTTACGGAAAGCCAGTTTCGAGGGACGTATGCATGCTGCAGAGCAACATATCAGTTCGAAGCTGTGTCCATGCAGCTGCCATCAGGAGCAGGCCGTCGGGGGAGAATGGGGGTCAGATCGTTAACATCAGGCTATGCATGCTATGTCATGACCATGCATTAGGACGGTGCAATGTCGTAACTGCACAATGAGCATGTCGACAGTGCTATTAGATCACGGACATGGCGTGGTGAGTGTCGTCAGCCGTGCGGATGGTGTACGGTGGGTACGAACTTGTTATCAAGAAAGGTGGACAGAAATGTCCTGCCCAAAATCAATGACAACGATGCAGCAGATGTATGCAATGACTCACAAAAACAGACTCAGTGCCCTCCAATCTGTATCCTTCAATGGCTGCCTCTTGGACTTCAATAGCCTCAGAGCTCAGCACAAGCATTTAGTGCAGATACGTTGGGAGAGATGCCGATGGGGAGTTGGGTTGTCAGCACCTATATGATGTCAACTAAGCTGAAATGAACAAGCAAGAGATATGCACATTTAGTCCTAGTAATCAGGACTGGTCAACTCGCAGGTACGTTGTAAGGCAGATGTCGAGCGTTAGAGAACAAGCCATGACCGCTTGAAGTCGATCAACGCATGACCACTTTGCCTCATGGCTCGAAAATTGAATTAAAAAAGAAAAGAAAAGTACGTACGAGATGACCAAGGTGAGTCGCCGGGTCGGGTACCTCCTGGTTCCAAACTGTCAACCTCTCAGCGGATGACTTGGCGATATCCGTCGAGCCTTTCAGCCAGCATGACATTGCGCTGTGCATGCGGGATGTAAAGCTCATGAGGAAGCGAGAGTTTACTGCTGGCTTTTTAACCAAACTGACACATCGGTCATGTGACCGTGAAGTGGTGCCTTTCCCACAAGACGACTCTGTACGATCAGATACTGAGAGCAGTCCCTCTCTTGCAGCTTGTGTCATCTCTTCACCTCTGGAACTTGTCCTTTTCATTTACATCTTACTTTACAACTACCATGGACTTAGAACCATTTTTACACGAGCTGTGGAACGTCCGGGAACATCCATATATATATGAGTGGCTGCAAGATCCAGGGTTAGGGGTTGTTCTCTCTGACCCTTCATTGCCTATATCACCAGGAGGAGACATGAGTGAAAGACTGACAGAGTCTGTGATTGCTCTCCTTGTGGATGATTCCATCTGGGTAAGTAACAATTATTGTAATTTTGTGTGTTGATCAATAATCTGAGAATTTAGATCACTCGAGCTGTACAATATCTAACTTGAACAACTGGCTGCTCTATCAGCAATCAGGCTGATGCAGTGTCAATGTGTCTGAGTAGCATGTGGATTGTAAAGCACCAAGGTCGAGAGACCAATCTGGCCTACTTGCAGCGGTGGCAAGATTTCTTCCAAACTACTAGGGTGAGTTGTGTTCATCTAAGCTGAAGCACATAAATCTGAGTCATTGTATAAGCACCCATACTGCAGAAAATAAGCCTTACTACATCTGAATTGGATGGAGCATCCTTCCAATCTCCTGAGGATCAGCAAGCATATGAAGAGAGTTATTTAGAACCTGAATATGCAGAACATCTTACAAGTATGCCTTGTATGTTTAAATGAGTTTGAACTAATATTGTAAAAATAGCTATCAAGGCAAAGGCAGACTCTGCTGTGAAGAAACACAAGCGCAAGGACACTGAGATCCTGAACATTGAAAAGTTCACACTTAACCTGACAACTGTCAACTTCTCCAACATTTCTTGGGGCAGTCAGATGTCAACAAAGAACAAGCTTGCACATGGGCCACAAGTTTAATAAAATTCTTCAGGGCTGATGTATGTAAAAAAATTTTAAACATTCTGTGAAAACTATTTACAAGTCAATTATTTTAGAACACTGTTGATACAATCACAGTAGACAAGTTTCAAATTGATGCTGTGGAGACATTAAGACAGATGCAAGTTGTGATTCCTTCCTTATTTTTTGAATATAGAAGTCAAATCTTCATGTAGTCTTCAAGAACATCACAGATCCAACTACATTTCCCCTTCTTAAAAATACAGATGTGGCTTCATCATTTAGATTTCATCGCTGGACTCAGTTTATAGCAGTCATCCAGCAGAGTTGGACACCTCCACATGTTTTTGATATTTCAAAGGCAGTGCCTCAAATCAAGGTATGTGATATGTTTTAAAATGAAGAACAATTGATAAAAGGATAAAATGTAGGACATCAAAGATCGTGATGTTGGAGAAAAACCCCCTGAGATGTATAAAAGGCTGCTGATAGCATTCAATAGTTATCCGCAGCTCATTCCTCATCATTCTCAACCTAGCTCTGTGTTTTTTCTGGTGAATCTTGAAAACTTCAAGCTGGCTTGGGAACAATGGTTAGGACATGGATTGCATCGTCTTGCTGGAATAAATGTGAGTACATTTTAGCATTGTAAATTATTTACTTCTCATAAAATGATTGTAGGCTTTCCAGTGGCGACTCAAAGACTTATACGATTATCTCATCCAACAAGGAGAAAAAAAGTTTAACAAAGTGATAAAAGATGAAAAGCTGCAGCGTATATTCTATCGGACTCTAAAGCTCAGAAAATTGGCTAAAGTTGCAAACCAGCATGCCTTCAGAAGATCCCCACCTACCAATCAAGATCCTGGACAGTCTTCTTAACTTATGACTGAAGATGATCCTAACAATTCTGATTGTCATAAATGTGCTCATCTCTCCAATCCAGAGGACAAGTGTATCTGGAAGCTTCCTGTCCAAAAAATGGATGTTGAGCATCTTGAGAATGCTGTCATTACTTGTGCTCCTCCTGGTGAGAGGATGGTGCCTAAGGTATGGTCATTTTTATTCTTTCATTTAACAACAAGACTAATATGCATTACAGACAATGAAAGAGGAAGACATCAAGTACTATACACCTCAGGAATTGGGATTGAAGAAGATTCAGCATAGACCGGAAGTTTGGAACAGATGCTCTAGAGATGTTGTGCAGTTAATGGTTGAAGACATATCTCAGGAGAGTGGAAACAAGATGGTAAGCAGAATTTTTATATATGAGTCATTGTTATTTAACTTACATATAAATAGGTTGGAGGTTTGAAATTCTTTGCTATAGAATCATCACTCCTAGAAAAGACTCGACAACATCTGAGGAAGGTCTTTGCATCCAGTGATCTTAACTCAACAGAGGGTTGCAATTTCAGCAATGGGCATATGGCAAGATAATAGCCAAGGGATCTAGACAACCAGCAGGAGGTACCAAAGGAGATGGTTATCTTGAATATCATAGCATGAAGGCAACAACTGTTGAAGATATTGATATTTTATTTGACCATGCTGAGGTATGAGTTTACAAATTAGTAGTGATTGTTAAATCTGATATTATACTTGACATTTTAGGATGAGATTTTGATTCAAAGTCTTGGACTAGAAGGCCTCATTGCCAGAAAGGACTTGATAGGTGACAATGAGGAAGCTGAACTCAACAGGCTAGGTTCAACTGGAGTTAATACATACTACTGCAGAAGTTATGTGGCCCCTCAACATCCTGATAGAGATGAAGGTTGGTCTGTTTGCAGCCAGATCAAGAAGTCCAAGGACTTGCAAGGAGATGGATTCGACTTTGCTTATACTGAGTATGGAGTTTATTTTCATACCCTGACTGGATCTGTATGGTAAGCAAATCTACATTTTATATTCAAGTCTATGTTGACATAAGTTATTTAGGTATTGGGATGCCACCAAGATGCATGGCACTGTTATGCCATTCCAAAGTGACTTTGACAAGGGTATAGCTGTAGCTAAGGCATCAAATGGAGGAGGAGATGATGAGAGAGGTGGAGAGAGCTGGAAGACACACGCAACCAAAACTAAAAAGAGTGTGAAAGCAGCCAGACTGCATGCTGAGGCTAGAAGGGGAAGAGAGGCAAGAAATGCATATTGGGATGAGTTGGAGGTGTAGCAGTCAAGTAACTGGTATACTGAAGCAAAGTACCTATAGATATATAGAGCATAAATTGTAGTTCTCAGCTGGCCAAATATTTTCTCTGATCCATCTCTCCTGATGAAGTTTCCAGAGACTAAAGGTTCTCTTGTCACTGAGTGATGACTCTCTATATCCAAACCCTGCTCCATAATAAAGATAAATTTCTGTAAGCTGATAAGGGGCTTTATGATTGGAAAGTGCTGACAAATCTGCATATACTGTGCCATTACGATTTTAGGCTCGAGGGGGTCAAGCTGTGACCAAAAATTCCATAGGCTCATTTCATGTCATAGGCTCATAGAAGATGTGACTCGTGACCAGTAATAAAAGCAGAATGTGTATGACAAAGGTCTGTGTGTTAGTATTCATGAGAGTCTCAAGAAGTGCTGGATCAAACAAGACTGAGATGTATTTGTTCTTGCTCTCGTTCTCAATGCTTTTATACATGCAACATGCTTTGCTTGTCAAAGCCCTTTCAAGTGGTAGAGTACTTTGATCAAGCTTGCAACAGATGCTTTCCAATGGTTCTTTCAGATGGAGCCTGATAACGACTTCATCAAGGCTTTTCTTAGTTATTTACAGTACCTTGGGGAGTGGTCGGACAAGTCTATGGGGCTTGAGCGGTACACAAAGCACATGAAGGAGAAGATATGTTCTTGAGCATTATGTATGAATTTTCTGGTTAACAGCTCACTTTGGCTGTCTAAGGAGAGGATGTGAACCCAATCACTATATGGTGCATAAAGCTACCCCTTCCTGATGCATCTCCTTCAACAGGTACTGTTACGCCACCACTCAATGGCACTTCGGATCTAGCAAATCTTGCCATATATGTGCTGAGTATCATTGCAAACTCGGCACCCATTGAGCGAAATTTTAACACATTTGGCATCATTCATTTGAACCTCCGCAATTGTCTCAGCTCAGAACGGGTGACAGATCAGGCAATTGTCAAGGACAATATCAAGAAGACGTTCAGGTCCTCTGCAAAGGCCAGGAACCAAAGGTCGAATAGGTGGGGCTTAACAGGCTCTGTGACCTGTGACCCGAGCCTAAGACTATAATGGTACAGTAGATCAGACACTGGGGGAATGAGCTTATTTAAACTGCAAGAAGATGCTTGGGGCACTCATTGAAAAGTCAAAGTTGGTCATCGGCCATTCTCTGATAAACCACCCAAAAGCCAGTTTGCGTGCAACCTAGGATGGATTCAGCATCAGTTTCGGGATGAAACGTGACGTGGGTCCCGAATGGGCAGAGAATGGGCTGGATCAGATCCATGTTGCATTTTTGTGCCGTGGTCTTCTGGAAGCCGTGCAGCAGCCACGTTGGGTTGCTTCTCCGTGCACGCCGGATTGGTCCTGAATAGCCATGCCGCATTGCTGCCGGGTGGCTCGACCGGCCACATTAGAATCGGATGCCACATGGTCCTCGGCTGACTTCGGGCAAGGCATCCGGAGAACCCTCCAAATATGGATTGAGTTGGCCTCGCTGTGCCATGTGGCCGACATGCCGCGTAGATTTCAGCTTGAAATGGAAAGTGTGCAGCCGAATGGGCTCCGCATAGTCTTCTCGGGCTGAGGTCTCGTTCCTGCTCGGAGCCCATGCCGAGAGCAGTCAAAGCACATGTATCCTCCGCGCTGCATTTGCTGTCCGTGCGCCATGCTGACCCTCGTAAAATGCGGCTCGCGTGGGTCTCGAGGAGCCAGCCTGAGCCCATTCAACTGTCAACTGTCAACCGTCGACTATCCAATGCCAACTTATCATCGTCGTACGGTCAATGATGACAGTAGGGACTCGTGCTAACTGTTTGGCTCATTTCCTCAAGGCTGACCAACTATTGTACGGAGATTCATAAGGTTAAAACTCAAAGCTATGCATGTCATGGAAACTGTCTGGACTGGAAGCCAGCCTCGCGGAAGGTATCAATCGGGTCCAACACAACTGATGCGTGGGGAACACCCATTGGCATCGACCCTTCCCGTCCAGCTCGAACGGTGCTCGAATGCAGACGCAAGCGATGTCATCCCCATCTTCAAGACCCGGGGATCGGCGCCTTGAACGCAGAAGGACGAGGTTGCCGCTCGGCGCGGGCATTAAATTTGGGAAACCATATGGCGACAGGGACAGGTTGGCTAAGAGAGAAATGATGATGATCCACTTTGCACCGATTTCGAGTCAGGGACAGGGCTTCTGAGAGCAGAGAGAGGATACCTACTCGAAGACGAATTAACCGTTGCGTCGACAGGCCCAGCGCAATTATTGATGCTTCAATGCTCGCTTCGCGGCTGCACCTTACTTTCATCGCCATAGCGTCTCTCATATTGACGGCCTCGTAACATATGGAAGGCCTATTACGAGCACTGTGCATGCTAACCGCGCAGTACCTATCCAAACGGGTATCCGCGTCTCGAGCGCATGCCGTCCAGCGCGTCCGCCTTCAATGCTGAAAGCTGAGAATAAAATCACCCGATGCATCATACATGCCCAACTCCAGGACTAGCATGCGGAGCCCGCCTCTGGTCAAAAATGGTGCTTTGATATTGGCTTTTCCAGGCCTTCCTCGCATTTTGTGCCCGGTTCTTAGTGTCAATGACACAACACTTATTGCAGGGTAAAGTGATCAGACCACGCATCGTTTCATGCATCAAACACGTACTTGCCCTGGTGCACGGTGCATGTTCATGCCGCACGGTGCTGTCTGGTGCTGAATATTTTCTCGGCTCTCGCCGAGGTGTGCGGAGGTGGTCCGGAGTGTCCGCAACAGGCACATGTACAATTTGAATACAAGTTACCGCAATTCTGCAATTCTGCAATTCTGCAATTGCGGCCGCAGATTGACAAGTGGCCTCGACTAGAGAGCTCATCGTCGGGCGAAACAGGCGAAATGAGCATGGTCAAGTTGTGCTGATCGCTGCTTGCATTGACAGCATTGGAGAATGGCATGAGATCGAAGCTCAGTAGAGCCTGGATAGATAAGGACAGTGCGGGGAAGAATGTACCAACAAGAACTGTTGGTACTGTATCATATGCAACAGGATTTGGTTCAGTCATGTTACGAGCAGTGCATGAAAATTTGAGATTCAAGTTGTCAATACTGAACTTCGCAGCGTCGAAACTGCAACGAGCCCAACTACAACGAGCCTATTTTTTCTAGGTCACGGGTCACATTGGTTAACGAGCCTCATGCCCTAAACGAGCCTATGGAATTTTCGGTCACGGCTCGCCTGCGGCGAGCCTATGATTGAAATGGTACAGTATTCTCATTCAAGTGGTCAGTGAGGAGGGTCGTCGTTGAAAATAACCACTTTATTGTTGAGCTGGTTTGGTTAATCTACTCTACATGATTGAACATGCTTCGAGACGTGTATCTGCTCGCTAGTCTCAAAACATGATCATCGTTTAGAGGTCCTTCGGAAGACTAACTTGGTCGCCAGATTGCCAGCGCTCAAATATTCGCGGTTAAAGGAAGATTTAACCTAGGCTAATAGTCATAGCGCCCGGATTGCTTGAGCTCGGTTCCGCTATCGGCGCCGTCGCTTTCCGCGGGTGTCTGTGCCCCGAGCGAGCCTGTGCGTCGGTACCTGTTGGTACGTCGTCTGTCTCCGCGCGTCCATTTCCTCGTAGTAGTCCTAATGTGTTTCGTCTTTTATCTACATAGCCGCGGGACCAATCTGAGATCTTACACACTCATGATGGGAATCTACATATTGATGCGCAAGTGTCTTTAGTTCCGGTTGTGACTGACGAAGTACAGACTTCGCGGTGCATGGACAGACGACATTCCAAAGCAAGGAACATGACGATCTATCTGCCTCACATACGACGCGACATCCTTAGTCCATGTCTCCAGGCGAAGTTATTCACTTTCGGCGGAACTGTCGCCCAGGATCATGTACTGTAAGTGCCACGGACTCCAGCTGTAAAACTATAAGTTATTTTGGCAAGGACATGTTTGATCGCCAAAACCTCCACACCAAATCATATTTCACGTTGAAAAAGAAAATATATCCTCCATTTAACGAAAGAGACGATATACATCACGCATCAAATCAGGTCAACCGCACGTTCTCCGGCAGGCCGAGATAGCTCGGCAGCAGCCCACCTGTATCTGCAATGCTCCAGCCTCTATCAGTCTCCAGACACCAAGCAGAGCATCACCACTCACCGACGACAATCTTCTGCACGACTACTGCTGGCTTGACCATCCACAGTTGCACAAAGCAGACACATCCGCGCGAGTCCAGCGCGCGGGCGCCGACGCACCTTCAGCACATCCGCCCCAGGCTCGTCGCGAACAGTATCGTATGCTGAAGGTGCGTCGGCGCCGCGAACGTCCCCGTCACGGACACGATACTGTTCGCGACGAACCCGTCCGCGCCCTCCCACCCGAGCGGCTCCACACCCGGCTGCGACGCCGGGATGAAGTACGTCGTCTGCGGCGCGTCGTCATCGACCTGCACGCCGAGCGCGAGCGGGCGATCGTTCTCGAACGTGTTCAGGGACGGCGAGACGTGTACAGTGACGGACACGTTGCCAGCCTGCACGATCGAGTTGAACATGTAGAAGTCGTACTCGCTGCGAACACGCGTCAGTGTCCGTGCGATGTGGATATATGCCGTGGACGAAGGTATTCAGTACGACGGATGGAACGGTCCAGAGTAATACTCACGTTACCGATCTACCGGTATAGAGTGTTAGCACAGCCACATGCCCAGCTACCCCAGCTAAATACCGATCTATCTGTACTAAAGACCAATATACCCGTCATCCACAGTAAAATAGGCAGACGCGGGACTCGAACTAAGTTCCGCGGCAAGAAAACTCTGAATACTCTGTGTGTCAACCATACCACTAGAGCACGTTGTCTTTTACATATCTTATTGCATCTATCTATCTAGCTTTTCAGTCGCATCCTTATCTACCGATGCATTAGTACCCCGTCGACGGATCTATCGGTATCAGTGCTCATACCGATAGATCGGTATCATCCCACTCTAATAGTCAAATTCTTGGTTCGTGAACATGCGAACAACGTATCCCGTCTCGAAAATTGATAATCATAAGGCTCTGTAAAGCAAGACACATGATAGTATGCAAACACAGTGAATGCAACAACAAAGCAAATGGGACAAGATAGCGAGACAAACACGACAACATAGCAAGACGAACGCGACAAGATGATAACATTTCTACCACCTCGTTGTCTTCCCCACCCTCGCTTCACACCCTACACTCGCTGATCGCCCTGCCTTCCTCGCTTTCGTCCTCGTCCTCACTGTCCTCTCTTCCTCTCCGTCGCCATCCCTACCCTACAACCCCTCGTCCTCTTCTTCATATATCACCGGCAGCCCGAACCGCGTCAAGACCACCAGTACCAGCCCTTGAACAATTTTGTGGACCAGCAAATTGCCGGGAGTGCATTCCAATACACTCAGCAACTTGCTGGCCAGCAACTTACCACACTCATTATTATGCACTCGTACCATAATACAGCTCGGGGCCACTTACCGGGCCGTACACTACTGCTTACCGCATGCTTACTACATCGGCTCGGCTCGGAACCATGCCCACCCCACCTCGGCACCGTTCCGCCCCTGCTCGGCACCACATCCCGCCTCGGCTACGCGCAGCGCCCCGATCTCGGCTATGCAAATGCGCGCGCTGCCCGCCTCCCGCCCCCGCCTCGGCTACACGCGCGCCCGCCTCCCGCCGCCGCTCCTCGCCACCACTGTTTGATCCCCCGCACGCGTTGCTGCGACGCGCGTCGTCAGCGCCATTGGCGTTGCCGCCGCCGTCGCTGCTGCGACGCGATGGTGCATTGCGGGGCGCGTGGGTGGATGCGGGTGCACGCGCGTCGTCGCTGGGTACGCGCGCAGTCGCTGGGTATACGTGCGGTTGTTGGGGCATTGCGCGTGGGTGATGTGCATGTGGCGCGGGTGGTGGGCGTGCGGCGCGATGCGGGGGGGCCCAGTGTCGTTGCCGGGGGGCTGGGCCATTGCTAGGGCGCGGGGGGTCTTGCTCGGCGTCGCGCGTGGGTTCTACGTGCCAGCCGCGTGTGTTGAGGGTCCGGCGCCGGCCTTGAATGACGGTCGGGGATGCTGGATGCCCCGGGCGGGTGCTGGGCACGCTGTGCTGTGCGCGCCTGCCCGTCGCGCGTCCCCGTGCATCCCCGCACGTCGTGTGCATTCCCGTGCGCGTCTAGGATGTGTTCGGGCGTATGTGGAGCCCCCCGCGTACGCGGACAGCTGCTGGGGACTGCTGGGGGCCGTGAGAGGCGCGGTCGAGGGGCGTGGGGCGCCGCGGATGCGCGGGAAGGGCGGAGAAGGAGCGGGCACGTGGAAAGGAAGATAAGACGCGCGAAAAGCACACTGGAACGCGTGTGCGCAAAGAGGGAAGGGGGTTGGAGGAGAGGGTGTGGTAGAGGCCTAGAGGACGAGCCGCGTACCAGCTGTGACAGTGCTGTGACGCGGCTCGGACATCACCGAACGTCGGTGGCTGAGCCTGACGTGCCCGAAGTTCGAGGCAAAAGGTATTCGTGCACGACTTCTGGGACCTTGAAGCTCGGAATTAACCAACAAATATGTAGATAGTATACTGTAGTGCGTGTCTGCAAAATCTGAGAGACATCTGGTCACTTATCGCGCCAGAATAGGTAAATCATGGTAACCCTAGAGTAACCCCCGGCTAAACTTCGTACAGTACAGGCTTCATTACATTGAGATTCACCCTGTGTGTGGTGCGAACCAGTTTATAATATATTCAACCATGTTTAAGTGAAATCACAATTTTTTTGGGAGCGAAATGAGATGTAGAACCTCGAAATACAATCAAAACATCATTATACTAGGTCAAAAAACATGTAGATGACAATGATCCCGTTAATCTGACCATCTAGACCCCCCCAAAAAAATGTATTACGATCATATAGCATGCCTTCGTGTAGTAATATACACCGATTGAGCATGCGAGCGAGACACAGTATGAAACAGAGACTCGAATGGAATGTCCGGTATGCCCGAGACGCCAATTCGAGCTCGACGCGTTAGCAATATCGACAGGCGCCGACCAATTTAGACGTGCTTAACAATGCTTTATACACAGTACACTTCCATTGCATTCGATTTGCACAAAAACTTGTATTTAGATCAAAGTATTGTATTTACAGTTACTCTATTATTTTCACGATTTAATGAAATTTACCTGCCTTGAAAGTTGTCCGAGATGTTTGGCTAGCCTCATTCGGTGCCCTGTTCGGCAATTGCCGAATCGGTGCCACAGTGCTCGTGGCCGAGCCATACGTTTTCCTCCTCCTCCCATGATCAAGCGGGGATGAGCTAGGGCTCAATAGCCCTCGAATTCGTAAGTATTTCATTTCTACGTATGTATCTACGTGTTATACTGACTATCTCGTTCTTTTCTTAGGCTTCGAACGCGCTGACGTGGCACGACAGGCCACACGACGACGCCCGCCCTCACTCCACTATCTCTCACCTCCCGCGCTCGCAAACGCGTGCCCGACCTCGCCAGCGCGCGCGCAAGTGCTGCCGCGACCGCCCTCCGCGTTCGTGCGCGTCCACGCCAACGGACCGCGCGCACGCGTCGGCAATGCGTGCGTGCTCAATGCCTGGACCGCGCACCAGCGCCCCTACCTGCGCAGCCCCGTCTTTTCTCGCGCATGCGCAATGACAACGACTGCGTGCCGCGTGCGTGCACGCGCGCCCCTTTTCAGCCCGCGTGCCACGTCCGAGTCCACGCGCGTGTGCGCAGCAGCTCGCTGCCTGCACGCTCAGCACGCGAGTCTCCGCCAGCCAGCCAGCCAGCCATCCAGCCCGCCTGCGCCCGTGCCACAAGACTGCCCGCGCACTTGCGCATAAGAAGCCCCCGCCCCCCCGCGTGCCAGCCCCCACGCAGCACACATCCCACGCGCCCGCGTCCCGGCACCTTGCCCACGATTTCAGCACCCCGCCCGCGATTTCAGCACCCCGCCCGCGTGCCCCACTGCCGTGCCCGCACCGTCGTCCCCGCGCATCGTAGCTGGGTCCCCGCGCCATGCGCCGTGCACCTCAGCGTCGCGCCCGCCGTACCAGCACGTACCAGCCCCGTGACCTGTGCGCTGGCACCCCCACGCGTACGCTGACCCCCGCGCATGCATGTCTCCCGCCCGCTCCACGCGCGCAGGAGCCATCATCGATGCGCGGCCAGCGCGGCGGACGGCGCAGGCGCATAACGCTGCGCCGACCGGACCGCGGCGCGTACACTCTGCGACGGGCGGGGATCGCGGACGGGGAGCAGCAGGCCGGCCGCGCGCAGGGAGTGGCGGTCCTGCAGCAGCGGGCGGGCAGCGGTATGCGGGCGCGACCAGGAGCACCGACGGGCAGCGGTATGCGCAAAATGCGGGCGGAGAGTCGCCGGGAGGCGCGCGCGCAGCGGTAGCGCCAGCGAGCGCGTGCGCAACGGTAAGCGCCGGCAGCGAGCGCGGCGGGACGCGGTAAGCGCGCGGCGGGCGGGAGCATTAAGCGCGCGGCGGGCGGGAGCATCAGTGGGCGCGGCAGTGTAGCCGAGGGCGATGAGCGCGCGGCGGTGGTTAGCGAGCGCGGCCGAGATCCTTATGATCTCGGCCGATATGTTTTTTCTGGAATATTATATGTTTTCGCGGCACCTCCCGGTGCAGCTTTGTGAGTGTGAATAATAATATGTCCAGCAACTGGCTAGTTGCCAGTTGCTGGAGTTATTGCAATGTGCCTCCGGCAATTTGCTGGACAGAATGTTTTTTCATGACTGGGACGCCTCTCAAGACGACTGGGCGTGCCGCACTGGCCCAAACCATCAGCATGTAGTCCCGCTCGAAGTAGACAGGAACTCACCCAAGGCCCATTTCGGCCAGAACATATCCCTCATTGGCTCCCTCGTTACTCATCCCCCCGCCGACCCGCCACGCAAAAGCAGCGCGAAGACGCCGCCCGAATGATGCAAGCAGACGACGGATGTAACCCAAGGCCGAGAAGAGCATGGTGAAGCGTTTGTTGACAAGAAAAGTGGCTGGATGGCGAGCGAGCGAACAGCTAGCGGCGGACGGATGTGGTGGGTGGATGTGGTGAGGATGGTGCGGTTGTTGTGGTTATAGGTGAGTGTTGCCACAGCGGCCAATCCAGCTTTGAATTACACTTACAAAACATCCACAAACGAACGTGTACAAACCGCGTACGCTCAGCCGACCCTCATACCATCCATTATCCTCGTTCTCGAAACGCCGGCCTCCATTCACTCCCCAACCCGTGCTATCCCTTATCAATCCCCATGCAGTCCAAATGTTCCTACGGCGTCGTCATTCACCCAAACGATTCCCGCCCGTGCATGTCGCCCTGGCTATCGCGGTCGCGTGTGCCTTTCGCCGGTGCATACTTGGCCCACGTGTTCGTAGGTGCAGCCGCACCTACTGTTCGTCCATCCAGCCCTACGCGTGCGTAGTTCGACTGCCCTCAGGCGCGACGCTATGCTCCTTTTCACCCACGTCTCAATCTCAACGAGCCGGCAGCGGACTTCATCGGTTGGCTGGATCTAAACATGCTGCCGACGGAGCAGGGCTCGACGCTGAACAAGGACACGGTGCCGACGCCCGCGCAGTCGCTCCTGCTCGGGATGGGCCAGACGCAGACCGTCGAGAACCGGGCATTTGGGTAGTCAGGGCCGATGCGCGCGGGCTGGGTCACGGTCCACCCCAAGGGCCGCAAGATGTGTGCGGACGCGGCGGGCGAGCCGGGCGGCGTGCATCCGTGCTACGGCTGGCCGCGGGACGGCGAGTGGGTGGGATGGCGAGTGGGCGGGACGGCGAGTGGGCGAGACGACGAGTGGGCGGGACGGCGAGTGCGTGTGGGCTCAGTACGGCGTGTGGGACGTCGAGACGCGGTACGTGAGGCGGCCAGACTACTTCAAGGACGACCCTTGGTGAGCGCGACTTCGTCATTTTTTACTTTCTGAAGCCCCAAGTGAGTCCGACTTGATCGTTTTCGACTCTACAGCCCGAAGGGAGTCCGACTTGTACTCCATGCGGCCGCCGCCTTCCGCCCGCCATGTTGTTGTCTCGACCACTCCACCCTGAGCTGCCGCCCACCACCTGATGCTCAGATCGACTCATTCCCGAGGGATGCCTCGCTTTCACAAGGAAATCCACACGACTCGGCAGGGGATGAGCGTGCCCGGAGTGTGCGTGGCGATGGTGCGATTCGCGCTGCGGTGAGGACTCGCAGGTGCAAACCTGCTCGATGCCAGCGTCATCGTCAAGTTACATGCGGCAGACGCAGACGCTTTGCATCAGCGCCAGCGGTTTCGCCTCCCCCATCGAGTCGCCACCAGAGCTGGGAAACGTCAGTGGGAGGGCGCGAACAGAAGGCCGTGCGCGGTGGCGGAGGAGCGATGGCCGGAAAGCGGCGCCGGGGCAGAGTCGCCAGCAAGATGGCTTGCGCGTGTCTGTGCGAGACGCTGTTGTAAATCGACGTGAGTTGCTGTATACTCGGGACATGGCCGTAGTACTTACCGTAGATCCCCAGAACTCGTCTTCTGTGTCTCTAATCCCCATCGCGCCCCTCAACCCACCTCGACATCAACACCCGGGCATGCTGGACAGCCCTCGTGCTGCGCGACGGACATGGATCTGGGTAGCGCCAAAGAGCGGCTGGACGACCGCAAGAGCATCCCGCTCAACGCTGGCGTCATCGTCAAGTTAGGCTTGTACCAGTGACGGCAGTGCCTCTAACGAGTCGCCATCAGAGCTGTGCAATGCGCGCAAGACGGGCTCGGGACAATCCTCTACTTGACCATGACGCCCTCGGCGCGAAGAGGCGCTGGAGGGATGATGACCGGGACATGGCGACGGGGCGCATTCGTCGTGACTCTGGCTGCAGCATGCTGCAACACCGCGGGCGGCCGGCAGGTTAGTGTGATGCCCGCGCGAGCACCTGACCATCGTGCTCGTCATGATCACCGATGACGACCTCCGACGACAGCCTCGACATCATCGACCCATCAATCGGGCGCCCAGTGCTGGACGTGCGGCGCATGGACCAGCAGTGCGCGCTGAGATCGACACACAATGTCGACGTGGTATACATGCACACCGCGCGGCTGTACGCTGCGTCGAACTTGCTAACTCTTCAGCGGGGGGTCGCTCTTGAGGATTGAGTCCATGGAGGGGTGAATGGCGGCGCTGACAGCAGGCGGAAGCGTATGCGGATCGCGCTTGGGCGCGAGGATGTCCTGCATGGCGTAGAGGCCTCCGCGGGAGACTGACAGGCAGTGCATGTCGGGGCTGGCCGCTGCAGGGCACTAATGCTGAGATCGAGACGCGGCGTCAGTGCGGTGGACATGCGCGCCCCGCGGCCGTACGCTACGGCGAACTTACTGACTGCATCCTGCAACGAGATAAGCGTCAGCGAGGACCGTCGTGCGGGAGAAGAGACCATGGAGGGGTGAATGGGCGGAGCCAACGTGGGCAGCAGCCTATGCGCGTAGCACGCGAGCGTGAAGATATCTGCACGGCGTGGGAGAGCCTGCGGAAAACTGAGTGTCCATGCATGTCGGGGCTGTTTGCAGGGCACCGCAAAGAACGGAACGGGAGGTTCTCGCTGGCTGCAACCGGTCTGTATGTGGCCGAGATCACTTGAGCTGCACATAAGCGTGTCGTTGTGGATGACTTTGAAACGCCTGCTGTCGCTGCCCAGACTCGTGCGAGGATGCAGCTGCTCCCTTGTCGGTGTCCGTGCCGGCATCGACATTTTTCTTGGCATAATGCTTGCCGCCCTTCGCGCAGGACATGTTAATGATGGCCCGGATGGTTCCAAGAGATGGTAGGACGACGAACACCGTGCGCCGCGGCGTCCAGCTCGTGTGTTTTGAGGAAGGAGTCGGGACAGGCGGGGACGCTCTGCCATGGATACTGATACGCGGTGGGGTTTGGGGTTCCTCAGTATCCGCTGGGTGCTCCATCCTGGCTCTCCGCCGCCAGCAACGATCGCTGCTCAAGCTCCTGCGCGCGCGTGCAGAACGCCGCGATCTCCGCCTTTGCCGCACTCAACCCTGTCCAGCTTCTTCGACATGTTCAACTGCGCCTGCGTCTGCGCCGCAAGCTGCGATGCAAGCCCGTGGTTCTCCACGTGCAGCCGGTCGATGCCGTCGCGCTCGCGGCTTGCCGTCTCGCGCTCGTCGAGCGCCTTGCGCGCGCGCGCGAGCTCGTCCTTGAGCCGCTCGAGGTCGCGCTTCAGCCGGTCGACCTCGAGCTGCAGCGAGAAGCGCGCGGTCGTGTGGCTCTTGCCGAGCTTCTTCGACTCGGCGTCCTGCACCTGCAGCGTGCTCTGCTGCGCGTTGAGATTGGACTCACGCTGTGCGAGCAGGGCCTGTGTTCGTGCGAGCTCATCGCGCGTGTTCTGCAGTGCGGACTCTTTTGCCTCGAGCGCGCGTCGCTCGTGCCGCATATCTGCGTCGAATTGCCGCTCGAGCTTGTCGGCACTGCCCTCTGCGCGTTCGCGCGCCTCGCGCTCTTTGCGGACTTCCTCGACGAGGTGCTCGACGTGCTGAGCGAGCTCTTCCTGTCGTGATCGGTGTGCGAGGATGTCTTGGCTGCAGGCCTCATAGGCATCAGACATGTCTTGCAGCTCGGCTTTGAGGTCTGCGACTTTCTGAGACAAAACTGTAAGTAATGGCGAATATATGGGATGTGTAATGGAATACCTCTTTCAGTGCAGCGGCAAGAGCCTCAAGCCGTTCTCGCTCGACGGACTCATCTTCCCGTGCCCGCTCATACAGCTTCTTGATCTCGTCGTTGTCCTCCTCGAGGACGCAGGGCAATCATTCCTGGCAGCGCGGACCGACCGACCACGAGCCGGCCAGCACGACGCCGGCGTCATCGTCAAGTTACACCGGCCAGACGCGAAGGTCTTGGTGCTTACGACGGCGACGGGAAGCGTGAGGTGGACCTGCAAACCATGAGTCGTCACTCCACTCCACCACGGCGGTCACACCCACCGAGGACGGCTCCCCGCTCGCCGGTCACTCTCCTTCCCGCTGCCCTGACGCTCACCTCCGCACCCGCACCCGCACCCACCCACGACGCCTCGTAGCTGCAAGGCGCGCGGCGAGGCCCCATCGCCGACCTGTCATACTTGACGGTGATGCCCCCGTCCCTCCATCGCACGCACCAGGAGGCGACCCGCGTGTCTTCGGATCCAAGCGAGTACGACGCGCCGAACATGCCTTGCGGGCGCGGTCCTTGTCGCCACCATGGCCTCCCTCACTGCCCGCCACCTCTACGTACTCCTCACCCTCGTCATTCTCAACCTCCGCTCGCCCTTTCGCCGCCTCCCCGACCCATGATCTCCGTCGTTCATCGCTAAAAATGTCACCGACCTGGCGGCCAAGGGCGATAACGACCCTTATCTCCACTGGGTTGGCCTTATACAGCCGCACGCTCACCCGTCAGGGCTTCATCGGTGGGCGGCGCCTGCTGACGATCCAGCGGTGCTCGCATGGATCCTTGGCCATGAATATGAGCGGCCGAGGCCACACTTGGCGACCAGTGTCGCGGCAATCGTCTCGCGGTAATCTGGAGTGACAGACATCAGCGGCCGCTACATACCATGTACTAGCGTGCAATATATGATGCTGACCTTATGCGCCCATATGTTCGATTTCAGCCGCGCGTGTGCGTCGGGTGGGGTTTTCGCAGCGCGAATGAGCAACAGCGAGCGTACATAGCCCGTCTCCTTCGCTCTAAATTTAAAGATGCGCTTCAAGAATGGCTTTTCCGAGGCACAGAGCTTGATGATCTTCATCCCACCGAGTAGCTCCTGCAGAAGCCTTGCGTGCTTATCCGTCCACTCCATCGTCCTTCAGCGGATGGCGATGACGGACTTCACCATGAATGCCTGCACAGGGGTAATGAAAATGAGGAACGCGAGGGCGCTTGGGCCCACGGACGAGCAGCTGGATAAGACATATGGCCATCTGGATCGGCGCGCCCCAGAACAGGTGGAAGATGCCTATCAGCAATCGAGAACCCATAAATTGAGGGACAGGCGCGAGCGAGAACACCACTTCGTCCCGAGCTCAAGCTGAGTAGCACCAGGAAACTTGATTCGCCCAGCGTGCGCATATATGCGAATACCTTCTCTTCGTCTGGAGAGAGCAGGACAAATCTCCATAAATCTGGCGGTTCATGGTTAGAAAATGTGTTGTGAAGATCGAGATGGCTTACGAGTGCATCGTTCTGTTTGTGCATGCCAAGCGCACACTTCCAGAACGCAAGAACGCTGTCGGGGTCTTTCAGCCGTGCGTCCACGTTCCACTCGGTGTAGTCATCGTTCACGCGCATCCAGGGCTGGCCCGTTGTAAAGCCCCCATGAATGGTCGCGTTCCACTGGAATGGGAATCGGACGTCGTCAATGCATATTTGGGTGGAGGTGCGTATTCGGGTGGAGGTAGTACAAGAGACGCACCTGGACTGGCGTTCGCGCGTAGTCGCGCGTCTGGCACTGACACCCGCGCAGCACGTCAGACATGTCCACATGATCCCTTGCCGGCTCAGCCTTTCTCTGTGCGAGCACCCGCTGGTGATACTTCTGCGTCGCGACGTCCTGGTACTCCTGAAGCGCCCAGCTCACGGGGAAGTTCTTCGTGCCGATCTCTTCGCACTGGTGGACGTACAGCGTCCCAGTCTGCGTCGTCTGCAGGAGGGCGAGCAGGACTGCGGAGCGCGTGCGCCTGGCGGGCGAGTCGTCGCCGTAGCGTGACACCGAGCGCCCTTGGTCGTGGTTCTCGATGAAATTCCTGGCGAAAAAAATATTAAAGTTTAGAAATGCAGGCTTGTGGTATACAAGTGGTGGATTACGCACGCGTACCGAAGCCGTCGTCCTGATGGAGGTTCTGCGGCCGATTTACGATCCCTTTGAGCTCGGGGAGTTAAGTGGTTGGACATGAACCGCGGCCACAAACCAATTCCGTAGCACAATCCTGGCCTTGAGGTCTGTGGATTACCTTTTTTCCCCCCTTTAATACAATATGGCGCTCACCTTCGAGCCTGAGTAATATCTGCATTATCTGTGGTCACGGTCGCCGAAGGCCCCCGTACGCGCTCGCCAGTCTCTGCGCGCGCATCGCGGCAGGGTGCTTGTGGTACCACACGAGTCCCCGCGCAGAGCACGATGCTGCCATCCCCCGCGCACGCTGCTCGCTGATGTCTCCTCGCTGTGGGCCCATCCGATGGTCTGACCTGCACGTGCGTCTCCCATTGATGCCGCGATCTTGCCGCGCGCACATCTTGTGCTCTGCCAGTCGACTCGCGTACGCCGTTCGCTTACACCTCTCCCCGAGCGGCTGCTGGGCAAAGCTCATCTTGAAATTGCAGGTCTGTTGTGCCGCAGTTCTTGGAGGTCGTGACGCGCGTTTCGCCCATATACGTTAGCTCCTTATACGCCAGCAGTCAGCATAGCTCCTCACCTTCGTTCCACCTCAAAAAGCACTGGTATGCTGCACTCCCTCCCTGTAGTCCATTGTCCCTGCTATGTTCGCGCTCTGGCTGACGCCGCAGGCATCTTGATCACACCCTCGAGATAAGTACGCGCCGTGGTCCATGTCTCAACCATCACCATGGATGTAATTCAGAGGTAACCACCCGACCCTGTATACAGGAGATACCAATTTCGGGGGCACGAGAAATGAAAACTTCTCTCTGCAATCTAACCCCCAATTACACTGTGCAACGTCAACAGGATGGCGCATACCCTTGGACGGAAATGATGCCGTAGATTTCGACGCGCTTGACCACTCGGAACAACAGCACCGCGTGCAAGACATAAGGTATATTCTCCTCCTCGCGGCCGAGGTTGAACCTCGGCGGCGCGGTTCACACGAGGTCGCAACCGGAGACACCGCCGGGGCAAGGAGACGCAAACGAGCACTTGTAGGACCCGGGCTTTGAAAATATGGTGCCACGGAACCCAGCTGATGAGCGAGATCGTGTCGTGATAGAAAGCTAAGGTGTACCGGGGCAGAGTGCAGTAGGGAAAAGGTCAAACGGAAGAGCGTGGGTCCAATGCTTTGTGAGCGTGGACAATCTTCACATCAGGGACTCCCTTTCCTACAGCCGTGTAGTGTTAGTACATCGGGCCATGCAGCATGAGGTGGGAAGTCGGATACATACGGAAAGGAGCATTTGCAATTATTCTTGCTGCCACGATGCCTGCATTTATGCAGGGGTCATGAATCGACGTTATGCCATAGTGGTTTCACGCGTTAGAAACAAACTTCCCGCTCCCAACAAAAAAAAGGCTCACTTCGACCCATAGACAACACATTCGAGCCCCAGTCTTTGCGACGCGCTACATCCCGTCGCCTTGCGGTGACCGCGCGGTGCTGGTGACACGAGCCAAGCGGGTTGGCCGTCTCATCCATAGTGTCCAATAGACATCTGCGGTAGCTCGCTATCCTTCCAGACAGTTCTGAGCTCGAGTCGTCCTTGAGTTTCCATGAGTCGAGGGCATGCGCAAAGTCAAATTTGATCTCGGTCTCATGGGCGTGCGGGGTTCAGGGCGACGCCCGCCACTAGCCTCCATACCCCGATGAATCACCGTGCTCGGCTTCAAAAAGCACTTACGTACGCATGTATGTACCGTTATGTAACGGTATCAGTTACATACACACACTCAATATCAAATATCATGCGCGTGCAGCTTTGAGGTTCGCTACAGCTATATATATCTAATACAAGCGGATGTGCTACGACGTGACACAAACTTAGAGTATTGCAAAACGATCAACAATCATTGTGTACATCAGAATGTCAGCTACGGCAATGATGCTCGATACACTACGTTAGAGAGGGTAGAGTAGTCATCAAGTTCGATAAACAATAGGCACGGCAATCCACCAGGACAGTATTGTGTCAGTGAGTCAGTGAGTGATGGTGGACGCACCCCGGGGTGGATCAGGTCATCCCTGAGTTCGTGCGGGGAAGCCGCCCGTGGATCGTTGGATAACAGACTGGGCACCCACCTGTCCCCGGGAGCACTACAAGATGTCGCTGAGTGTTCGACAGCAGGAGCGAAGTCGAAAATTCTCCAAATCACGAATCACCCACGAGGTTGCGCCAGCAGGCGCCCACGTACCTATGCGGACGCGTATGGCCTGCGATAAGTTTGAGATGGCGGGTCATGCTAGTCTCCCAGAGGCAGAGTAGACAGGACTCAACGCTTCGTACCTCAGGATTGTCTGTCTGACGGTCATGCATACGTGTGTAGTATCTCTTCGCCATCAATATCAACTAGTGCCGCTTTTCAAAAGACGGATGAGGCTTTCCCATTGTCAGGGCAAATTGTCAGATGAAACGATATCTGAGGCACGATGGTTGAGTCGTCATCTACTCTGCCTTAGGGAGACTAGGCAAATCGCGCAGGTACTCGAGGCGCCGACGGGTGCCCCGGTGCACGGTGCAGTGCACACTGGTGCTTGGTGCATGTCCAAAAAAAAAACAGACGACGACAAGCGCGTCATGTCGAACGGTCAATATTCAGTTCTCGATCTAGTGATAAGTATGTACTGTACATATTCTGCACCAGAGAACACCGAAGTCATGTATACAATTTTATACGATTTGATCAGAAATATGAAAGCAAGCGTAGGCAAGCGTAGCATAAGAACGGAAGCCGGACGAGTCACTGCACCAGGCTGGAGAGCGCCGAGTCTCACACATATCTCTTGTGGGCAGCGGGACCGACGTGAGGCTGTCTCGCTGCACTAAGCATGAAAGTGTGAAATCAGAAATGCTGAAAGAAATGCAAAACAGTGAGGAATGAGAAAGACTTACAGATAGATATCCGGATGGTGTCTGAAGTTGTACTCCTCCTGGACATCTAGCGTGTCCATATCGAAAGGGTCCATGTTCTCAAACCATGTAGGGTCATATGCGTTCTTCGGCAAGCACGCCACTACCGTCTCCTGACTTTGACGATGGCCTAGGCGATTGGAAGAGAAGCGCCACCGTGGCTGATTTCCTTGCATGGGTTTTCGAGCTTGGAGTTTGCGGGACATGGCGTCGATGATTCGCAGCCAGATCGTAACGTCTTTACTTCTCCATGGTATCACCAGCACCCGATACTGGATATATGTGGCGCCAAGCTTGTCGTCAGTGTCATCGCTGCTCATGCCATTGCGGCCTAGACGTTTGAGCATGTCGAGGTGCTGGCGTAGCTGAGGGAACATCTCGACCGTCTCGACCCTTTGATTGAACAGCTGGGCACTGGACGTCAGTAACGATTCAGCAAATGCAGCGACACATACTTACTCGTTGCCGTCTTTCATCTCTTCGGGCCTTTCGGGCCTTTGCAGCCCTGATGGCCACCTCCTCCTCACTCTGTCGGAGCTTGTACTCCTTCCGCAGACCCGCCAGATGAGTTAAGAAGGCCTCCTCAATCTTCTGTGGGCTCTTCTTGATTCGAGGGTACTGATTGAGAAAGCCCTGAGCAAACACGCGCGCAGCCGACTTATTCCATGCGGACTTTGGATAGCCCTCGATGTTGACGCGGAAATCGGCTAGCCCGCAGCAGGGTTTCTTGCTCTGCCCGAACTCGGCTACCTGCGATCTATCGACCACAATGCCTGTGAATGGCGATTTGTTGTCCTCACCCTGCATCAAGTTCCGGGCATAGTCGGCGACAAACCTCTGTGTTTCCTGTCGTCAACACAATCATGCAGTGCGTGGATAAAGAGACTCGCCTTAAACTGGTTCAGCGTAGGAGATCGATGTTTGGTCTTCTCATCGAGTTTGAAGGGTTCTATAGAACCGTCTTCTTCAGACATGGCCTCTTCTCCTCTCCGTTCGCCGCGTCGTCCAGCAACAAATTTGCTCTGGTTGATCTTGATCTCTTCCAGCGTCAGATGCAACTCGGCTATACCCGCGCTCAAGGCCTGTACGTCGTCCTTGGAAGTGCTGAGAAACTGAAACGGCATCTCAGCACTTGACTGAAGTAATAAACGATGTATAGCACTTACCACACGCTCGCGCCCAGGATGGCCTGCTCCATATCCGCCAGCTGGGTCGCCATGAGGTCCATGGGGCCCAAGCGGGACTGAGCTGCGGCTTGCACTCTGGTCAGAGTGCGGGAAACTGTGAGGAACCCTCTGCGATCCGGATGCCACGCTTGGAGGAGCACCAGACTGCGATGCCGAGTTCGGACTGGAAGGACCAGGCGGAGGATTTGACTTTGCACTCGAAGCAAAATCCTGATAGCCATGCGGCGGAGGAACACCATTGAAAGTGGACGAAGGCAGGGCGCCGTGATCGCTCCTCGTGAGGCCTGGTGTCATGGGCGGCTGAGCCCCTGGATTCTGCGATCCGGACTCTGCGCTTGGAGGAGGACCCTGCTGCGATGACGAGCTTGGACCGGAGGGACCAGGCGGACGGCTGAATTCTGCGTTCGAGGTGCCGTTGGTAGGGCTAGGCAGCACAGGAATACTCTGCATATGCTGAGAAATGGTAGGAGGTGGTGCACCGTCAGTGCTTCCTCCAATGCCCGACGTGATGGGCGACTGGGCGCCTAGAATGGCGCCTTGATTTGCATAGAGTACACTTGCGGGCTGCGTGTTAGGATTTTCGTTCATCTGGAATCAGAAATGGTCAGCATGGCTAAGAATGATGACAAGGACGCGGAAATATTTACTTCCAAAGCGTCTAGGACCTCCATCTACCCGCATGGATCAGCAAGCATCGCGGATGACACTCACACTGGGTCAGCTTACCTTCTCGTCTTCATCTGAACCCGCGTCTGTATCCTCATCCATGGGCCCATGGCTGCTGAGACCACCACCCATTTGGGCTGTCTGTTCCTGTTCCAAGGAGCCAAGTTTAGAGTCAACGTGGGTATCAAAGGGAGTGCAGGCTCTGTTTCCTTTACCTCTGTCACAGGAGGTTGACGGCTCCCCCCGGCATCCTAAGAAAGAATTAGTTTCGGCCTGAAAGCCTAGCGAGGTAAGAGCTCACGTGAGGACCTGCTTGCGGGCTACCCTGAGCAAAATCGTCTCGTACTCCGTGAGTAGCTTCGAGTATCATAGACATCTCCTAATAAGAAATGAGCGCTCTTGACGTTTCAACGTGAGAGCAAGTGAACCACTCACTGGCTGAAGGAGTTGCATGCGCCCAGCCTGCGTGATGGTAACGTCAGGAGGAGGCAGCGTCTGCAGGAAAGGATCAGCGATGTGAAGGTCGGGATGGCTGGCAAGATGGCATACGGGCTCTCGCTGTAAAATTCCACCCTGATATCGATAAAATCTAGAAGTCAAAGGGCTGCCCGATTGCAAAAAGTAGAGCTACAACACACCGAGGCGATACTCCCGCTGTTGTGACTTTGCGGTTCTGGCTGTGAAGAGGCGCCACCCTGTGCACTAGCATACGCGTTGTGCGTGCCGTTGCCGCCTGGATTTACCTACTCAGAAGACGCGATTCAAAGCAGGAACGGAATGAACTAGGGGAGGGACACACCTCAGCGGCATCGTCCATGGGCATGTCGTCATCTTGGACTGCAACGCCATCGGTCGATGTGAGAACGCGTGGCTAAACGATGGAATGGTCGTGAGATGCACTTGAGAACAGGAAAGTGCGATATGCATGCCTGTCGGATTTGACCAGGGACACGAATGGCTCTCTTCTTGCCCTTTGGATCAGGGGGAAGTCGATGTAAATGCTTTGCAGCATTGCTATCATCCGTTAGGCATTTAGCGAGGCCCCTGTTGTATGGATGCGGGTGAGTTGGCAAGGGAGCTTGTACCCGCGCCTCGGAAGCGATCACAGAAGGAGTGTCCTCGGCAGCAGCATTTGAGCTCGAGTTCGAGCTTGACTGTTCGAGCGGGTCCATCCGTCAGTCGCTAGGCATCGATAGTCCTCAGTGATGGAGCAGATAAAGTAGTACGAAAGGGGCTGCATTTATAGGATACGAAGAGGGCTGAAAGCATGTCGAGCTCGCTGCCTCAGGGAGTGGCGTGGTATAAAGCAGAGATGAGAGAAATGCACTGCCGTTGCCGATTCCGCAAAGGGGAGGCGCGCCAGGACAGAAGTGCGACGGGACGAGGGAAACAAAGGAGACGAAGAAGTGTGGCGCCGATGTGTGCAACGCCGTGATTCCAGAACGAGGGACGGCGGCGACAATCTCGACAAGTGATCGCATTCGGACGACAAGACAGCGGGTATGCACACGAGGTGAAACTCATGGCCCTCGGAGAAGAGCGCGATGGCTTATGATAGACAGTGCCTGAAAACGCCCGCCTGATCAGAATCGAGATCAGACGGTAAGAAAACAAACAAACGAAAAACAAACAAACGAACTCGGTTATAATTGAATGAAGGGCCACGGTCAGCAATAGGGCATGAAAGCGAAATGCGTGCCAAATCGTAGATTGAAGGTTACGAACCAAAACATGCGCGACCAAGATGGTGCGCAAGACGAGGGCGATGCGATGCTATTGCCGATTCCCTTTGTCGCTGAATATTCGATAACAGGAGCGCGCCTGCAGGCGCCCACGATGACGTTTGACGCTTCATGGACAGCGCGACATCTCGATTACAGCACTGACCTAAACGCGGGCGGGCGTTCGGCCCATATGATTATACGTTTTTGCCATCGGCGTTCTTTTCCGGATCCAGCGCCCTAAGCTTTGCTGCTTTCTTGACGAGCCACTCCGTCTCGTCAGACATGCAGTTGACGTCGCATGCCAGCGGCCTGTCAGACCTCGTGGTGCCATTCCCTGGAGTCTGGACGAGCAGCTGATGCTCTCGCCCTGGTTTTCTCAGACAAAGGATTCGGAATTGCGTTGGGCGGGAATCGCGATTGGCCCCACGCGACGCGCCTAAGCTTGTTGTCTTCTGCTTGACACGCCTGTCGGCGAGAGCCGAGCATCGGCGCTTCAGCGAGGCACCGTGCATCAGCATGCACCGCGCACCATCATGCACCGCGCACCAGCATGCACCGCGCACCAACTTGCATCGTGCACCGGGGAATTTTCCTTTTCACCTCGGCGGTTTCCCGGACACATACTACAGTCAAGTAATAGGCGTATCGGCGTCCCCTCAATATCGATCATAGCTGATCTGCAGATCTCTGAGCAGCTCGGGTCCGTAATCGACAAGCCGCCCTTGATGCCATGCTGGGGGAATTTTTGCTGGACAATGAGTGGTGTTTCCTCGTGGGCATCGCCCCCGTGCTCAATGAACTGTTCGCTTGTGGATGTCTCCGCATTGATCAAAATTTCAAACATACGTTCAAGTCTTCCGTCGCATGCTAGATGAATATGTTATACCCACTCTAGCATGGCCGTTTGTTCTTTACTCTGCGGAGTATGGCGACGCATATATATAGCTTGGTGAATTATCCACTGTATATATCGCAACCTCGGCGTCCACTGCCACCCAGAACATCTCCTAGTTTTCACCGCGAGTAAACCGGGGTAATACTATATACAAGTACATGATCATGATGCGGACCATCGGCCCCAAGAAATGCAGAACGGTATGTTGGCGGAGCGATGGGCGGCGGCTGAGGCGGCGACGGCATACTTACGGCGATTCATGAACTTGGCGCTCTCGAGGTAGTAGGCCATATCGACGGGGCCGATGGGCATGTAGGGTGCCGCACTGTGGTTCTTCTCGCGCAGCTGAATGCACAGTTGTGAGCACAAGTGGTGCGGACAGGGTACGAGCCTTCAATCCAGCGACAAACTGCTCGTAGAGCACAACCTTGATGGTCTCGAGACAGCTGAGCATGCGCAGATACATTGTTTCGTGGATTGCGCTTGTGTCACCCTTGACATGCAGCATGAAGAAGCTGCTCGCGCACCCGGAGCCGTGCACGTACTTCGAGATGCGCTTGCCGAGGAGCTCCTTAGGCTCCAGAACAGACTGAGAGACGAGGGAAGTAAGTCGCCCCATAGAGCGACATGAGGTACGTGTTACCGCAGCGTGTGGCACTTCGCGTAGTCCGCCTTGATGAGGCCTATAAACGTCTTCTCGACGGCCTTGTCCGAGGGCGTAGCAGCAATTCCAAATCAGCGGCGTAGGGGACGTCGAGGAACTCCACGGGAACGGATGCGAACTCGGACTTGTCGTTGAACAGCTGTCCAAGGGGCGGCCACGCGATTAGTACGAGGTCGTGGAAGATGTCAGTATACCATGCGTGCATGGTCGTTCCACTGAGCACATCATGGCACTCGAATGCGCGCGCTGGTCTGTCTTAGCACGTCCAACTGGGGCTGCGACTGGGTCTCCATCGCGTCCGCAACTGTGCGCATCAAACGGGATTGCAGGGCTCGTGGTAGCATCTGGCTCGGTTGCAGGAATACAAACATGAGAACATACCGAAAGAGTCCCGCGCAGCCACCACATATGAAGTACACGAAAAATCCACACCTCACAGCACGATACCCCACACGCAGTCACGTCCACACGAACGACACTGTCGTTCGCACACGCCGAACCCAGACTTCCCTGACCGGCACGCCTAGCCACGTCGATCGACGAGATCGACGTTCATCTCCATGACGTCCAGCCACGCGTGGAGTGCGGGGAGGTGGGGCGGGTGTACTCTGCCGCGGAGGCGTGTGGGCCGTGGCAAGGTAGGGAGGCAGCGTTCGTCGCGGCCATTCCCACCAATAACGGCCCCACGCGCGGCCGAGGGCGAGGAAGCGCGAGGGGACGAGATGTGTCTGCTCAAGTCTTGCTGATGGATAGAGATGAGCTGCTAGATGCGTGACGCGGCTCTGCATACCTAAAGTGACAAAGAATTTATCGTAATGGCTTTCATACAGATTCTTGATGAGATCCGTGGGTACTGGGAGTCCGGGGAGTGCTTCGTTGACCTCGGGCGAAGCGATGAATATGCGAAATCGGTAAGGCTAGATGTGTCGCTCAGCCGCGAGAACTTGAGCGTGAGTTTCATGCACGTCCGCCCGCCTCGTCTCACACCACAGGCACGTCTCCGTCCGTCTCTTCCTCCGTGCAGCCAAACAGCTCCGTATAATAATTGACAAGCCTTGCGTCCCTGGCGAAGATTCTATTTTTGGCTTCTTCTGTGCGACACGGCTCGGCCTCAGAAGATGAGGAGGACACATTTCTGGCTACGACGTACGTTTGCTTCCAGCTCATCGAACGCGAGGAGGCACGCCCGGCCTTGGTCCAGCACGCCGTAGAATGCCTTGTCCAGGATCATCTGCGATAACCTGTGTGTCACCAATGATGAGCGGCAAATCCACGAACTCATGAGACGAGATGACATACTTCGTCTCGACCGCTGGCTCGGCCTGTCCGGCCTGCCGCACGGCGTGCTCGATCTCGACGACCGACTATGGCTCCATGCGATGCGCAGCGAGATTGTGCTCAAGTTGCGTATCTTTGCCATAAGTAGTCACATTGACGCGTCGACTTGACACGACTTGACGCGTCGCGGCGACGTTGCCAATCGCCGTCTATGAACGCCGCTGATGTTAAATTTCAAGGCGTTCGCTCGCCTTTTTCTTCCAACCACCAACCTTCTCACCGCCAACCCCCTCCTACCCATCTCTTGCCGTCCTTCGTCCAAAAATGCATCAGCCTGATGAAGGTGAGTCCTTTCCTCCACGATTTTTCTCAGAGAGCCTCTGGAGCACGTTGAGTCTCACGGCCAGGACTCAGAGGGCAAGTCGTCGCGGCCCAGAGGATGCCATTTAGCCCTCGTAGAGCATGCATCTTCTGGCTTCTGGCCTCTCTGGGCGTCGTCTCAGACGTGCAGGGCATGTCTGCGGGGACTCTGATGGGACATCGCAGCGGCCCAGATGACACCGCCGAGTCCAGCAGGGCCGGCTGTGGTTCTAGTGGCATGACCTTGCGCGGCCCGTTTCAAGCCAGAGGGCGTGTGCGCCTTCGCTTTTGTCCCACATCTCGTCGCACTGTGCTCACTCTTATCATGCTTCTGCAGGTTGCGCGCCCCCGGCAGCAGCAGAGAGTTTTTACCCGGTGCGTTGGCCACGCCCTCATCCCCTTTTCTTTGCTAATCCTTTTCCAGAGAACCACCCCCGAAGTGGCCGTAATTCGCACGCACATCGACTTTGGGGCATTCCTAGGGCCTGCGCTGGAGGCTGAGGAAGCCCGAATGCGTTCGGAGGGCAGCCGCTGTGGCGATGATGCCTTATCTGTCGGTGTCCAGGATCTCTCATCCCCAGGCGCACCCACTCCTCCTAGGGTCGCACCTTCCTCGCCCATCGACTCCCGCGCCTCGACTGCTGCCAGCGCATCCGAGACGTTGCCCGCCGCCGGAAAGAAGAGCAACAAGAACAAAAAGGGAAAGATTGGCCGCGCCAGTCGAGGAAAGCTCAATTCAGATCGCCGGCGCACGCGGCGAGCGGAAGACAAGCAGAGACGCAGCCCCTTCACCTTCAAGCTCAAAGCGCGGATGGCGCAGAGACACGGGGCGCCGAAAATCATCCCTGTGGAGTATCGTGCAAGTGATTTTCCTGCCAACCAAAACGGATACACTGCAAGGCCCCAAGCCAGGCCGAGAGAGGACCCGTACTCTCTCCAGGAACTCAAGGATATAGGATTTGAGGTAGTTGAGTGGGATGGAAAGTGAGCAAACACGTGTTCTACTCTGTGGCTCTTAATCACGAGTTGCCTTCTCAAGGGAGCCGGCATCGTTGTTGGACCTCATCGAGGTCGGCATGGGGTACCTTGCCGGCCAACCACAAGACCCTGATTGGAAATCTGTCATCAATGATGCCAATGAAGTGTTGGGACAGGCACGGCTCGACAGCGGGTTGCAGCCTGGCCAAGGCAAGGAAGGGAATCGAGGGAACTTTATCGCACTGTCTGCAGGTGTAACCCATGCCCCGCAGGGCAACCAACAGGTGAGCTGGGGTCTTTCAAAAAGACAGACACATGTTAATGAATCCTTTGCAGGGCCCGAGGTACCGCAAGAATGACGGCAAGGTGCCAGAAATCATCGACAGACTTGTGGCTACGCCGGCCATAAAGTGCATCGCCACCTTTGGCAGCCGTCAGTGCTTCCGCCATCTGTTCTCTGCGTCGTCTCATATCAGCTACAGAGTCGCTGGCGTATTATGCGCTGAAGGTGTACCGGCACTACGCAGAGCACTTGGAACCCATTTACGATGACTACAAACTCAACCTTCTATTCCATGACAGCATCTTTCCTTCTGCAAATTTCAACCTGGGACCTGACACCGCCTGCCGCGTCCATGTTGATTGCCAGAACTGCCCGTACGGATTCTGCTCGATCACGGCGTTGGGGAACTATGACCCCAAGAAGGGCGGTCACCTCGTACTTTGGGATCTCAAGCTCGTCATTGAGTTCCCCCCTGGCTCCACCATTCTTATTCCCTCTGCATGCCTGCTGCACGGAAACACGACAATCCAACCAGGAGAAACGTGTTTCTCCTTTACGCAGTACTGCCCTGGTCCCTTGATCCAGTGGCATCGCTACGGATACCGTAATGTCAGCGCCCTCACACCTGCAGAGATCCTTGCTATTGATGGGCCGAAGGGCGCCCGTCGTGAGGAATGCAAGAAGCTTTTCTCAAAGCACCACGAGCTCTCTGAAGATCAGAAGCTTATGCTTTAATCTCGGCAGCTACGTGTATCTAGATCCATTTTTACTTGCTTATTGCTGTTCGCAGAAGCATGTGCCACAAGGCACGATGCGTCGAAAGGGTCCACGCGCGGTCTGTACAAAGACAGTGTCATAGAGCTTGCACCAAGTACAGTAGATCGAAACCAATTACAGATTTTTGTTCAAAAAATTCTGCTCGTTTTTCTGATGTTCTTCGTAGTATGGTTAGACCACTTTTCGACTTTCGGATCTCGTGGACGAAAATGCTCGATTTGATAAGGAACATTGTTATGGACAAACAGCAAACACGAAACGTCGAAGAAAACTCCATCTACATGTGAGTAAATTTTCTTGGGTGCGGTCCTTCTGTCCTTGAGGTGCACACGTACCGTCGAGCGCTCGACGCTGCAGCTATAGGCGCTCATCAACCAGATGCCGATGGCACACTCGAGTGTGCCGGAGTGCCTGCGGCACTCGCTTCCGCTGCTCAGCCAGTGGGAAATGGAGCGCGACAAACAGAGCGTGGCTAGACATGCCATATACAAGCTCGGTCTTGACCTGATTCGTCTCCGCTCGGGCAATGTTGTCAGTGTGGCTGACACGCTGTGCGAAGGCCGGTCGCTTGGGCGCATAGAAGGCGACCGGCTCCGTGACTGTAAAGACTGGAGTGCGATGTTAAACGCCGCAAGGTAATAGACAGGTAAAAGAACACTCACGAAGCGCTTGGATTTCACGTTTTCTGACTGCCTTTTGCTTCATGAGTGCAGCCTGAATGCGACTGGCTTATGCTCGCGACCGTGACAACGATCGTGGCGCTGAACGACAAGACGCTGGAATCCGATACGGTCATCAAGCTCATCCGACGAGTGGAAACAACATACTGGTATAGAATGCCTCCCAATCCAAGAGCAACTCCCAAGACGCCACTTCCTCAGCTGATGAAGGACAGAAAGGGCATAAAGTCCGACATGGGGCGGAGTGCTGCGATGGCCGAGCGCGCTGCCGCTATCGGTCAGAATGTTGAAGACTCAAGAGCCTACCGCGGCGTGGGTGCGATCGAGAGCTAGGGGGATGGCAAAGGTCAGCGAGATGCGATCAATGCGGCAGCAAGTGCGCGCATTGACATCAGAGCAGAGGTGAGCTCTACGACTCAGTACTCAGTATTCAGGAGCTTCGCGCCATATAGTATATTTCCTCTGGCACCAGTTCATCGATATTAAATTACCCTATCATCCTATTCCTCCGCGTCCGACTTCCACATCCAGCAAGCCTGTTTTTCCAGCCATATAGATCTGAGATCTTCGTATTGACACCCACGTAATGGCGAGTCTCTTGTTATTCTCAGCTCAACCCAGCCCAATGTTAAGGGCCTTCATGCACCTGATATTAGGACTCACGGTCATTTCGATCTCCCCCATCAGGAAGGGTGGGTGTGTCGTGGCCTTCAAGGGTGATGTATCACATCCGACACTGCAAGGGCACCGTCGTATGACGAGATGCACACCGCGGCGAATGGGCCTAGATTATAGAGGGTCGGACCGCGGCGACGACATGGTATCCTTGATAGAACGTTCGAGGGATCTGATAGAGGGCTCTGGGCATGTCGCACCTTTGGCTTGCAAGCCTGTTAAGTACCCAAAATTACCAATCACCTCTCGCTGCATAAACGCATGATAGGCACCGGGCTGGAAGCCGCCGTCGACCCGCACCTGTTCGAAAGCTTTGGCTGCGTCGAGGATAACTTGTTTCCAATCAGGGGCTTGGGGCTGGCTGATGAAGTATCCTATCTCAGTCTCAATGATGTCAAGCGCTGACATTGGGGTCCTTGAAGTCGGACAGACAGCCCATCAGCACAAGCAGAAGGGCAAGAGACTGCACACTTACTTTCCATCCCACGGAACTATCTTGAGCCCTATCTTCTCGAGGTCCTCGAGAGAGAAGGGGGCCTTGCCGATTTTCTTCTGGGGCCTGGCGGTGTACGCATTTTGGTTGACACGGAAGTCACTGGCCCAACAATCCACACGGATGGTCTGATGCGTGCTGTGTCTCTGCGCCATCTGCGCTTTGAGCTTAAATTCAAACGGCGTGCGGATCTTCCTGTCTGCAGCTGGCTGCTCGCTGCAGAAGACGGACTTGCGCGTTGCCTGGTTGAGTCGGCCCTGTTTTCCCTTTCTACCCTTCTTGTTCTTCTGGCCGAGGGCAGCTGTTGCCGCGTTTGTAACTGTTGTTGCGGAGGAGTTGGCGTCAACGAGTAAGGACGGGGCTCCGCGGGCAGGAGTACGGAGGGGCAGCGCGGCCGTGCCAAAGGCCCCTGGGGACGAGAAGTCCTGCAGCACGGCTGCTGCATCGACACTGCTGGGATGGTCGGCGAGCATCTGGGCCGTCTCGTTCTCCAGCGCACGCTCCAGCAGGGCCCCAAAATCCGCCTGTGTGCGAATGGCAACCATGGGGCTTGTGTCCTGGGCTGAGGTTAGCGGGGGCCGAAGTAAGAGAGACGGCGTGCGCACGGAAGAAAACTGCTCATCGAGTGCCAGAGGCGCATTGTCTGTGGAAGCAAAAGCAGGTAAGTGCATCGTCGGAAGGTTGAGAGAACGGAACCACGCGAGGCTCCCCTCCTGCTGCCCCCGCCAGAACCACCGCAAGCCAGCAAGGGCCAAGCGACGTCGTCTGGGCCGCGGCGGCAACCCATCAGAGTTCTGGCGGCGAAACGAAGTTCGGGCACGCCGGGGGCCACGGAGGAAGTGCGTGCGACGGAGAGCGGCCCTCCGCTCAAACAGAGACGCGCTTGGCCATGCCGGAACCACCGTCGCCTTTGAAGGGCGGCACGGTGTCATCTGGGCCGTGGCGACGACCCATCAGAGTTCCGGCGATGAACCTAAACGCACCCGAAATGTGCGGGGAGCAAGGCAGATGCGCCTTCGAGGACGCGCCCTGCCCCGCTGCTGGAACCACCGTCGCCTTTGAAGGGCACTCGGTGTCGTCTGGGCCGTGGCGACGACCCATCAGAGCCCCAGCCGCGAGGCCTGACGCCTCCGAGTGGTTTCATAGAACGGATACACGGACGAGGAAACGGCTCACCTTCCGCGCGTGAGGCCATGGCTGAAGAGATGAAGGGCGGGAGGGAGGGAGACACCGGGGATGGGATGAAGAGGCTGAGGAGTTGAGTTGAAGAAACGTGCAAAAGCCCCAGACGCTGAGCATCGACGAACGGCGATCAACGTTCAACGTTCAACGACTTCGCCGCGTCGACGCATCGACGCGTCACGACGCGATGCGTATTATGTCACGTGATGAGCGCTGGTCCTTCTTGTTGCCCTATTCACTTCTTAATCCACAGAGCGCGCGCTCAAGCTCAAAGACGCAATTGATATGTAGAAGTGAAACAGAGGGGTGCGCACTGCGGTGTAGATACCAAACTACTCTGTGTATATGTTCACGCATAATGCCGTCTTCCGCGCCATGAGGCCCTCCAGCTTGCCATACTCCGCCGAGGCTGCCCACCCGTGCCTTCGACACGCGCTTCTCCTCTCACACGCGAGCGACCTACTGCTCAAGGTGCAATAGCGCATGCAAAACGCTCGCCCACAGCACGCATCGAGACCGCGATGCGCTCAGCTCATGTGCCACGTGGAAGAGGCGGGGAATCGCGATTGGCCTGACGCGATGCGCCTAAGCTTGATGTCTTCTGCTTGACGCGCCTGTCGGCGAGAGCCGAGCATCGGCGCTTCAGCGAGGCACCGTGCACCAGAATGCACCGCGCACCATCATGCACCGCGCACCATCATGCACCGCGCACCAACTTGCATCGTGCACCGGGGAACGTTCCTTTTCGACGTCGACGAGGCGGTGTGTTTTATCAGTCATAGGCAAAGTTACATGGGCCACAAAAATTCTCCGCAGAAACAGATGCCAGCGACCTGTCAGACCTCGCGGCGCCATTCCCTGGAGTCTGGACGAGCAGCTGATCTTCATGAATTGCTACATAAATATCCAAAGTCCATGTGAGAAAAATTAGACAAACGAATGGTGATACTGCCAGCGGGCGCAATTAAAGGAAGGATTTCTGCGATACTAAATCGTTCAAAGATACCAGGGAAATACCTGCCAGCGAACACAGCGTCCATCGCGCGCCGCGCGCAATGTGCGTCGTACAGCACCACACCCTCCAGGTTACGTGCTATGCTCTTTGCGAACATGCGCCGCAAAAATGCCTGACGGTCAGAAAATTTAAGAATGGAGCGGGAGATAGCGCACCGCCAAGCGCGGCACATCGACCGCGACCCGCGAGTCCAGCAGGCATACATACATCACGAGCATCACGATGGCCAAGACAGGGTACATTGTGGACGCATTGTTCGATGCGGTTCGACACGAGTTTGTGATTTGTGTCGAGCGCCATAGAAGATATCTATCTATGTCATGTATTATATAGTACCATTTTTCGAATCAAGTCGGTCTGTAACCGAAGGATCGCCTCAAATCGTTGTAAACTGCCTTGGAGCTAGGTGATCTTCACCGGGTTTTTATATTCATACAACGAAGATGGAATACTACATGAAGGAGCCCAGTTGGTGGGAGTGTATGTGGAAATGGGATGCATCACTGCTACTTGGCGGATGAGAAATAGATGCACATGGCCGTGGTCCTGTCCGTGGGGACCCCATGCTCAGAGGCCCGAGTTAGCCTCTCAAATTGCTTTGCCATGTGGGCTAGCTCTCCAACCAAGCCAGTAGCCTACAGAGGAGTAAATCAGACGGAGAGGACAGGGGAGAGATAGACGGTAGCCAGCACACCTCGTCTTTCTCATTTGCAGAGCGATGGACATGGCTCTCCGCCTTAGATCCATATGCGACAGGGCTGGGAGACCGCTGCAGTTGTTAGGTCAATGACGCAGATCAGGCCAAAAGGGACTTTGGAGGCCTCACCGCCGCATGCCTCTGGCTCTTCGAATGCTTCTCTTTCCGGCCTCGCCCCGTCCTTCCCTTCGCGGATGAATGGTCCTCGTCCGCAGGCGGTGGATATACATCGACACCATGGCCGTCCTCTTCGTTCTTGACCTGAGTCCCCGGTTCAGGGATAGGGCTGCTATCACGGCTGTCGGAACGGCTCGCGGGTGGTCCAGAGGACTGGGTGTCCGTCGTCGCAGAAGCGTCCCTGTCTAACTCCCAGGCATCTTCCATAATGACATCTTCATCGTCATTCCTGATAGAGGGGGATAAGCTTGGTGCGGCAGGCTGGCAAGACAAATGCATGAGCAATTCGACCCGATGAGACGACAATAACTATGAATACCTGCTCAGCGTTCAACGCGAACGACGGCGGTGGTGAAGTCGAACCACTCCATGCGATTTCGTCAGTGTCGACATCCATGGGCACGTCAGCTGCATCAGGAACCTTGACAACTTTCTGATTGACCTGCGGCCATCTGATAGCATCTGTCAGAACTCGTGCGAGTGAAATCAGATGAATCAGATGGTATAAGCCAGCATCAGACACTATCAGACACTATCAGTTTGTTGGACCTCAAGCTGAGCTCAGAAATTTCTTAGAATGCTCTCAGTTTTATGTAAATTTTGGATATCAGAAATTATGCTACAGTGGATAGTTAGAGATGGATAACTACTATAGCTAACAATAGATGTTAACTCTTAAATATATGAGCTGAATCAGATATGGTCATTTGAAAAGTAATCTCAGACAGATTAGATCCTACAGTAGGGTTTGAAACTGTCAGACTCATCAGAAAATTGTCAACCTTCCTGATGTGGAGTTTCACCCTCTGCAACCTGTACAGTTGCTTGCTGGAGCACCTGTGTTACTGTATGAGCACCAAGGCATGCCAAGAGGAGACCGCCACTCACCTCTTGGACACCGGTTGAAGGTGATAAGTCCAGGATAGAAGGATGGTCCAGCCTGTACCAACCCTGCAGCTCTGTCTGGCGAGCGGGGCTGTGGCCGGACGCGGACAAGTGAAGCCATCGCAGCTTTTCGGCCTGCACGCAAACAGGTACATCGCGTATCAGCTATGCCGAAGAAATAGATGCGTGAAAACCCTTACCACTGCGCTGCGAACCAACTCATTGGCCTGGTGGATGAATCCCATGGGAAGACGCAGGTTTGGAAGCATCCTCAAGAGCACGGAGCCTATGGACACAGGAAGGATTTCAGTTACCAGCCACGCTTCCATGTGCAAACATAAGACGGCACGTACCGGAGGTCGATAGCATAGCCTTGAGCTTGCGAACTCGGTAGAGATATGCCCTGGCACAACTGTCGTAACGGGGCTGGCACGCGGTCCTGCAGACAGTCGGGAAGAGGGTGACTGGAGCTGCAACGTCTGAAACTGAAGATCGACAGAAAGTCGTGCGACACATGCCGAATAAATTAAAGACTGAAATTTACCAAGGATTGAGAGAATAACGAACCGTCCTGTGCACAATGCTTCCTGAGGGCAGCATCGACCGCGTTGAGCTTGCGGCGGAGATGAGACAGCTCCACCTGCAAAAGCCGAACTTGGCAGCGAATCTTCTTGACCCTACCGGAAGACAAAACCATCTCTGAATGCTGGAAAGACAGAGAAGACGGCTGGGTGTAGCAGTGGGTGGGATCGGACAGGCTCAAGAGGAAGGTCACGGTGAGAAAATATTGTCAGAGGCCGCATTATTAAATACAATGTCCCGCAGAATTTGGGAGTGGCGTAGTACAAAGATTGGACGAGGGACATACCCTGCTGTTGCCGATTCCCTTTGTCGCTGAATAGCCCGTAGCAGGAGCACGCCTGCAGGTGCCCACGATGATGCTTCTTGGACGGCGCAAGATCTAGATTATGAAGAAGCAGGGCCATGCCGATCATTATGATAATAGTTCTTCCCCACCACTTTCAAGCGCCTTGCGCTTCCCTGTGCTTATAGGGAAATGTCCGTCGATGCTTTCTTGATAGGCCGCTCTGTCTGGCCAGGCATCTGACATGAGGCTGACTGGCATTGGATGCCAAGCGTGAATCCGGCCGGCCAGAGAGCCCGCTACTTCCCGTGAAAATCGACTTTTTACACGATGGCATTGCCGGCTGCGTGATTTTTGAGTGTTCGAGCTTCAGTGAGTCCGAGTCCTTGAGCTTGATAAAGATGTACCATCGGGTTCAGTGCATGGGGCGGCTCGGTGCATGGGGCGGCTCGGTGCACGGGGCGAGGAAGTTGACCATGGACTCGGCTATCGCCGATGGGTCCTGTCGTCGATTCCTTCCTTTGTTGCTGAAGAGCGCTGAACTTCCGAGGACTTCTTGGCTATCGCCGAATCGAAAACATCGTGCCTGCAGACCTGCGCCCACGATGATGCTATATTCGATAAGGACCCCCGACAAGCCCCCCAGAGGTTCATTCCGCTTTTTGAGGCCCGTTACCGACAGATCTCTAGGGTCGGCCGCAGCGCCCGGTATACGTGCCGCGGAACAGACCTAGCGTTTGGGCGAATCATTACCGCGCCCAGTAACATACCTCATAAAATCGGTTTAAATAAGAAAGAAATCATGTTTTTCTCCCAGCGTATCTAGACATCCCCAAGCAACGCCGCAGACTACCTGTCCTGCGCCAGCACCGCCATGCCCTTGTCCCACTCGCATCGCATCGTCTACTCAGCTGCGCCGGATGCGTGCGCGCGTGCGAACCGCGAGCAGCCAGTGCCATGAGCAGGAATAACTCTCCTGCCCTTTCGCCACGGGTTTATAATGCGAGAAAGAACCTACACCCCAAAGAACACCTCATATGTAGGACCCAACATGCCTCAACATGCGTACTGTTATGTCTTACCTATGACCTTCGGTGTATACGGCGTGTCCGCCCCCGGTGGACGGACACTACTTGGCGCTGTTGCGGCGCTGCGGCGCTGAGAACGGCACCGCGCGATCCATCTGCATCAGCTCGAAATCGGTGTGATGGAAATACACGACGTCGTGCTGGATGGAATATCCTCTGAAGAGGACAAATTTTGAAGAATCGAACATTTCGCCCTTTCATTTGGCCGAAATGGGTCAGCCGTGGTTACCGCATGGCAGAACAGACCTCGGCCAGTGCTGGCTCGGTATACGCATCAAACATAGAGATTTGGGCCAAGTTTGGGCCCTCCGTTACCGCCATTTCCACAGAGCTCCGGCGCTATGCGCCGTTTGGTTAATGCATCCGGATCGAACCCTTGGGTGGCTTGTCGGGGGTCCTATTCGATAACGCTCAATTCGAAGATCCCGTCCGTAGGAACGTAATAGATCCTTGTTCTGATATCGACGATACAGCGGGTCATGCAGATCAAAAGTACGTAGTCCCGCTATCAATTGCAAACTAAGGCGCCTTGGTGTGCTTATAGAGGAGGGCAATGAGCATGCTGCTCAGTGTTTCTTTCATGAGCCACCCCGTCTGCTCGACATGAGGCATGGTCGATACCGCGTTCGGATGCTAGCAGCACAGGCCTCGCGGCGCCTTTGTCTAAGGTGCGCCCACTCCTTTGTGGAGAGTAAGTATTTATTCATGCATAATCAATCCCCCATCCTCCTGTCTTATCCTGGGACGTATCTCTCGCTGCGATCCTTGCGTGTCACCCATATCCATCCTTTTTCTTGCCACCATGTACGCGTCGTGCTTTATCTGCTTTGAACCGTTTTCGAAGCCTGGCGGGGATAATATTCCCCGCTACCTCCACTGCGGTGAGCCTCTTTCATGTTCTCTGACAGCAGTTCCCCTTACGCAGGCTCCGCTGTCTTTTTAGGGCACGTTTTCTGTATGTCCTGCGTGAGAGAGCTGTCCATGCACCGAGCTTCTTGTCCTTTCAAGTGCTCTGAGCCTGGCACGAACGACAGCACGCCTTACCGCCTTGAACCCTTGCATGACAGGTTCATGCTCCGTCTCTCGACAGAATCACTTGTTGAGAGGCTAGTACTGCCTATTGCAAACGCCATCAAGAAGTGAGTACTCGTACTGTGTGCTGCATGTCTCGTCTTGCTGATGATTCTGCAACCAGAGAGAAAGCGCGGATATCAAGAGAGATCCATCAGCTGGACCAATCTTGCGAATCCTTGGGCGGTGCAGCGCTGGTGGTCAGCTTGCAAGTTGACTGTCAGAATGCACAGACGGTTGAGCGCATCCGCCACATGCGCCAAAGCGTGAACACCTGCAATTGCCTCCAAGCTCAGATATATCACCTTCGTACACAGCTGGAGATGCGGACGCAGATGACGCAGCTTCTTAGGGAGGATATATTGCTCGAAGAGAAAATGGTCAGTATCCATCCTTGCCTTAGCCTTGAGAAGCTCCCGTTCTGACTGACTTCTCTTTCAGATCCGTTCTCTTCAGCTCAAGGCCTCCCAACGTCCCAGTAAGTTTGCACTGCGGAGTTCCTTCAGCTTGCCTATGCTTACAGTGTGCGTACTGTTAAGCGCTGCCTCTGTCGCCATCATCATCGTCATCATCACCGTCTCCTAACCTATCCCCTCCCGCCATGAGCTGCCCTGGAAGCGTCAAGCGAGGCATGAAGCCCAAGGAAACGGTGCATGGGCTCTGTTAACTGTCCTTGAAATACGTGTTACTCACTACACAGTTTCTTGCAGTCAGTGAAGCGACGAAAGACAGCATGACCGTATCTTCGATGTTTCCTTTCTCGTATTTGTACATGCAGAGTAATGGTGTATAAGCGATGTGATTCCAGAAATTTTTACGCTATCAAGAGTGCTGGAATCCGCGACGCGATGTGATCTGTCGCAGGACTGCAGGACTTGTGCTCGACGATGACGTCGAGAAACTTTCTCATGCACCATGCACCATGCACCACGCACCATAGATCGGGCAAACATCGCCGGCACCCTGGCCGCCCATCGATGCCCATCGGCGAGAGCTGAGCGCTTAATCTTGTAAGTACCTGGTGCACCGTTGTGCACCGCGCACTGGGCAACTTTGCGCAGTCCGATTACGTAACTATCTCTGCTGGATGACGACGAAGCATCACAATACTTAGTATCGCTCGGGTGCTGCCAGGACCCCTGTCAATTAGTACTGATGTCGTTGCGTAGTCCGGACAGGAAAATTAGTGGATTTGGCCGGTACGGCCGGTTCCAAATCCTGACAAAGGGAGGGTCTAGCGTCGGGAGGTCAGTTCAGGTATCCGTACAGGTCAATCTATCTTGGGTCAAGGTTTTTTCACTGTACATTGTTGTAGTGGTTGAAGTGAAATGCTGCCCACCATTCTCGCGGGAAGGTTCTTGGGTTCAAGCCCTGAACAGGCCATTTTTTTTTATTGCACGTTGCCTCGACGACGACGCGACTTTAGTTAAGGTTGTTTTAGTATTGCGTGGGGTGGGCTTCTTTTTTCCTCGCGCCCTCACCACCGGACACACGGAATGTCGTCAGTCACCCTTCCCATCAACATTAGCTCTGTGAGTAGACTCAATAGTTTCAATATGAACTGTATATTCATATCTGCCCGTGAACAATAAAAGGACGACAAGGACGGGGGCCCAGGTCATGGCAACAGTATCCTTACCATCCCAGCGACGATATCCAACATTCCAGCCAATAATATCCCCATAGCTCAGTTCCTAAACCTCAAACTCCCCTTACTGTCACTCGATACCCCCCTAGTGAAGGCAAAAAAAATGGTTCAGCACTGATAACCCGCAGAAAATGACAGCTGCAATATTTGCCCGCCAAGTACCCAGCATTGCTCAAATCGAACAACTAGAGGCTGCATTTGAAAAGCAAAATCGTCTTGGAGCTCGGTCTATTGTGGACGTCCGCATCAATAATGGGAGCGACCGCCTTCCGCTGCGGATCTTGACATACTGGAAAGCCATGGCACTCGCAATCCAAGCACAGCAAACATGGACAGAATGTGACATATGGTCAGCAAAGGAGTCCCGCAGCCCCACGACAACGGCATTATTTGACGAGATACATACTGTCTTCGAATCAACGGGCTGGAATAGCCAGATTCGCTTCTTTGACATCCCTACAAGCATCCTCGAGCTATCCCACCTCCTGGGTCAACGTTGGTTAGCAGACCACCACTTGGACATCATGATGGCTTCTATAGGATCACGTACTCGTCGGGACAAAACCATCGCTTCGCGCATCGTTATCGGCAACACGATCTTTTCGAGAGCATTGACACAAGTCACAGATAACTGGCACGACATTGAGAAGCCATCCAGTTGGCAGGCTATTGTCCTGCAATACGAGTCGCTGGTGAAGGACTCGGGTCGACGCATATTATACTATCCGGGATTTGTCTGTTCGAATCACTGGATTGCTGTGCGGATCGATTTTGACATGAGAACTATAGCCTATGTTGAGTTCAAATTAGCTGCATGGATGATCTTGGCTTAGATACATTACAGGCAACTCACTGATACATCAATCACATCTACCACCGGAGTTCTTTAATGGCGTTCAGACGTGGCTGCGCGCTCGCTTTGGAGGACAGTTCGAGATACTGGGCGACGTGCTCGAACACGGGTCACAAAGCGATGTGGTATCATGTGGACTGTGTGCCGCGAATACGATTGCACATGCGATACTTGACGATCCGCTATGGACAAGAGCGCAAAAAGGCATGGAAAGGGGTCAATGGTTTCTGACGCTGCTTGAGAATTCCAGATCAATGGTACGTACCTATTGACTAAGCACATTGATGTGTCTGACCGGATCTGCAGCTACGAAGGGTAGATACACCAGTCATGCCCTCGGAGAGCGACAGTGAGGATGAGCCATCGAATACAGGCAACACTAAAGTAGACGTACCATCAAGTCCAGGTTCCAGCGCTATCGACACATATAACATCCCCCAGAGCGCATCTTCGGACTGCTCGTTCTCGCTAGACGCTGGATACAGTGGCCCGCGCTCAGAAAACGAAAGCGCGCCTAGGTCGTCTTCTCTTGCACACTTACTCAACCCTGCGCGAACGCCTCCACCGAATATGGGCGGGACATCTCAACTGTCCGATGAAGATAATCTGTCACAGAGCAGAGAAGGCGACATTAGTGCATACTCAAGCCAGCCAGACCTCTATGCTATGGATGACGCACCTCTATGCAGTGAGACAGCATCAAAGGATGCCGAGCCACCCGAAAGTCATCCAAAGTCACCAGCAAAGCCTCGCTTTTTTAGCATCTTCACAAAATCATACGCAAAAGTGCCGGGTGCCGAGAGAGACGTTGCTTCATCCTCGGCGTCTAAGCGACTCAAACCTACCAAGCTGCTGCATCGCGAGCGAGCTCGATCGCCAATATCTAGCCTCTCGTCTTCAGTTCAGACAGGCATCAGGGCCGTAGGACGACAGCTATCAGATGCAGCATCGGTCCTGCGCAAACGTCGTCATAGCTCTGTTTCAGGTGCATCTGAAGCTGGCTCGGAGGGTCTGTCCGCTGGGAAGACTCTGCGAAAGGAATCAGCTAGCAAGGGTTCAACACGAAAGAAGCTACCTGCAGAGGAAACACCTGAAGATGGTGATGCTATCAATCTTGGCGCAGTGGGTATCAGTCGATCAGCTGCCGCAGCTCGCAAGAATCGAGAGATTGCGAGAACTGAAGAGTTCAGACCAACTATTGCCATTGATGCCCGTCATTCTGACTGCGGCAAGGTTATCTTCGGACAAGACATATATTTGGCCTCGCGATTCCTCCATCATGTTGAGGAGTGCGACGGCAATGAGCATGATGGCAATCGAACGAAAGAGAACACACTCACGAGCATGTGGTCCAAGTCTACCCAGAAATGTCACACCGGTTCGTCAAAAGGGAAGGAGAAAACGTTGCCATGCCCTGGCTTAACAGCGAATGATGATCCACGGATCGCCCAATATACAGAGTGCTCCGGAGCAGAAGGCGGTGGCGCACGCTCTATTCCAGCGATTGTAGCGGAGCGGTTCGAAGGAAAGGAATGGGCAGAGCTGGATGATCACCAAAGGAAACAAGTTAAGGACATTCAGAGGCATGAACATACATGGTGCACCGACCATGAAGGCCAGCACGTCTTCTCCACCAAGTGCTTACACAAAGTATCCCAGGATCATAAAACACTTGATGGTCGGACTCTGCCATGTGCATGGTGCACCACGATTCTCGGTGACCATCGCTTCAAAGCCGTCATCTGTAAGAAGACACCCGAAGACAAGAACTTCAAGTATACAAATAGTCGATGGCGTCCCGGCGTGCTGGGCTCAATCTACGCCCGTGCTATTGAAGTCAAGGAACTTATCGAAACGGCGGTAATTTATTTATACTTGACCATCTATGACACGTACTCATGGATGCTTATTAGGATGCGAGGAACTCACCCTCAGTCAAGTATGCAAAAGGTGTTTTCAAAGGTAAATACAAGGGTCGTGAAGTCTTTACAGGACGAGTCGAAGCAATGGTATCCAAGCTGGATCGTGAGGAACGCAGTGTGGGAATGCAAAACTTTCGTTACTCGCCTTCCTATGACGAGTTTATCCATATCGTCAGCATTCAGAGCCCTGAAGCACATCGATTCTTAAGCGAGCATCTCGCTGCTCGAACGCAGCGCAGTTTTCGGTGAGTTCCTTACTTGAATAAGCACGATAACCGTCTATTGACATCTTCTACAGCGAGAAGGAAGCGCGTCAGCCCAAGCTTCCTATGAAGATCTGCGAACGGACTTACTCACTGGTTGCTGAGCAACTCAAGGCTCTTGACTATGATAGGCCGGTTGCCTTAAGCTGCGACGATACCAAGCTGTTCGCCTCCTGGAGGATTTATTGGGATTCGGTCGAGAAAGGAATTTTTCTAGTCGGCGCCGCTGGGGAGCCGTTGCGAGTCGCTGATCCCGACAACCTCAAGCGGACGATAAGCGATGCCTCTGCGGTGAAGGCCATGAAAGTACGTAGCACGTTACCCAAAGTTGCGCCGATCATTGTTGCAGCAATACCAATTGAGGATACAATGTCTGCTAGTGATCTGCTCGAGTACTTAGAGCCCCTCGTGAACGGGCTACTCGCTCACAATATCCGTGTTGTCTCATACGCATGCGATGGAACTGAAAGCGAGCGCAGTCTGCAGCGCCTTCTTACCAGCCACGGAACAGGCCAGATACAACAATCCATTCCCAACTTCTTCGACCCCTCCTCTGCCTTCGACATCATCATACCAACATTTAACGACTACCCGATCATTATGATCCAAGATTCCAAGCACGCCTTGAAGACATTCCGCAATAATTTATTCTCCGGTGCTCGTCTTCTTGTTCTCGGGAACTATGTTGCAATCTATGAGCATATCCGGCAAATGGCCATGGAGGATGGCTCACCATTGTACCACCGAGCTGTGAACAAGCTCGGCCGCCAGGATGACAACGCCGCAACTCGCTTATTCTCAGCAGACACCCTCGACTACCTCGCAAAACATCGTCCTGAATATCTTGGTGAAATTATCTATCTTTTTGTCTTTGGGGAGCTCGTCGATGCCTACCAGAACCGTCAGATCCCACACGCGGAGCGCATCAAAATGGCTCTAAGGGCGAAATACTTCCTGGTCATGTGGAAGCTTTATTTACAGCATGCCGGTTACAAAGAGTCTCAACACTTCTTATCGCGCGAAGCTGCAGACATCGCCAACATCCTCATTCACGGCATCCTCGGCCTCATTCTGATTCATCGTGACCACCTCCCTGATGCATTTCCATTGCTGCCCTGGCTACATTCGAGTGAGCCCTGCGAGCATGTCTTCGGTGAAGCGTGCCGCGTAGTGAAGGACTTCACGATGCTCGATTTTCTTCACATGATCCCGAAGTGAAGCTGAAGGAGGCTGCTTTTCGAGCGACTACTGGTGATGCAAAAGCGCGGGCGAGCGGATACACACACATACTTTGATGCCAAGGACACTGATCTGCATGCATTGGCCATGTACCCAGACGACAGAGAGATTTCTCGGATTTGTCAGGAGGCCTGCGAGGATGCTGAGGCTCTCGTTTCGTTCCTCGGCATTCAGGCAGCATATCTGACGCGGCCTACAAGCAATGTGCTGGTTGGCCTTCCCGGGATTGCCTCTTGGTATGGGGCCGATGGTGCTGGCACCTCTGCGGATGACGACAATACCGAACTTGATATCGCCTCTGACGCGGACGAGGAATCAATTTGCGAAGCTCAAGAGCTTCAAGACCTCATAGATGTGGAAGAATCGGGGGCGCTAGGCACGGGATTCTCTAATCAAGACGACGAAGCATTTTTAAATATCAAGTTTGCTGCGCTTGCAGTTGCAGCTGACGAGTTTATGCAGATGTGAGTTTGAACTCCCGTTCATACTACATGCTTCTGACATGGACATTAGTCAATCGTTACCTGAAGAAGAGGACCTACCGGATTTGCATGCTCAACAGTCCAATGAGATTTGGGACGCCATGGCAAACATGATGGCGGGCACGGGTATTGCTCCGCGCATCACACCGCTTGACTTGCCCGATGACCCAACCCGGCCATTGGGGCTGGGATACCTCACCATGGACGACATCGACTTCTCTGCGCTCGTGTCTATTCGGTGCCGCAATCAAACACGACAGGCTGCCAAGGGCACTCGACAAGCAAATTCAAAGCAAGCCTTTGATACAGAGAGCTCGCTCAATGTGACCCTCACCATTCGTCAAGAACTACTGAAGCAATGCTACGAGATCATAAGGTCACAACAGGAACGAGCGATCGGGACGAGTTACGAGCAAGCTGCTCGCTGGATCGAGCCAGAGTCCGGCAATGTTGCAAATGCTCGCCTTGCGTCAGACGCAAACGCGACCAAGGTGCGTCCTAGATCACCTCACGCATCTGGCATCGAGAGGAATTGCTCGTACACAGGTTTTGGCAAAGCGAAAGAAAGTCTTCACTCAAGCTAACGTCCCGATGCTTGATCACGTTGTTAATGCTTGTGTCTCCTCGCTGAGGCCGCTTCGCATAGGTGATTATGACATAATATTCACAGAGCATGGTCTTATGGTCGGACATGGTGAGTACATAGCTTCGTAAGCTTATGTATGTACTTATTGACTGTTGTTCTCAGTCATCGCGCTCTATTCAAAATCGAATGGCAGGTATGGGAAACACTGCTCGGTACAGCAAGCGGGCAATATTGCCGGCTTGTCCTACGTTGCCGTACAAGCTTTTCAATACATTCGTGCGCACCAGTTTGCCTCGGTGACGAAGGCGACGGCTGCGTGGCAGACGAAGCAGTTCATCCTCGCGCCCTCAATGTCCTTTCTTTGTTTATTCCCTCGAATGATTGCTCCCGTAGCCATCAATTGTAGTGGCTTCGAGCTTCCCACAGAGGCCGCTCATATCTTCGACATCCTCAGCAAGAAGTCATCAAAGTTCACCGGTGCAATGAAGCAATTCCGGAGCAGGAAGAAGGCTCTGAGTGACAATGAAGAGGCAGACTGATATTTTCTTAGATAGCATCTACAGTATCACGTTTTCTTCATTCCATAGCACTACTGGTTAACTACAAGAGCTCCATAGCCATTGTATTGGCTGTTCATTAGTGATTTCGCGATTTTATGAGGCCGTTTCGATAATCCGGACAAAACGGACCCTCAAGACCTCAATGCCGTTATTTATCCGTACAAATTCTGGCCGAAAATTTTTTTGTGTCCGTACACCAACTGCCTCAGGCCAAAACGGCCTCAATACCAATACTCAGGGGTCCTGTGCTGCCGCCGATATAATCCCGAGGCCGCACGGTCATGCAGCAGTCCCGCTACCTCACTCGATGTTATAGACTGTACCATTTCGATCGTAGGCTCATAGGGGTCCAGCTGTGACCGAGCATTTAGTAGGCTCATTTTACCGTTTTAGCTCATGAATATTTGCTCGCTGACGCAGGAATATCTGTTCGCTCTCGCAAGAATATGTTTGCGTGTCGAAAGTTTGCTCGCGTGTCGAAAGTTTGCTCACACGTCAGAAGTTTGCTCATGCGTCAGAAGTTTGCTCGCGCGTCAGAAGTTTGCTCGCACGCGGAAAGTTTGCTCGCGTCGATCGTAAATTCGCTCGCTGCTGATTTTTTGTGCAAACGAACCGCCATAGGGCAGATACACGTCTCGAGGCATGTTCATTCATGTAGAATAGATTAACCAAAACAGCTCAACGATGATGTAGTGACTATACGATTTCGTGACTAGATGCTATGACTGCAATAAGGTACATACTTGATATATTGTAGTGACAACTTGTAACGACTATATTCTATAATTCTACGACAGGTATGACGACTTGTGCAGATGACTAGATCCAACAACTATAAACCAACTACATTTCATGACTAGCTTGTGTGACTTTACAGAACTACCGGCCGTACTCCTGCATCCCAGCAAGAAATCAACAAGAAACTATCAAGAACATACACCATTTCCTTCGCCTTCATGCACTCGGCCCAACCCCTTCCTCGCCCTCCCCGCCCTCCAGACTGTCGCCCATCGACTCCATCGACTGGATAATACCGGCGATGGTATTCACGATGATAGCCCGCTGATTAGCCTCTTCCTCCTGGTAGGCTATCAGTCCTTCACAGACTTCGGCCACGGCCTCTTCCACCTCCTCCGGCGCAGGCATGACTGCCTCAGCTACAGCGTGCTCCATCCCATCAGACATCTGCTGTAAGATTTGTCGCCCCCTTCTGACCGACGTTAATCCACCGTTCGGGATCGGGATGCGCGAGGGCGGGGCATTTGCTCGCTTTATGGCACGTTCGATGTACAAGGCGGGATCTGCATCTGGCGGTGTGACCCTGAATGGAATTGCGGTCAAACTTTCGAGCACACGAGGACCATCTTACTTACACTACCATGGGGATCGTCATACCGCTAATCCCATCTTCACCCTCTCGTATGACTTGCCGGACGAGTTCATCGTCTTCATCGCTGACACCGCACTGTGTTATACTGCGGATGAAAGCTGCTAAGGATGCGAGTATTGCGTTGAGAGTGACGTTGAGGGAGGGCATGCTTTTATAGTGGGAAATCGGTAGCAGGAAGATATGGAAGTGAGGCGGAGGACGTGATGAGGAGATGCGAGAAACGACGAGTGAGGCGCGAGAACGCGATGGTGAGACGCGAGAATGCGATGAGACGTGAATGCGATGAGATGCGAGAACGCGATGAGCAGGCGCGAGAACGCGACAAAGAGACGCGAGAAAAACGTACTCGTTGAATGTTAACAACAGAAAGCTGCGCGAATGCGAGAACAGCATACTGCCGGCTTATAAGACAATTCATTATACCGTTACTTACATCTTCCCCCACCCGTACGACTTGTCGGATGCGCTCATCGTCTTCATCATGGATACCGCATCGCGTGATGCTACGAGCTAGGGCGGCGAAGGACGCGAGTATCGCGTTGAGAGCGAGGTTGAGGGAGGGCATGGGATAGTGAACCGAGGATCTAGTAGGAAGATCTGCAAGTGAGGCGTAGGACGCGATGAGCAGAGGCAAGAAAGAGCTGACGCGAGAATGTAATGGGCAGATGCGAGAATGCGACGAGCAGACACGAGAATGGAATGTTGGATGTTCACAATGGCCAAGGTGTCTGGTGCGTCAATAACACACTTGGGACTTATGAAACTCGCATTTCGCCGGGCTACAGTCAACTACATAAGTTGTTAATCATCACCCTCAAACGATCGCCTTTGCTACTCTGGAAGAAGAAAATTGCGCCTGATCGAAAAACTTCTTCCACATGTTGGCTTGTCTGCAGGCCCTTCCGTTAGTGAGAGAATAACTATACTTTGAATGGACATACTTTACAGAATAACTTCCCTCTTGGCCGCAATGGGCATGCTGCCATCGTCCTCGTCAATCGCGATGTCCGCAAGCGGGCACCGCTGGGGCGTGGCATCTGAGACGCGCTGCCACCGCGCCAGCATTCTCATCCGCTTCTGCGTAAGGAGTTCACGTATTGCTGTCTACGCCGAGTCGTTGCTAGGATCTCTGGCCGTTTGACTGACGCCCGGCCAAAGTAAAATCGTGGTGCGAGCGCGCGGCCGGCGCACGGGGCTGCGCAAATCGCGTCTCGATTAGCCCTTTATGAGTGTTTCGTATTACTCAAAATCCTTTTCTGAAGTGGAAAACAGTCTTTGTGACTCCGGAATTTTGCGAGCGGTAACCAGCGTTGGATGGGCAAACTGTCGACGTTAACGTCCGGGTAAGTCAATCTCCATCACACGGCGGTGCGTCAACTGCCAGCGTATGTAGGTAAGTCCTTTGTTCCTGAGAAGCGTGTGGATTTCGCCGACCTTTGTGGATAGTAGCGTTCTCCGCGCTGCTATCGCGCCCATCGTGTTCCCGTCACCTTCATCATCTCCCCATCGCTGTCGCCGCCTTCGAACCACCTGCGTCATATCCTGGCCATTGCAGTCTCCTTGTTCACCCCGACGCCGCTGTCGTCGGGACACGGCGCCTCGACCGCCACGCACTGGCGGCGGTTTGCGATGGGGCCCGCAGGGCCAGTCAATGCCATGTGGAGTCCCAGAGTTTATCGCATATGTCCTGTCTAGGCCATTGAATGTGTTGCGACACTGTATCGGGTATTTTTAGAGCTCGAGCGTAGTCGAGGCCGCTTGTCATTATGTGGCTGCAATTGCAGAATTGCAGAATTGCAGAATTGCAGAATTGCAGTAACTTGTATTCAAATTGTACATGTGCCAGTTGCGGACACTCCGGACCGCCTCCGCACACCTCGGCGAGAGCCGAGAAAATATTCAGCACCAGACAGCACCGTGTGGCATGCACATGCACCGTGCACCGGGGCAAGTACGTGTTTGATGCATGATACGATGCGTGGTCTGATCCGTTGACACTAGGAACCGGGTACAAAGCGCGAGGAAGGCCTGAAAAAGCCGATATCAAAGCACCATTTTTGACCAGAGGCGGGCTCCGCATGCTAGTCCCGGAGTTGGGCATGTATGATGCATCGGGTGATTTTATTCTCAACTTTCAGCAGTGAAGGCGGACATGCTGCACTGCATGCGCTCGAGATGTGGATACCCGTTTGGATAGGTACCGCATGCTTAGCATGCACGGTGTTCGTAACAGGGCTTCCATATGTTACATGTCCACCAATATGAGAGACGCTATGGCGATGAAAGTAAGGTGCAGCCGCAAAGCGAGCATTGAAGCATCAATAATTGCGCTGGGCCTGTCGACGCAACGGTTAATTCGTCTTCGAGTAGGTATCCTCTCTCTGCTCTCAGAAGCCCTGTCCCTGACTCGAAATCGGTGCAAAGTGGATCATCATCATTTCTCTCTTAGCCAACCCGTCCCTGTCGCCATATGGTTTCCCAAATTTAATGCCCGCGCCGAGCGGCAACCTCGTCCTTCTGCGTTCAAGGCGCCGACCCCCGGGTCTTGAAGATGGGGATGACATCGCTTGCGTCTGCATTCGAGCACCGTTCGAGCTGGACGGGAAGGGTCGATGCCAATGGGTGTTCCCCACGCATCAGTTGTGTTGGACCCGATTGATACCTTCCGCGAGGCTGGCTTCCAGTCCAGACAGTTTCCATGACATGCATAGCTTTGAGTTTTAACCTTATGAATCTCCGTACAATAGTTGGTCAGCCTTGAGGAAATGAGCCGAACAGTTAGCACGAGTCCCTACTGTCATCATTGACCGTACGACGATGATAAGTTGGCATTGGATAGTCGACGGTTGACAGTTGACAGTTGAATGGGCTCAGGCTGGCTCCTCGAGACCCATGCGAGCCGCATTTTACGAGGGTCAGCATGGCGCACGGACAGCAAATGCAGCGCGGAGGATACATGTGCTTTGACTGCTCTCGGCATGGGCTCCGAGCAGGAACGAGACCTCGGCCCGAGAAGACTATGCGGAGCCCATTCGGCCGCACACTTTCCATTTCAAGCTGAAATCTACGCGGCATGTCGGCCACATGGCACAGCGAGGCCAACTCAATCCATATTTGGAGGGTTCTCCGGATGCCTTGCCCGAAGTCAGCCGAGGACCATGTGGCATCTGATTCTAATGTGGCCGGTCGAGCCACCCGGCAGCAATGCGGCATGGCTATTCAGGACCAATCTGGCGCGCACGGAGAAGCAACCCAACGTGGCTGCTGCATGGCTTCCGGAAGACCACGGCACAAAAATGCAACATGGATCTGATCCAGCCCATTCTCTGCCCATTCGGGACCCACGTCACGTTTCATCCCGAAACTGATGCTGAATCCATCCTAGGTTGCACGCAAACTGGCTTTTGGGTGGTTTATCAGAGAATGGCCGATGACCAACTTTGACTTTTCAACGAGTGCCCCAAGCATCTTCTTGCAGTTTAAATAAGCTCATTCCCCCAGTGAGATTGATAAAGCAGTAGATATAAAAAATGGTAATTACTGACTGCTTTTAAAAAGCTAAGAAGGTGGTTGGACGTTCAGATATGGACAATAGTAGATCAGTGTGATACTGTTCTGAGGACTTGCTAGTTCACCAGACACATCTGTCCAGGGTTCAGTACAGGATCTGCACAGATCTTGGTATAGATTTCTAGAGAAAATTGAGCCATGATCAGTGAAATCAAACTGGAGATATAGGAAGGCCATAATTGATGAGAGAAGGTAGAAGAAAAGAGAGACAAAGTATACTTGAGTTGATGGCCAGTGTGAAAATTGAACACAGCCAAAGTATCTTAGTCTGAATTATGTCTGACTCATCTGAATAATCTTATATTCAATCTAAATTGTCTGTGGTAAAGGGTAATACATCAGTAAAGAAATTGTCTGACTTGTCTGAGATTTGTCTAAAACATATCTAATTTTGCTTTATTTTGCCTAAATATAAGTTGTTAAATAGTCAGACATTCCTACGGGTGTCTATTGTCCAGACATCATCAGACCACATCAGAAAAAATTGTCTGACATCAGACAAATGTCTGACTCTCAGATCAAAAGTCTGAAATCTGACTTTTAATCTGACAGTCAGATATTTGTCTGATGTCAGATTTCTTTATCTGATATCAGAATATATCTGACTATCAGACTTTAATCTGATGTTGAGGATTTGTCTGACTCTCAGACTAGAAGTCTGATATTAGACTTTTAATCTGACAGTCAGATATATTCTGATAGTCAGATATATTCTGATTACGATTCCTTAGAATCGTTTACTCTAACCCGCTTTTCAACTCAAAAAAGATGACACCCAGCCAATGTAATGCCTTTTATGATAATAATTTCTCACACCTAAAATATAAAGATAAGGTTGTAGGTTCGATTTCACCATCTGTCATTTGTTTTCTCTTTTCTTACTGAGCACGATACAGCTTTCAGTCATGCTTAATTATAACCAAAGCTTGTAGAGAGATATGTGCATCTGTATCAGTCATGGTTGTAGACTATTGATGAGTAGTTCATGATGAGTGACTCTTTCTGTATGCTTCTTGCTTTTAGACACATTGGATGAGATACCCTTGGCCTTCAAGTTAGGGCTTAGCTCATACTATGACTAGCCAACTGACTTTTTACATTTACACTCAGTCTTAAGTTTTTCTTGCATGATGATCTGTATGTCATGGCCTTCTTGCACTCTGAATAGCATCTATTACAATGATATAGAGAATATTAGAAAGAAAAAGCAAAGTAAAGCCAGTGACATTGATTTATCTAATGTAATACTATATGCAATAAATTCAGAGAACTAACTATATCGTGGATCTCTGCCCTCTTGTACTTTGCCTTAGTGAAAAATAAAAGAGAAGTCAATAAACTCTGCTATTGTGTCATACAATCATTTCTACTGTAGAGTAATGCCACTACTTGTGACGAGTCTTCTTGGATGGCTAACTTGAATTCTCATCTGCCTCCTCATCTATACCCTTTCTCTTTTCCACCTCCTCTACTACCTTATCAGCACCAATAGTCTTCTACACCTTTATATTTTCTGCAAAGTGAGTCTCTATTCAGGGAGGACTCTGATAGTCATCAGGCTTCTTCCACACTGATTGTGATCCATCTCCAACATAGGGCTGCAGGCTTTCAGGAAGGTCTGCATTGGCATCAAGCCACCACCTGTTCATTTGGTCTTGCATCCTCAGTTTCTTGGTCCAGAAGGTCTCCAAGTCAGAGCAGAGAGAGAAAAATAATGAAGAAGAGGACATCTTGAGATTAACAGCCTCTAAGAGATCTGGCCTCTTTTCAATCTGCTCCCTATAATAGATCCAAGCCTAAGCCATCTTTTTGCTGTCTCAGTAAAAAATGCCAAGGGATTGGGTGAATTCTCATGACAGTCTTCACTGAGGTCATGCATGATCATCTTTGTAAGAGCAAGTCCATTGATAGATCTGTGGGCTTAAATTGTAGCATCAGGTCGAGGTATATTGTTCTTGACAACTGATAAGCTTGAAGCAAAGATGACAGCATGTGCAGCTGCTAAAAAGATGTGCATCCCTTGAACAGTTTTGATATCAGGATACTCAGCTACAATATACTTAGAGAGGATAATACAAATCAAATTGTAAGATAGAACTCACCACAAGGAGAGGAATGATCCAACAGATGAGCCCACCAAGCCATGAAGTCAGCTAGTATAGGACAAACAGATGGATAAGAGGTGTTGTTGTAAATTGTTCCCACCATCTGAGAATGAATTTGTTCTAAGAAGCTACGATCCAAGCATGACTGGACATAGAAGTGATGCCCATAGACAAGGGTTGCCTCAACTCCATACACCCAGTGGGGAGTGCAAGCACACTGATATCTATAATAATGTCAGAAGTGAGAATTGAAAGTCACAAAGCAAATTATTTTTACTTACAAAGTTTGACCTGGCTGAAGAAGAATACCCTCCACATAATACTTATCCAGATCAAGATCAGAAAAGTTCTCAATGTCCAGATAGGTGTTCAAGTTGCCAATATTGTCTTTGCTTGGATCTTTGAGTGTTAGCAAAATCCAGAGCTTGATGCCAACTAGTGGCTTTGAAGCTGTAGCTAAGCCATCTGTGTCTTCATGAAAATCTGATATGGATCCCTTATTTGCTGCAGTGGCCCAGGATAGATCTGTTGTTGGCTTATTATGATGCTTAGGTCAGAGGATAGCTTCAAAGTGTTGCAGCACAAGTTCATGAGTAGCTAGAGCACTAGATATCTTCAACATCAGGAACCCTACAAACTATCTTATAAAATCTGATTGAAATCTGGAGAAACTGGTAGCAACATTCAGATTCATCAGGTAGTCAGACACCTAAGATGGGTGTCATCTGTCAGAAATAATCAGAAATAACTTATAAGATTTTAGATTTATAAGAACAATCAGATACAATCAGATACATCAGACACAGCAGAAAGTTTGTAGGGTTTCTGATGAAGTCAATATGATAAATAAGCACACATAAATTTATAATCATACCTGAAGTTGGGCATTTCTGCCAAAGGTTCTGGACAAGGATTATCCAATCCATTTAAGATCTTGCCATCATACTGGACATGCAAATCTTCTGCAAGTAGTTCTGGATCCATGCCTGCTTGAAGAATATCATGACGTGTGCCTTTCCTCAGCTATATCTGTGCTTTTTGTCCAGATCTATGAGCTATGTCTGTCATATAAGCATTTGTTAGTACCTGTCCTATGATATAAGTATGATCTTACCCTGAATCTCAATGATCTAATCCAGATCACCCAATCTTTCCATAGATTCCTCATTCCAACCCCATCTTCTAGAACTAGGCTGACCATGTACCAAGATATGCCTGTAAGAGAAGATATCTTGAATGATAGAGGTGTCTAGCTCTGCAAAACTATCACAGGACGTGACATAGACTGTAGAACCAGTATTTCTGTCAGAATGTTCATGTTGCTTGGCAGATTCTTGACACATGCGTGGCTTTCCATTAGGCTGCAAGCTAGATTCAAGAGCTGTTTTTAACTTGTTGCCTAACTTGATCTGAAAGTCATCCTATTAAATGATATGTATCAGAATCTCAGTGCAAATATATATATACTGATCTCTCACCTCATCCTCCATGATAACAGGTTTGTAGGAAATATGAACTATATCATTACTCTTTGCACAATATGCAGGAAGCATGATAGGCTCAAAATGCAGCTGATCAAAATTAGACAAGTTAGTCATAGAAATCTTTACATAAATTTAGCATTTTTACCTTAGCAGGTTTGTTAATCCAATGCAGGTATTTCTTAAAACAAGATTAGTTCTTTATATGCATCCAAAGATATTGATATGAGAAGCTTACTGATGGTATGGCCAGCTAAAAGGGTAGTGTGTTCACCTTAGCTTTGAGTTCCTCAATGGCCTCTCTACGTGTACCAGTACCTTCCTTTCTGCCTTCCATGTTTCTGATAAACCTGTTAGGGTCTACCTCAGCTTGGATTTCTTGCTGTCTCTTCTTTTCCTTCTCTTCTTTTTCTCTCTTCTCCTTCTCCTTCTCTTCTTTCTCTCTCTTCTCTTTTTCCTTCTTCTCCTTCTCCCTCTTCTCCTTTTCCTTTTTCTCCTCCTTCTTCTCCTTCTCCTTGTCTTTCTTTTCCTTCTCCTTCTTTTCCTTCTCCTTTCTCTTTTTTTTTTTCTGCTTCTGCTTCTGCTGCTCCTCATCTTCCTCATCTTCAGACTCTATGTAAACTGATTTTTTCACCTCTTTCTTCTGCCTTAATGACTTTTTTGTTTTAGCTAAAATATATTCATATTAGATTATAGACTTGGTAGAAGAGGGCCGATGCTTTGCACAGCAATACGATTCCTTTTTCATTGTTAGTTATATTTAGAAACAGTGCATAAATGATGTCAAGTCTTACTGATCAGATTGATTATAACTCTCTATAAATTCTTTAGCTACCTTGGGAGGATGATCTCAGTTTCGAGTTTTGATATTCGAGTTCTGGATGGAATGGGGTCTATGTAACATGTCTGGAAAGTGATTAATCAGTACAATCCAGCTCAATTTAGAACGAGTGAATCGGTGGAGAACTGAGGGACTTACCTCAAGGTCAAGATCTTGGGGGGATGATCTCAGTTTCGAGTTTTGATTTTTGAGTTTTGGATGGAATGGGGTCTATGTAACATGTCTGAAAAGCGATTAATCAGTACATTCCAGTGCATTTTAGAATGAGTGAATCGGTGGAGAACTGACAGACTTACCTCAAGATCATTCAGATGATGATGATTGATTGATTGCTCACCAGGCAGATAGCCTATGACAGCTCAGAAGACATGAACTGGAAGCAGCTGTTAATATGGTTTTAACAAGCTCTAATACATACTGGTTTGTGCAAGATTCAGAGATCTATAAAGAAATTAGTCTGTCAGCTCAGCAAGTGAGATACATACAAGACGACCAAGGTGAGCCGCCGGTTTGAGTACCTTCTGGTTCCAAACTGTCAACCACTCAGCAGATGACTTGGAGATACCCATCGAGCCTTGCAGCCAACATGATAAGCATGCAGGATGTAAAGCTCATGAAGAAGCAAGACTTTACTGCTGGTGCTTCAAAACTGAAATTTTGATTATATAATCAGTCTTCAAAACCATAGATTTATAGGCATTTCTGTACTTATAATATACTATTAGAGTAGACATTGTACTAATGCTAATTGCTCATTAATTATATTGTTTTCAGTATTAAAAAATCTCGAAAAAGTCTGGCATGAACTGGAATTGAACTTGCAAACTCAAGAGAACCACCGAGTTTTGATTATGTAATCATCATGTGATCACCACCATGGTACGGCCGTACCATGGTGAACGACACATGACCACCTTTACCATGGTACAGTCATACCATAATGAAGCACTACTGCATTGGAGCTCATACTAAGACTGAATCTTTTAACAGTCATTAAATGATTTGATCACATAGTATATTGCTATATAGTATATATACTTATTGAGTATGCTCAATGTATACTAAAAATGATTGAGCAACATAAATCACAAAACCGAGTTTTTGTATGAGTTCTGCATGGATCATAACACGTAAAATATGACTAGAAAGCAATGAATGAGTAGCATCCGGTCCACTTGAGAACAAGTGAATCAGTGAAGAATTGACTAAGATAACTAAGGAACAAGCATACTAGGAGGAAAAATACAGAAGTGCTTCGTGTTCAACAAGTTCTGCATGGATCAAACTGAATAAAATATAGTTTGAAAGCAATGAATAAGTAGATCTTGATGCATTTAAGAATGAGTGAATCAGTCAAGAACTGATTGAGCTAGCTGGAAATCAAGCATACTAAGGGGAAAAATACAGGAATGCTTTGCATTCTGCAAGTTCTGCATGAATTAAGATGCATAAAATATGACTAGAAAGTGATAAATGAGTAGATTCTGATGCATTTGAGAATGAGTGAATTGGTCAAGAACTGACCAAGTTACAGTAAACAAAGTGTAAAAAAAAGTCTGGCCAGAGCTGGAATTGAACCTGCAAACTCGTCAGATTGAAGATGTGTGATTATATAAGCCAACTGCCTAATGGGCATAGTCATCGTTTGCATGTCGTTTTCACTATGAAAAGGCAGTATAGAGTAAATGATTCTAAGGAATCGTAATTATCAAGCCAAAAATCAATTGATATTTTTTACTTACCTTGATCAATGCTACTTTCATCATCCTCATCCTCATCCTTATCCTCTTCATCACCTGACACATTTGAATTGATTGATTAGATTAAATATATAACAAATAATGACTTACTTGATTTGCTTTGCCAACTTTCCACAAGGTCTCGCACAATTGTATTTGGATTTACCTTGCTAGGGTTAAGTCCAGCTACAATTGCTGCCACAGTCTGTTGGTGATCTTCTAACAAACTCTGAACCAATTGTTGAGTTTCTGCATTGAAAACAACACTTGGGAAAAGAGGGCCGATGCTCTGCACGGCAATATGATTCCTTTTGAATTGTTCTAACTTTGTAGTGTTATTCTCACAGAATTAATAAGATAATAGAGAATTGAATATACTAGTATTATAATGCTGCAAAGATCTCCATCTTCAAAGTAGTATATTGTTTTACACTTATCTCTTATTTTTAAACTTTGTTACCAGCAAGAGTTGAACTAATGACAAAAAAATGGTCATGTGCAACAGCGAGCCCGGTCAGGCTTGCTGTTGCATGTGACTTCTCAAAAATTGTGTTTACATTTATGAAGTACATAAGTGTGGCCTTTGAAAGTCTGTCAACTGTTGTATGTTGCCTAGATTGATTTTATTTTTGCCTTCTAGGGGTCTGAATCAGTAGTTTGGCTATATCTCTGTCAATTCTCTAGCTATAAACATAAACCTAAGTGTTTCTGAATAGTACTATCAATGGCCATATTAACACGATTTTTACTGATTTTTTATGCTACTCAGTATGTGCCTATTCTCAGATGATTTGATGATTTGCCCCTAGACTTGAATGATTTTTTCGATTTTTTCCTGCTATAAATTGCTTATTTAATCCACAGCATGGGCAAAATGACGTACTCCCGTCCCCCTCATGATGTCATGGGACGGGAGTATGTCACTTTGCCCATGCTGCAGATTATGTAAAACTTTGAAAATAGTCAAATAGGAGGTTTTGTGATAATTTGAGTGTATCTCCTTAAGTACTGAAGATATCATCAGTCCCTTGATTGCGTCAGAAAGATCTTTATTATGCCTTTTCAGCAACGCTAGGTACATTACAATTGGATGAGTCAATAAAAAGATATGGCCTCAACAAGTTTGCCTCTACCTCTAACACCAACCCTTCAGTAATCGCTACCACGTTTTCTCCATACATATCCAATCATCTTGTACAATATAACATTGGAAAGGTATGAATCAGATCTTTCCAACAATATTTTTATCTGTAACTAGAACCACTTGTTGCGCTGCTATGATGCAATCACTATGATCTTCTCCTCAAAGGTATCTTTTGAAGTGATTTGCTCATATCTCAGTCATTTCTGAACCTATTCTCATGAAAAAAAATGTTCTGAGGAGGTAAAATTTGCCTTTATCATGTTATCATACATCTCACTCACTTACATCAATAACAAGATGCAGAATACCCTATTAAATATGTTTATCTGTTATTTCAACAAGTTTGCACTTTCTTATACTAAAATCTTTCAGTTCTAATAAGACTAGCATTGATTTACATATGCATATAGTTTAACACTAATTAAATTTGATTTAGTAGACTGATATCTCTAAGAAACATTTAAAATCACAAAAATGACAATTGTCAGAATCGAACCTACAACCTTACTTTAAGATGTGAGAAATTATTACTATAAAAGGCATTACATTGGCTGGGTGTCATCTTTTTTGAGTTGAAAAGCGGGTTTGAGTAAACAATTCTAAGGAATCGTAATTTTTTTCCAATTGATCTTCATCTTGATCATTAGATGCAGCATTATCAGACTGCTCTTCTGCTCGTCCTAAAAATATATTAGTAAAAACCAATTTACAAGTGATGTTCAAAATTTTTACCATATCCAGGCTCTTGGAACCAGCTACTCTCATCAGCTACCTCTGCCTTCTGAGAAAAATGGACTTTCCAAAAGGAAAGAAGTTGAGGTACATGCATGCTAGCAGGTGCACCCCATGCAATAGCAAACAGAGTGATCCATATCATCCGTTCAAACTTGATCAGATCTGGTGCTCGCTGAACATTGCCTAAAAGAATGAAGACCTAGAACATATGCATATAAAATTGTTAACAGATAAAATGATATAGATATATTAAACATACCTGTAGACATACAGCACAACTAAAAGCATCTGTATACAATGATTGTCCCAAGAATAGCACAATTGGAGAGAGTGATAGGCAAAGGAGAATGGGCAATAGAAATTTAGGACATTTGAGAGTTTCTATTTTTGCAATGTCTTCATCCGATAAGCTTGCATCTCTATAGCAAGATCACGGTCAGAACAAATAATAAATTAAGCATAAATACTATGACTCACATAAAAAGCTCTTTTCAAAATGTATCCTCATCTGTGACTTGGGGGGAGAGGGCCGATGCTTCGCACGGCAAGACGATTCCTTTTTTATTTATTTATTTAGTCATTAAGGTGCATAAATAAGTAAACTTGCTTCTCGCTCTTTTGCATAATGCAAATTATCAAAACCTGACAGCATACCTTCAAACTCACATTGTCTACCAGTAGTTACTCCATCATAGTACCAGATCCTTTTTCCTTTGTCAATAATTCTTGCAGTAAAATGAACATCTCCAAAATACACTATAGCCACCAGTTTGAATGATGTCTTTTCGTTATTTGTGTGATGCTTCATGGTAAATGAGTGATTTATTTTTATATTATGATAGTCCACTTCTATAGCTATCAATGGTGGACTGTTGTTGGTAAAAACAGTAGTAGTATGAAGTGCACTATTGCACTGAGGGCATTTTTTCATACTAATTCCATTCATAATTTTTCCTAATTCACTAGCAGTATTTGAGTCTGCAGACAAGCTAGGAATATGCCATACAAGATTATGAACATTTTCAGTCACAGAATACTCACAAGATGTACAATTGTCTTCTACATATCCTACATCTGTTTGACATGCAAGTATAACAGAGGTTAACTCTCTGATATCAGTTCCCACTCCTTGTGTATTAGGAAATTTGATAGGATCAAATTGTGTGAGCAAAGCTCTAACATTTTTTCTTATTAACTCAAAGTCAGAATGTTCCAAGTGAGTCCATTCATTATTCAATGTACTACAGTAATTGTTCAAATTTGCTAAGTGATCTTCCCAAAGATCTTTTTTTGTCCTAAAAATATGATAAAGGATGGTAAACAATGTATCATATGCACAGCTCCAAGTTTGACCACACCATTTCAATCCAATAGGAGAAGAAACTTTTACCTTTGAAGTATCACTTGTTTTTTGTTTTTTTATCTTTCTTTTATCAGCAGCTTCTTTACTAACCTGATCTAATGCTTTTGTTCCATTTGCTGTATCAAAGCTATCTGGCTTCTCTTCAAATGTTACAAGCTTTCTTTTCTTAAGATTATCAGGCTCCTCTATACTATTTTTATTAATTGTATCAGTCTTTTGTTTGACTAAAATTGTCCATTCTGCATTCTTTGTGTTATGAACAAGTTCAAAAGGATCTGATTTTGTCCATTTGAGTGGAACAGGCATATTTGGTGGGACATAATCAACTCCTTTCCACATTTGATACTGCTGGATGCGAGCTGCTCTAGTAGGAGCATCAATGATTGCAGGAAGTTTCTTGTAATATTGAAGACAAGTTATTTCATCTAATAGCTCAAGCTCTCTAAATTCTGATCTTAGATATCCAGGCAGTCTTCCTTTAATTTTATCAGTATTAAATTGCTGAAGAATAGCTGTTCCGGCAATACTTGAGCTTCGTGAGAGAGCAGTATAGACTCCTCTTTGGTCCTTACAATTTTGAATATCAACAACATTGAATGGTCGTGTTCTTCCTTGAGAAGCATAGTCTGTCATTGAAAAGTTAGGTAGGATGGGAATCTGAGATCTACTAATCCATATTTCTTTATCATTGGGCATAAAGCATTTGATTTTCTCTTCAACTCTGGAGATAGGAACAACATTAAGAGGCAGTCCTGTGAGTTGGACTGGCTTGGGTGCACAAGTCAATCTCACAAAGACTACGTCTAACACAAGCTTGTCATCAATACCAGTATGACACTTCCATCCTACGACCACACCTTCAGCTCCATTGGTAACACACATCTCAGTTGCTTCATTATGTTTGAGCATGACAGGCATTCCTATACACAAAGATAGTTTCTCTGCATAGTGTTTAGTCATAGATGGAATTAACTCCCATAGTTTTCTTTGCAAGGTAATGTGAATTTGATTGTTTGCTCTTATAGGATCACTATACATATTTTTTTTCTTTTTACTTGACAAAGATTCATCAGCCTTATGCCATCTATCTATAGAGTAAAAGTGTACAAGTTTTTGACTGGACTCTATTCCACATCGAATTGTTCCTGCTTTATTAATTTCATCTCTCTGAATGTTGAATGATGTAATGATAGATACATTTCGAAATTGAGGATCTGCAATGTTGGGTCTATTGGCCCCAGGTCCTGTAATTCTAGATCTAAGAAGGTTAATATCATCTTCTGTACAATATTTGTATCTCATATTTTCTAAAGCTCTTCTAAATCTAGCATCATCAGGTGTCTGTGTTTTTTGACGCATATTCTGTCTTAAAATTACTACAGTCACAAACTGATGCCATAATGCTTTTCCTAAACAAGCCTTTTGTTTTAAATGAGAATGAGTGGTGTGAATTATGGTATCTACATCCTGACTGTACAAGGCACTATTAGCAGGAGGAGGTAGTTGAGCAAAGTCACCAGCAAGAATGATGTTCACACCTCCAAAAGGTTGATCTTCTACTTTGAGTGCACTGCTCATTTGGGCACTGATATTGTACAAACTATTGCAATCTACCATAGACACCTCATCTAGAAAGATATATTGAACATGTTGGAGCCTGGTATGGATGTCAGCTAAAGTAGATACACCTTTGCCTCCTTCTGGTTGAAATTTATTGATAGCCAACATAGAATGATATGTTGATCCTCCTATCAAAGCTGCAGCAGCTCCTGTGGGTGCCATGATTAGAAATTTGTAAGACTCTTGTCTCTGCTCAAAAAATCTGGTCATAGCTTTGATGACTTGTGACTTGCCAGTGCCAGCCATACCCCCTAAATACATTTTGAGCTGCTCAGACTGTGGAGTCACAGCATGATTTGCAATAATTTTGAATGCTCTTGATTGCTCAACATTTAGTGTGAATGTCTTAGCTATTTCATCAATGTTTAATCTATCCTCTGGATTTTTCGGATGATAATTGTAATCTAAATATGCTCTACTCACTAACTTGACTTCATTTATATTATAAGGATCTCTATAGGAAGTATCATTATTCTTTTCTGCATTGCTAGCTTCAAGATCTCTTTTGGCCAAGATAATATCTTTTTCTCGTGCTAGAGTTGCTTTCCATTCTCTTTGAGACTTGGATAACATGACATTCTCATCAACAGCATTTTCTGTCTGCTCTATTTTACTTGGATTTAACCATCCAGTACCTTGAATAAGTTCATGCATCTCATACATATCTGCCAGTCTTTTTTGTTGTTTTTTGCCTATATCATCCCATTCTTCTTGAAGCTTTTCAGTCAGACTATCTACACCCCAGTTGGCAGTTGCTTCATCTTCATCATGTTGGCCATCAAGCTCATGCTGGAATGTGGCAAAGATTTTATCACCAAAACTGTTGTTCTGTTCTTGTTGTTTTCTTTGCGCAGAAAAGTCATCTCTAGCATCATTGCATTCATATTTGATTTGAAAAAAATCCATCACCTGCTTTTGTCGAGAAGTAAACTTATATTTGTCAAAAGCATCATCCCATGACTGTTCTTTGTTCTTGAGATCAAGACCAGATCTCCAAGGTTTAAATAGTGTAAGCATAGTCTGACAATATTCTTCTCTATTGCCTTTATCTCTTCTAGGCAAAGAACCACCTGTGAAATTTGGAACTTTGATATTCTCTTCCTTTAGTTTGTGTATGTAATGAGTCTTGAGTTGAGGATGTGGCTCAATAAATAGCTTTTTTGGTACAATTCTCTTCTTTGTGTTGTATTGATTATTTTTTGGATTGTAATCCTTATCATTTGGATCATCATACTCATCTTCTTCCTCTTCCTCTTCTTCTTTCTCATTATCTTCATTGTCTATATTTATATATTCATCATTATCTTCTTGATAACTTGGCTCTCTATCCAAATTTTTTTCTTCTTCAACTTGAGTAAAAGCATCATTTTCATCAACTATCTTCATTTCATTTTCTTCCAGTTCATCAGTCTCAATATTCTTCATGATCACATCTACAATATCTTTTGATGTACTTGTCTTTTTACTAATATTTGATTTCTGATCCAAGTGTGACTTTGATTTTTTCAATCCACTTAAAGATCTTTTCTCATACCGACAGATCCAATCATACAAAGTTACATCTACTAGCTCCTTTGATCTATACATATAATCCAGAATTGGAGACAAACCTACTAACTTTCCTTGAATTTCATTTACTATGACTTTGTCAGGAACATTCTCATGAAAGTCATCAATTTGATTCCAGTCTTGGCTAACTTGTTTGACATAAGTACTCCAGAAGAAAACTTTGAACAAGTGACTTGTATAATGATCTGGATGAGACAAGAGATACATACATGCCATAGGAGATCCCATTTCTAACTTTACAGTTAACGAGTTGACTATCTGAACTATCAACTTTCTTGCTTTTTCTTGTCTAGAACTATCACCACCAATATAAGTAGTGTTTCTATCAAACACACTACGAATAGCTTGAAACATGACATGTGTATTCAGAGGTGATTTAGTAATGTAGTCAGTAATATATGCAACAATAGACTTAATGGCAGTTCCTGAAAGCATACTAGTTACATCTGTATTACATCCCAAAAGATATGTTAAAGGTGTGGAAAATGTGTTAAGCATGGCCTCTCCTTTTTTCATGATAATGCTACCACTGTCCTTGTCTATTAAAGAAGCTAGATATGTGTCTCTTGGAAAACGAGCTTTGCAACTATCATATTTTTTATTCTTGCAACCTCCTCTATCACAACTGTGAACATTAGACAAATATAAAAGTTCATTGACTCTCTTTTTAAAATGTGTCCACCATGAACAGGTTTCTTGGCAATTGCTGCAATCAGTTATATATTCATTGTTATCATGCTCAACTTCAAAACTTGGTACTAAAGGTGCATCACCTTTTTTTACATGTATTTTGCATGGTTTGGGTGGAGCTTCTGGTAAAACTTGAGTTGGCTCAACATAGTTGATATCCTTTTTTACTTGTTGTATCATGTCATTTTCTACTTTTGCCATAGTACTATCTATAAATTCTCCTTGATGACAACTTTCTAAATATTTAATCATCTCCTTTTGAAACTCTGAAGTAGGATCTAAAATTCTATCTCTAATTTCCTGAGGTGACAAACAACCTTGAATCCAGATCATAGTATGCAGATGGAGGCTTAGACGACCTTGTTGTTCTACAGTTCCATAGTATCCAGCAGTCTTACCATACAATCCTCTTCTTTTGTCATTGAATCTCAATACATGTTTGATAAACAAGTCCACCATGAGTTTGAAAAACCTGGCACCTGCTACAGGATTGCTAGCAATAAGACGAAACTGCTCATCCTTCTCATAAAGCTTTGGATAGAATCTCATGTCTTTGTCAGCAAAATACAAACAGATAGGATGTTTAAGATCTGCTGGTGCAAATGTAATAAACCAAGAAGGGGCACCCAAATATGATATAAGAGACCAGATCTCATTTCTCATATATTTACGACCTGTCTTTGAACCTTGCACATGATGAGCAACATGGTCCAAATCATTGATGATTTGATAGCAAAGTTTTTCCTCATCTGTCTCTGGCTGTACTCTTTCTCCATCAGCCAATCTATCTATAAGTTGACTTAAAACTTCTGGATTTACTGACATGAGTCTATCTGCTATATTGGAAAAATTGGCTTTTTTAGCCAAAAGGTAACCACCTGTTGTACTCTCTTTAATTTGATCATGATTGATACAAACCAAGGGAAACATAGCCTCATATTGAAATCTTTTGTCATGATACATCAATAGATCACCTTTTCTTGCATGATCAGATATTTTTACACTGCCATTGCTATTGCCAACACCTCCTAGGCCATATGGAAACAGCCATGGAAATATTTGAGGATAAAGCTGAGAATTGTTATATATTGACTCTGGATTTGCAGCTTGTCCAATGCCTAAAGCTCTGTTGTTTTTGCCTCTCATATGTTGTAAAGCAATTGCTCTCAGCTGTTGAGTAGTCTTTTTGTCCAAATCTCCACCTATCAAACCATGTACAATAAAAGGACATTTTCCAGACTCTACACCTTGAAGAGGTTCATCAGATACTGACATCATTCCAGGCTCAATAGCATCATCTGAAATTTTGCACTCTACAACTACAGGAGGAATGTCTTCAGGATAGCTATTGAGATTCTCATAAGATATATCCAAGTCAGCATAATCAATATGATTAAGCTTAAGCCATTCTAAAGCATGAGCAACTTTATTTCTCCGAACCAAAAGAGGAGTCCGCTTAAATTCTTTTTCAGTAGGCTGAGTTTGACCTATATAAACAAATGCCATAACTTCATCCAATTCATCAAGGCTAGGTGGAAGCTTTGCATATATCTTAGGCATGGGAGTGGAGAAAAAAACTGCATTTGCAGACATTTTGTATAAGCCAGACTTGTGCACACGCACAATGCATCGGTTGTGACACACCCTTGAGATAAGCATCTTTTCTGTCCAACTGAGATCCTGTAGCTGCTCTGGAATTTCACCTATCCAATTGCCATTGATTAGAGCATGTTTTGGTATCTTTTTCTTTTTACGATTCCTTAGAATCGTTTACTCTAACCCGCTTTTCAACTCAAAAAAGATGACACCCAGCCAATGTAATGCCTTTTATAGTAATAATTTCTCACATCTTAAAGTAAGGTTGTAGGTTCGATTCTAGCAATTGTCATTCTTGTAATTTTAAATGTTTGTGAGAGATATCAGTCTACTAAATCAAATTCAATTAGTGTTAAACTATATGCATATGTAAATCAATGCTAGTCTTATTAGAACTGAAAAGTTTTAGTATAAGAAAGTGCAAACTTGTTGAGATAACAGATAAACATATTTTTTAGGATATTCTGCACCTTGTCATTAATGTAAGTCAGTGTGGTTCATGATAATATGATCAAGACAGATTTTAGCTAGTCAGAACATTTTTTTTCATGAGAATAGGTTCAGAAATGACTGAGATATGAGCAAATCACTTTAAAAGATACCTTTGAGGAGAAGATCATAGTGATTGCATCATAGCGGCGCAACGAGTGGTGCTATTTACACGCTAAAGATACCGTTGGAAAGGTCGGATTAATACCTTTCCAACGGTATATTGTACAAGATGATCGGGTAAGTATTGAGAAAACGCGGTAGCGATTACTGAAGGGTTGATATTAGAGGTAGGGGCAAACTTGTTGAGGCCATATCTTTTTATCGACTCATCCAATTGTAGTGTACCTAGTGTCGTTGAAAAGGTATAATAGAGATCTTTCTGAGGCAATCAAGGGACCGATGATATCGCCAGTACTTAAGGAGGTACACTCGAATTATCACAAAACCTCCTATTTGACTATTTTCAAGGTTTTACATAATCCGCAGCACGGGCAAAATGACATACTCCCGTCCCATGACATCATGAGAGGGACGGGAGTACGTCATTTTGCCCGTGCTGCGGATTACATAAGCAATTTATAAGCAGGAAAAAATCGAAAAAATCATTCAAGTCTAGAGGCAAATCATCAAATCATCTGAGAATAGACACATACTGAGTAGCATAAAAAATCAGTAAAAATCGTGTTAATATGGCCATTGATAGTACTATTCAGAGACACTTGGGTTGATGTTTATAGCTGGAGAATTGACAGAGATATAGCCAATTTACTGATTTAGGCCCTTAGAAGGCAAAAATAAAATCAATCTAGGCAACATACAACAGTTGACAGACTTTCAAAGGTCACACTTATGTACTTCATAAATGTAAACACAATTTTTGAGAAGTCACGTGCAACAGCGAGCCTGACCGGGCTCGCTGTTGCACGTGACCATTATTTTGTCATTAGTTCAACTCTTGCTGGTAACAAAGTTTAAAAATAAGAGATAAGTGTAAAACAATATACTTTGAAGATGGAGATCTTTGCAGCATTACAATACTAGTATATTCAATTCTCTGTTATCTTATTAATTCTGTGAGAATAACACTACAAAGTTAGAACAATTCAAAAGGAATCGTATTGCCGTGCAGAGCATCGGCCCTCTTCCCCCAAGTTTAACTCTTGAAGACAAGTATTGCAGATGCTTTTTGAGTGTTTATCAAGTAATGGTCCTTTACAAGATTGTATTATATCTGATGAGTTGTATCTTTCCTGTCTTGCAATGAAAGTATTGTCAGTTTCAAGGATAGATAAGTCTAAATCATGTTCAGACATATCTGTCAGATGTTGAAGTGAAGTCAAAAGGCCACAGACACTACATAAGCTCTCCAATATCATATTTGGTTGTATATCATTACAGTATTCAGAAACAATATCTTCAATCAGTTTTTTTGAAGGAGGTTTTGGAGGAAAGGATTGTTCATTTGGCTGTATAATTTTTTTATGTTGTTTATATCTTTTACGTTTTATATTATTCTTATTTTCAACAAGTTTAAATAATGTAAAATGTTCTTTACAACTTTTTTCCTTACAGCTATGATTGCTTAATTTATTTTGCAAGTCTTGCAACATATTTCGATCATTTGCTTGTATCTTATGTTGATGACATACATTAATAATAGCACGTTTTGGGAGTTTAGCTAGTTTGGAAATTGGAATGGTAGTTACAATCATATCATTAGCTACTGGTACTAAATCTTGACTATGAGAAACAAAATTCCAAGATGTGTTTTTATGAAATACAACATCTCCTTGTATAAAATTAGAGATTTCATTGTATGACCAAGTTATATTTGGAGCAAAACCTCCTAACATTTGTGGCTTTTTGGTATTTATTGACAACAAGATATTACTTTTCATACTATCTTGTGTGTTGTATGATATACTATCTTTATAAGATGATATCCATCCAATAAGGAAGGACTTTTGTCTGCTCAATTTGGCTTCGGTTATGCATAATAGCAATATTAAAACTAAGCACGTCATAACATGTATTTTTTGTAGTCCGAGCGCCTTGGCCCAATTATTTGTACACTTTGATACAGGCACTTTGGCCAATGTTAGCTGCACGTAGCAACTGGAGTGGCCCTTATCTAAATATATCATCAAAGAACTCACCACAAATATAGCAAATAATAGCACTAAGGCAATGGTCTAAGCAAGGGTCTCTACCTCGTTTATCGGATTCTATCGCTCAATAGCGATAGAATCCAATTGATTTTTTTTTCAATCACATGTAATGATGCATAATTAAAAAGATATATTTGAGTCCTAATATAAAAGTCAAAACAAAGATTTTAGAATTCCAACACTTTTACTAATATATTAATCCTCCTTTTCGCGAGCAAGCAAGTAGACACCCTGGATGTTAAGACTAAGGTTGGAGAAATCGCCTTTCATCCAATGGGATGTGGTATGAATAATCGCAACTACATCTCCAGCATGCAAATCATCCTGAATCACCTTGACCTCAGAATGCGTATGAGCTTTACCGAACAAAAGAGATGGATCTCCTCGGTCAACAGATCCTCCATCACCAATACGCTTGTAAAGTGCAGTGCAGTCCCACACTGGAACTGTATAACAAAAAAAGAAAGTTAGTTGATGAAAACAACAAGATAGACGCACTTACCATCATAGGACACCGGAATGGCTCTCTTACTCATTCCTTTGATCCCCATCTTGAATGTGGCATCGGTCCCTGTAGCCTGAGAAGCTGGGCTAACATTGGACCACTTGTCTCGTGACTTGGAAGACGGAGTGGCCAACTCCTTGGAGCCTAATGTATAGTTACACTTAGTATTTCAGGTTGATAAAGATAATGTGCAAAACTTGCCGGATGACTGAGATTTCTTTTTGGAGGAAGAAGGTGCAACCGGACTCATCGCAGTTGAAAAAGGAAGCGCATTGTCCATGCAGTATATGCTTAGCTTGGACTTCTGAAAGACCAGGCCATAGAATGCCAAAGCCCTTTCCCATTCCATGCTCAAGGGAGAGACATAGAGCTCTTTGATCTGACGTCCATCTAAAATAAGATAGTCATATTGCATACAAGAGATGATAACAATAAAGAACGTACTGCTTTCCAGCACCCGTGCATTGGCTAGATGAGAATCTACAACAAATCCAACGGTAAGACACAAGGCTGTGCTTTTATTTCCGTCCTTGAATGCAATAGCATGACCAGTGCCTAAAGGCATAGCAACAAAGTCACTTGGATCTGCACGAGAGGGGTTCATCAAATTCAAAGATCGGTTCTCCTGGAATGTGATAATCTGAAGGAGATAGCTGTGCACATACACTATTAATATATTGTACGATGAAATGAGTTGAACAATAAACTTACTCGAGTGTAATGTTACCATAGGCATCATCTGTCAGACGACTAACTGCGTAGGTCATGACATCTACACTGCCACCAATCAGACTAGTAGACGTGCTATAAGAAAAAAGAGTCGTAAGTCATTCTGAAAAGCTTACAACAAAAATCAAGCGTACTTTAGAGGTGGATGTTGTTTGTAAAACATTGTCATAAGGGGATCAATCAACGTAGCAATGGTGACATTGCAGCCCTCTGGAATTCTGAAAGAAGAATGATTTAGTATTCCAATAGATGTGACAATAACATACAGATTGTCGTCCATCATGTCCAAGTCAATGTTGTCTTGATTCTCTTTGTTTTCATCTGTGCTCTTCTGCACGTCATCAGAAACCATTGCATCTGTAGTGTCAGCAGCTTCGTCATCTAGAAAGACATCCTTTGATCTATAATGTGTAGGCAAATCAGCAATCATTCTACAGATAAAACTGTATGACATACTTCTTCTGAGGATTAACCTCCTTAATCGAAAATGGACTGCCAAGTACAATTGTAAAGCTAAGCAAGCTTGGACTATGCATGTGGAGAATGCAATAAAATCACGTACTCATCATCCGATATCAAGGTATGCTCTTTTCTGCAAAAACAACAATATCAAGAAAGCAAATGTATGAGAAAAAAAACATATAAGTACTTCTCATTTATCTTCTGTTTCTTCGGGGCAGAAGCAGTCCCATTGTTGTTAGTCGTTTCTGATGTTTTGCGTAAGCAGAGAGGCTCTCTTATTCTTATGTTAATGCATATCTAAACAGTAAAAGATAAAAAAAACTCACCGATCTGCTTTAGCCATCCATTTAAAACGTGTAGTCAATGGAGTCTGCAACTCTGGCCTACGCACAAAATAGTCAGAAAAGTATGAAACAAAATTCCAAAAAGATAAGTGTACTCTTCATCGGACTCGAACACTGGCTCTTCCAAAGCTCTCTTTCTACTGTCAATGGCATTAGCCCAATCATATAATTGCACAAAATAAAGACATACGAGTTCATAGAACCTAGTGAGCTAGCCAGAGATGACGTCCGGCTGAGTCCCTTGGGAGCCGAAGGTTGAACAGTCATCTTGGGCTTACGAACAGGGGTGGAAGGAAGAGCAAGGACCTTGTCCTTGTTGCTGCGAGACCGAGTATTCATGATGAAAAAAGGTATAAGAAGAGGATAATAGACGTGCAATAAGACAAATGAAGTGTCGGCAAAGATGCAAAAGAACAGTAGGGTAGCAAATGCTGAGGCAAAGTGATTGAACTGCTCTCTTCTTATATAAAATGAGGATAGGAGTTTAGGGCAGGTGTAAATCTGACTTAGACCTCAAGTCATACTTTGTGAACGCACCGATGAATGATGCAATTGGAGATATTATGATAGAAAGCGTGCTTACATCTGAATTTGTGTAGTCACCTATCAAATCAGTCTGACAGATCTTTGGGGTATAGTGACGTGTCAAGTAGTAACTGAATATCCAAAACAAATAAGAATTAGCAAGATGCAGAGCAAGATGAACAAGGAAATCGGAACCTGAGATCAACAAAATGCTTCAGCGTTGGCTCGAAGTACGGTAAAAACACGTATGTTCCTAGGATGTTTGTAGCCGACATTGGAAATGTAAAATATAGAATTTCAACTGGACAACAAAGTGTTAGGCATAACATAAAACCCTGATGGTTGATTCGGAAGCAATATGTTCTAGGTAAGATCTGCAAAGTAGCTGAGCCTTAAGCGAGCTTAAGAAAAAATGACACGTACCATTGGACCTGAAGCTTTGGAACAAACATAAAACACAGGATGCCTATTGGATCGGAAGAGTGACAACTCGCAATGAAATTCCAAGAGAGCAATTGAAAGAAGCAGGGGGCAAAGTGCTAGGCATAGCATGAAACTGTTGACGGTTGATTCGGAAGCAATATGTTCTAAGCGAGATCTGCAAAGTAGCTGAACATTCAGCCAGCTTGAGGAATGATGACACGTATCATGGGACCTGAAGCTTCGGAACAAACATAAAACACAGGATGCCCATTGGACCGGAAGAGTGACAACCAGCAATGAAATTCCAAGAGAGCGATTGAAAGAAGCAGTGAGCAAAGTGCTAGGCATAACATGAAGCCATTGACCGTTGATTCAGAAGCAATATGTTCTAAGCGAGATCTTCCGAGTAGCCAAGCCTTGACCGGACTTAAGCGGAGATGACACCAAGAAACCTGGATCACGGAGGATCATTAAAATTGAAATTGTTGGATCGTAATCTTGATACATTTGAAAATAAGCCTGCACCTTACTACATTCACAAAGAACATAGATCAGATTGTGCTGCTATGAATCTAGACGATCTTGTTGTTAATGCTGACCAATAGAAAAAACAGAGTCAGAATCAGACCACATCGTAATTTTGAATGCTCCGGTCTATCCTTTGCAGTTCTGCTGTCCTATCCTATCTTTCTTCTTTTTCCCCCTCTAAGGATTGTTTTCATTATCCATACGTTCTACGCATCATTTAAGATGTCTCTACCTTTGATTGAGTTTTTAGACAAGCCAGATTGCCGTAAGTGATTAGTGTTTTGTCTCTGTATGGTTTGTCGAATGAATATGTAGGAGCACATCTTATGAAGATCAGTGATGATGCTGTAAAGCAGTTACCACGTCATCTTCAACTCAGCAATATGTCTAATGTGCGTATTCATACCTTACTATTGTTGGGATTCAGCTAACTAGCTTTGTTAGATGAAGTTCTTGAGAGAGAACTATGTCGCACATAAAGCCGTAGATGGATCTGCAAAGGTTGTGTTGCGAAACTCGGATCTTGATGCAGAGATGGAGGAAGCCGTCTGGGAAGGACAAGGTGTCTTGTTAGACTATGACTTGCCACCAATTTTGGATCGCAACAGGTGTGTTATTATCTGCTTTTGTTGTCTTTCTCTTTGCTTAAAAACATATGACAGTCTACCTACAAAGATCATTTGGGCGAAACAGAGTGTTCGCCTACTAGGAATAGGATCTCCTCTCTTTGATCAATCAGTTGCCGGTGTTGCAGCTATCCATCGTCTCATAGATAGCATCTATTCTGTGAAGGGTCTCAGACCATGGGTTCCTGATCAAGTTGAGAGTCATGCAAGCCTTAGCTTTGCCAACCGTTACGTCACTCCTCTCTCACTTATCAACGGCTCAAGTCCTGTACCCTTTGGGGACGTCGTGGATCCACAAGGCCTCTTGCTACTGGCCACATCTACTGCAGGTGCTCATCTTGATGATAATAAGGTTGAGTACTATGAAAGAAAGTGGAACAGCACGTACGTCAACTCTATGCTGACTCTTGCATTGTATTTTACTAATGTTAAAACCTCTAGATCTTCTGATTATCACTATATCACCATTGATCCAGCTATCATTCGACCTGGTCAGATTGTTCAGGTGCAAGTGTCTTTTGTTACGGTACCTCTGTCTGGAAAAAAAGGGTTGTATCAGATGGCATGCAAGTTGCAATCTGTAGCTATTCTTGATCGTCAATTGCAAGAGGTAAATTTGTTTGTATCTTTGTATAGATGACACTTACAGATAGATTGTTACTACATCAGAAACCCTACAAACTTTCTTATAAAATCTGATTGGAACTGGTAGCAAGAATCAGACAAGTCAGACCAATAATACGGGTGTAATCTTACAGATATATTCAGAAAAAAATCTGAGATCAGATACTATTTCTGAGATCAGATACTATTTCTGATATTAGATATCAAGTCTGATTGCAGATATGAAGTCTGATTGCTAATTTAAATCTGACTGCAGATATGAAGTCTGATTGCTAATTTAAATCTGACTGCAGATATGAAGTCTGATTGCTAATTTAAATCTGACTGCAGATAACAAGTCTGATTGCTGATTCAAATCTGTCTTCATATTAAATTCTGACATCATATTAAAGTCTGATTGCAGATTAACTTCTAATCACAGATTTAAGTCTGACAACAGTTTTTATTCTATCAGTAGTTTGATATCTGTCAATAGTTTTAAGTCTGATACAAGAGATTATTCTGATATTAGAAATAGATTCTGATATCAGATTTTAATCTGATATTATATTGTTCACTTAGATCACACCAAAATGAAAATAACTGCATCTCTAAATTCAGCAGATTAAAAATGATATTAAACTAAACGGTGTGATCAAGGATTCAGGATAGGCATAAAAGAAAAAAGGCATAGAGGTTCAACCAGACTAGAGGTAAAGAAGATACAATTGCAAAACTGGCCTCAATCACTAAGGTTGCCATTCTTCAATGCATGACGCTGACGAGATCCTGGTGAGTCCCCCACATCATTATCAGGCTCCTCCGCCTCAGGTAAAAACTCTGCTGCCCTTAAAAGTATCAAACTCCACTTAGCTCTACCAAGGCCTTGACAGATCTCAGACCATTGCTTAGTTGGCTTGTGCCAACGCTTGGTTGCAAACCACCCCTCTGAGCGCCACTTGAGCTTGGGATGATCATCAGGCCCAAATAACAAGTAGCGCGATAAGGCACGATGAATCTAAGACAAAATTAGCAGATTATCAATCAGATAAAAAGAAACCTACTGCCGAAATTGTCAGAGCCATAGCACCAATGGCAGGCTCATTTCGATGAAGATGTTTGGGAAGAATGATTGTGCCGAGGTGGGCCCTTGCAAAAGTCTGAGCAACGACAGTTGAACGAAATGTACCATGATATGTCTGAAAGTAAAAATTAGCTTGTGAATCCTGAAAAAAAGCAGACTTACAAGACCAGAACCATCAGCTTTGCTTTCAATTTGCTGATACAAGAAAGGAATATGAGTGTCTTGCTCTAAGTTATTCAGCCCGAGAGCAATGCGAGCAACATCATCCTTTGCGACACCAGTAGGATCGTCATGAGTTGAAGAGAACCGAAACATAAATTCGGCCACAGCAGTAGCAGCCTCAGTTGCAAAGCCACTACGCCATTCATAGGTCCTTTGCATAGCCTATGAATGCATTAGTAAAGTACCACAAATCATTAGAAAGAATATACCAAAGCAAATGCAGCTTCTTGCCTAGCCTCAAGCTTATGAGGAATATGAGGGAACACTTTGTCCCAAAGTTCCTGCGCAGGACCAAGGAGATCACGCGTCAGCCACGGGTCAAGGCGCGTACCCAAGAACTCTCTCCACATATGGACATAATAGTCTTGCCACTTGGCAAGAGCACCGGGCGGCAAGTGAGAATTATTGTACGAAGACCGGCGAGTCTTGCGTTCAGAGTTGTCTTCGTCAGACTCATCCTCCGAATTTGCTGGCGTAGCCTCGTCAGTGAAAATATTGCTCAGAGTTGTCCTCGGAGTTGTCGGGGGAGCCGTAGATGGTGCATTACTGCCAGAACGTGCACGCTACAAAACAAGTAAGCAAAAGTAAGCTGTAAAAGACTGAGACGCACGATACAAATATTACATTTACATACCGTCAGTGGCTTCACACTGCGCGAGGGACCAGGAGTCTGAGGGGGAACCATAGGTTCATTGTACACAATCGGGTTGATTCGTACAGACTATGATTTAAAATCAGCAAATTATATCAATTGAGCAAGAGACACACTTACCTTCTTGCTGGACTGCAAGTCCTGCTCATCCAGAAGAGATCGAGAACCTTGCACGGCACTAGGTGTGGAATTATATGCCATGGTCGCACTTGCACGTCTTGCGGACGAGTCCATGGGTTGCGGATGCTTGCCGATGCCTGCGACCGGGGTGAGAACGCCACGCTGCTTCGAAAGTAACATTGTGATAGGCTCTTGACGTGCTTGCTGCTTGGAGGGTCCACGACGAGCTGGAGTGGCAGAAATAACATGATCTTGCAAAGGTAGATCATCGGAGTCGATATCGTGCTGCCCCAATGCTGGACGATACGACGAGAGGTCGGATGGTCCGGAATCACGGCGAGAATGATCCTCGGAAGTGTTATCATGCAGCATAGAGACTGCACGACGAGATGAGGGGGGCAGGGAGTCAGTAGGCCTATGATATGCAAGCATACTCTATTGAGTTTCAGAAGAAGGCATCTCCTCCAAAGGTATTGAAAAGGCGCATTGGATATGTGGTCTCAGTTGACGCTATGTCAAGAGAGGTGAAGAAGACAAAGAGCACGGTTGTAGAAGGCTTAGAGGACACCTTTATGCAAGATTCTAGTTCTGCGTAGATCAATATTGTTTGTCGTGAAGTGTTTTTTTTGGATTGTCTGTACACATGATACCTATTCAATATTTCATTTCATCCATCTGTCACGAGTTACTATAAGACAGATCAAATCAGAGTTGATCACTTATAAATATATAAGACATCTTACCAACTGCTCTAACCCAAAGTTCCACAGTCGAGATACTTTACATAAAGTATGTTCTAGCATAATAGGATCAAACACCATCTTCTCTTTCTCTTCTATAGTCAGCTGTGCATCTAGAAAATGAAATAGCAAAACAAATGCATCTTTGATGACCATCTTGTTTTTCTCCTTAGGATGGATCAATTGTAATTTTGCTAGGCCTTTCAGTGCTCCTGCTTGGATCTCTGATATAAGTTCACCCATATCATACTCTGATGGCATATCAATGACATCTGTATAAGCATAGTCTGCAGTGAGAAGATAAGCCACAAGTGGTCCAAAGCCATAGAACATGACTTCATTTGTTTTGGACTTTTTGTTTTTGATGCACTTGTAAAATGCTGCAAAGGAGCAATGTGCTGTTCTTTCCACCAAATTCTTCCATTCTATGTTTGCTGCCCTCCAATATTTCTCTGCATGTTCAACGCTATGCTGGGTTGGACAACCATAAGCTGTGGTGTCGCAGAAATAATTTGAGGATTTATTGGATTTAAGGCTGTCATAACAGGCTGACCAGTCTTCTAGGTCTGAAAACATGGCTTTCTGATCCAAGACAAACTGGCAACCATAAGTGATGCCACGGAAGATCAGAGCACTGAAAAATCCAGCTTGAGAGTGAACATTTGTTGGCGAAAAAGGAGTATCATCTTCTCTCATCCTCACAAGGCTTGGTGCACGCTGACGAAAGGGAAGATAATGGTCAAGTCGTGTAGCCATTTTTGTAAGGAGGGCATGATGTTCTGGAGGTGCACATTCTAGATCACCTGTAAAGGACAGCTCATTCTCCAAGGAACATCTATCCAGGAAGAATACAGCTGCATGCAGAAACTTTAAACATTTTGTGTAGCCAAGTGGAGGATGAGAAAATAGAGGAGGATGTGGTGAAGGGGAATGTCTCTCTTCAGACTGACTAGCAGTAGAGGGAATTGGCAAGGTCTCAATATGTTTACGAGCATCTTTGTTGAAACCAGAATATTGATCACAAACATCATTGATGGACATCAGGAGTTTATGCTCCTCGGTGTCTGGTATGACAATAGCATGATGAGATAGCCAAGTTGAAAAATGTTGTAAATCATCTTGAGATACGGAGCGCCGTAGCTTTTTCTTTGCCACCATTGAACTAAATCCACAGAAGAGAACAAAAGTCTTTTCCAAGTAAAGAATCTCTATCCCTGTTTATCATGATGAGATATTATAAAATATTACTATTGATATATAAACATACCTGCAATAGAGACTAAATTCTGTACAAATACTGCTTGAGCAACAGCATGAGGAGAGACGGTTTGATCAGGATTTAACCATTGTCCTAAAGTCATTCGTAAAGATTGGTGAAGAAACTGTTTTCGAGGGCTAAAGTCAACAGAGCTGAGATCATTGCGACAAGGTGGGAGATAGATAACACTGGGCACAGTAGAAAGATTTGAAGTAAAATGGGATGGTGTCAGAGTGATATTGCATGAATTAGTTGCATTAGCAGCAGCCAACAATATTCGCCCAAGCTTCACAATCCAGTTTTCTTCATCCTCAGCATGGACATTCAAGACTTGATCTGCATAGTAGCTTGCAATATGATCAATCCATAGCCATGCTGTCATATGAGACATCATGACTATAAATTGATTGCAACGAGTGTCTAGAGATTGAAGTGCAATGTTATGAAGAAGATCAGAAATGTTTTGTAGGCCTTTCTGAACTGAAGGCAAAGGATCCAGACATCCAGGAGTGCATTTTTTAATAGCTGTTGCCATGTTGCTGAGGCTGATATGTGTAGATGGCCCCACAACATAACTAGAGGAGGATGCAGGAATGGAGTTCCTATGAGTAGAGAGTGCTTCCAAGTCATTTTTGAGTGATTCTACTGAAAAGTATTCTACTCTTGATGTTAGACTCATATTGTTAATTAAAAAAAAAATCTCCATACCTTTCCATCGTAAAATAGAAGAAAGCGGAATACCATCTCTATCATCAGATTCTTTTGAGGAAAGCATATCTTTAAAGCACTCTTGGCTCCAAGATAGGGTCTTCTCCACATTTGCAAGGCTTTTTTGTACTTGATCAGCACTGTTCTCCTCTTCTTGTTCATCTTCATTTTCCTGTTCTTCATCATCATATTGTTCATCTTCATCTTGCCACTGATCTTCATCTGAAGCATCTCTCATTTCTTCATCTTCATCTTGGTCTTCATCTGATCTCATACTATGCTCAGTATGTAATAATTATGTTATATGTAATTGTTAAAAACTAACATGCATAATTCACCCTATGGCACAATCTCTTGCTTCTTCGTATTCCTTCTTCATTGTCATCTTCTCTGGTCCTTTTCTTTCCTTTGTCTGATGTTTTTTGCTTATATGGAGAAATAAGTGCATCTGCTACCGATCGTATTTTCTTGTTTATGTTGGAACGTGTTTTCAAACTGCCAACAGAAAAGTGCTTAGGTTTGCGTAGTTTTGCTATTACAAAGATAAAATGTTGAGCAATTAGTCTTAGCTAATACACCATAAGTTAATTACTACCTGGCTTAGATCTTGTATAGGCCTTTGTCTTTCCTATATAAAAGATAATTTAGTTGAATCTCTTTTATATCAAAAAAATGTAAACACACCTCCCAAATAACTACCACCTAACACCTGAGACTCTAATGGATTATCTGGATCAATGAATAGCTTTGGGAAAGACTTGTGATTGCTGGGCATAAGATTGTAGTTTTGAATTAACCATTCTTTCCATCTTTTCAGGACAGGATGTCTTGGATCTTCTACCACTTCTTGGCCATTTGTAGCAGATGGAACCACAGTGATAGGAATAGTATCAATGTTATCGATATGCACTGCAACTTGACCAGGTGCTAGAGCCCAAGTTTTTGCAACATATCGATGAGATGAATTTGAATCTGCTGATTTGATGCTAAAAGCAGAGACAAACTTGTCAACATCAATTTGAACCTATAGAGTGAAATTACGATTCCTTAGAATCGTTTACTCTAACCCGCTTTTCAACTCAAAAAAGATGACACCCAGCCAATGTAATGCCTTTTATAGTAATAATTTCTCACATCTTAAAGTAAGGTTGTAGGTTCGATTCTAGCAATTGTCATTCTTGTAATTTTAAATGTTTCTGAGAGATATCAGTCTACTAAATCAAATTCAATTAGTGTTAAACTATATGCATATGTAAATCAATGCTAGTCTTATTAGAACTGAAAAGTTTTAGTATAAGAAAGTGCAAACTTGTTGAGATAACAGATAAACATATTTTATAGGATATTCTGCATCTTGTCATTGATGTAAGTCAGTGTGGTTCATGATGATATGATCAAGACAGATTTTAGCTAGTCAGAACTTTTTTTTTCATGAGAATAGGTTCAGAAATGACTGAGATATGAGCAAATCACTTCAAAAGATACCTTTGAGGAGAAGATCATAGTGATTGCATCGTAGCGTAGCAATGAGTGGTGCTATTTACACGCTAAAGATACCGTTGGAAAGGTCGGATTAATACCTTTCCAACGGTATATTGTACAAGACGATCGGGTAAGTATTGAGAAAACGCGGTAGCGATTACTGAAGGGTTGATATTAGAGGTAGGGGCAAACTTGTTGAGGCCATATCTTTTTATTGACTCATCCAATTGTAGTGTACCTAGTGTCGTTAAAAAGGTATAATGGAGATCTTTCTGATGCAATCAAGGGACCGATGATATCTCCAGTACTCAAGGAGGTACACTCGAATTATCACAAAACCTCCTATTTGACTATTTTCGAGGTTTTACATAATCCGCAGCACGGGCAAAATGACATACTCCCGTCCCATGACATCATGAGGGGGACGGGAGTACGTCATTTTGCCCGTGCTGCGGATTACATAAGCAATTTGTAAGCACAAAAAAATCGAAAAAATCATTCAACTCTAGAGCAGATCATGAAATCATCTGAGAATAGACAAATATTGAGTAGCATGAAAAATCAGTAAAAATCGTGTTAATATGGCCACTGATAGTACTATGTAGAAACACTTGAGTTTATGTTTATAGCTAGAGAATTGACAGAGATATAGCCAAATTACTGATTCAGACCCCTAGAAGGCAAAAATAAAATCAATCTAGGCAACATACAACAGTTGACAGACCTTCAAAGGCCACACTTATGTACTTCATAAATGTAAACACAATTTTTGAGAAGTCACGTGCAACAGCGAGCCTGACCGGGCTCGCTGTTGCATGTGACCATTATTTTGTCATTAGTTCAACTCTTGCTAGTAACAAAGTTTAAAAATAAGAGATAAGTGTAAAACAATATACTTTGAAGATGGAGATCTTCGCACCATTACAATACTAGTATATTCAATTCTCTGTTATCTTATTAATTCTGTGAGCATAACACTTGGGGGAAGAGGGCCAATGCTGTGCATGGCAAAACGATTCCTTTTTTTTATTATCAATGAAGGTATATAAATAAATTACCTCACACATAGATCAGACACACCATGTCCTGCCTTTGATGTCTCATGCATGGGCTCAAATGCTAATATGCTAGCATATGTATGGTTGATAAATGGTCATAGTCATGCACAAGCACATCAATTAGCACACCTGTATAGGCATGTCATGTATGGCCATACACAGGTACACTACATCTTGCATGCAGGTCTGTACCTCATACCTTATACTTGGCATGTAGCATTGTGCTGGGGCCAGTGCCTCATGCATGCCTGCTACACCTCATGCCAGCCCACTGTGCCTCATGTTCACTGGCCACACCCTATGCTGGTCCACCACATCTCGATGTACCTTGTGGATGGGCCAGTGACAGCTCAGAGATGGCTACAGCTGAATGTGAGCATGTCAGTCAGCACAACCATATACACACATTGTGTGTTGCCATGTGCAGATGTGTCACCTGCCTGTACCTTTGTTGAGATCAGAGCAAACACCCATTACTAAAGCACACTAAGTGTGATTTTCATCTTATCTCGTTCCTTACCTTTAGATTAGATGTTTTGGGCCTGGAGCCCAGATCAATTATGTACACTACTGTACAGTTGCTTTCAGCCCCTCGCACCATTGATGTAGGCACAAGTTTGCAGGATGTTTACCTCAGTGAATTCTTCTATCACTGAGGTATGTGATCTACACTTCTTTTATTGATTATTAATGTACTTACTCCATGGGCAGTCCTGACTGCTTGGTATCATTCTAGGTACATAATCAATGCAGTGAATTCTTCTATCACTGAGTCCTGACTGCTCAGTATCATTTTAGATACCTCCCATAAGTTGCCAGACATTGGTATGCTATGACATTATTGGATGATGCAACCTATGAGGTCCTCATCTCATTCCTCCAGCACAAGAGTGAAGCTTTCAACAAATATGTGAACTACGAGAAATTTGTCCAAGTTTATCGGGGGGTCTCTGTAATACAGACTTTCTGTTCTGACCGGGGTGGTGAGTACACCAGCCTCACATTCGAAGGTCATCTTGCGAAGCAAGGCACACATCATGAAAAGACAGTCCATGACTCGTCTTCACAGAATGGCACCACAAAACATTTTTTTCCACATAAGTGTCACATGTGCACTTGTGATACTATTGGCTGTGAGACTCTCTAAATTCCTCTGGGCCACTGTGATGCAACATGCCATGTGGCTTTGAAACTGCACCAGAGGAAAGATCACTGGCAACCAAACCCGGTATGAATGGGCATTCAGCAAGAAACCAGACCTGTTGGACCTGCATGAATTGGAATGCCCCATCTGGGTCTGCATTGAGAACTGACAGAAGCTTGATGAATGTGCTGACAAAGGGAAGTTCATCAGCTACAGCAGCAAGAGCAAAGGAATATTAGTATGTTGGCCCTGCAAGCATCAGGAAAAACCAGAGTTTCTCTAAATTGGATGATGTGCCTATAGAAGCACTGATGTGGCTACAGAAGCCTGATGGTAACTACCGGAGTTTTCTGGCTGATCCTGTAGCTCTTCTATTACATACTATATGACTGCATTTAGGTCTCGTAGTACATCTTGTTCTACTGTAGTCTCTTGTAGTTCCTTGTAGCTACACTGTCTTTTTAATTCACTATAATGCTTAGAGTCTTTCAAAAATGATGTGAGGCTTGTGTTTCATCATATAATTTGACTGATTTGATGTCTAATGTGATGTCACCACTAGTGACATGTCACATGCACATACGATGTGCCTCTAGTGCAGTTCTCACTCTGTATCTGTGTCCCAAAGTAAACATAACATGGCAAGTCAGACCAAAGGTGAGTGTATTCAAGTATTCTTGATTAACACTTTCTAGGAAGTTCAGGATAGCACCTGCACATGAGCAACATTGATTTACAAAAGGTACGTGTGGCAGACACTCTGATTGACTCTATCATATCCTAGATTTCAATGTTGTGCACCAAGCAGTGCACTGATTGGCATGCGTATATATGTGTTCAAAAGGTACAAATCACTGCTTTCTAACATATCAAAAACATCACCAGTGCGTTCCCTCATCATAAAGATGCCCTCAAAAACATATTTTTGCTAACAGTTTCAGAGATTTTGTTCTGGTGGCTCGAGTTTTGTAGCTACCAGGGTGCATGGTGGCTTATTTGAAAGGTCTTGATGAGCTCATTCCAATGCACTAAAAATGTCTGTGGTATGCCCATTTTTCATTATGTTACAGCATTTTTGCTTAGGAGGGGTGATTTTTAGATCTTCTCAGATCATGTCATGCATGGCACCATTCGAAAGCTACAAGCGACTGCTTCTAGGAACAGTTAAAATGCCAGCAGTATGTACTTTCCTTGCAAAGATATTCACAAATTACTGTTTGACCTCCATTTTCAGAGATTTTAGCCCTAGAGGACGAGTTCTGTGCCTATCATGGCACACGAGGGCTCTTCGAAAAGCTATGGATAAGTGCTTTCAGACAATCCAAATAGATTTGGGGTGCATGCAGTATTCAAGGCACTATGCCACTTTTTGTATCTACTAAAGGTCACCCATAGTGTTTGCACTGTAGTGTCTTCAATATTCAATGTATCACATTGTACAGGGTGCGGTTTGAAAGCTACGAAATACATGGTTTGAACGGTACTAGGTACGTGCTAATCAGATAAGAATTGGTGTTTTTAGAAGAGAAACAGAGATCTATCCAGGGGCCCAGAACACTCTCCCATGCCCCTTGCAGCTGCGTGACACACAACTAAGAAAGACAGATTGCCAAATATGGCAATCTAATTTTTACCAGTACAAGGTAAACATAAGTTGGTGTAGAACTAACACTACTAGATGTTCTCAAAAAAACTTGTAAGTAGTGTAACTTACGATGTATTCTGCAAGGGGGCAGAAATCAGATTGCCAAATATGGCAATCTAATTTCTGCCTTTGGTGTTGTTTGGCCTCAGGACTTGCCAGCAACGTGTGTTGTCCTCACCACTCTTCCTCACTCTCTCCTCACTCTCTTCCCTGACTCGCTTTCTTTTTTCTCTTTCTTTTTCTCTTATTTTATTGTAAGTCTTTTTTTCTTGGCTTCTCATTTCTTTTCAAGCCAGTTGGGTGCAAGAGGCTGCAACAAGAATGTAACAGGTAAGTAAGCTTGTTTTTATCTTATAAGTTTCAGTGCTGATGTGCACACCTACCTGCCTACTCACACACTCACCTACTTGTCTACCCACACACTTGCCCACCCACCCCCGCTCGCTCGCCCACCCACCTCTGCTCACTCACCCATCTGCCTACCCACATGCTCACCCACCCACCCCCGCTCGCTTGCTCATCTGCTCACCTGCTTGCTCACTTATCCACATGCCTGTCGCCCACATGCTTGCCTGCTCACCTACATGCCTGCCTACCTGCATGTCTGCCCACCCACATGCTCACCTGCACATCCATATGCCTGTACCCTACACCCCTGCATGCTCCCCTTATATACATAGATGAGTTGGAATAGTATAGATTAGAGTACTTAGTTTTTTTGTCATTAGTACAAAAATGAGATATTGAATGTTTTGATTTATTAACATTGTGTGAAATAAACTGCTAACATTAGTAGTTTATGCTTAAGATTGTAGAACTACTATAACAAGTTTGGTTACTACAGTAGAAAGATCCCCACTACAGGTTACTACAGATGCCACCGTAGAAGGGGGAGTTTCTACGAGTACTATGGGTACTATAGGAGCTACAGGTAGCTATGATAGACTACAGATTGCTACTATAGCTAATGGTAGCAACTTCTGTTTTTCCAGATGAAACACTTGATCACCATCGAGTGCAACGTTGTTTGGAACAATGCTGCACTGCTGCCGATGACTGACATGCTCGCAGATGATTGGCTAATTGAACTTTTTGACACTCATGCTCCAGAGGGGTGGGTCGCCATTGATGGGGACAATGCTGCACTGAGAGATACCCCTGCGATGGACTGTACTGTCTCTGAGGCTGACCAACTGCCTCCAGACCACGTGTCGCCAACCACTACAGAGCAAGCCCTGCATGATGTGCTAGCTGACACTCTGCCTGATGTGATGAATGTACCTGCAACTCGCCAGAGCAAGTCCTTGCCCACAACACAATGTGCCGCCGCACTACAGACCCCATTGCCAGTGCATACGCACAGTGAACCACCAACCATGCTGGATGCATCTCAAGCACAGTGCATATCATGCCTTTCTGCTATGTCTGTCTACTTCAAGCTAGTACTATGATAGGACATATAGATCAACACTGGGCTATGTGAAATTTTAATTTTTCAGATGATATACGCTACACCAACTCATATATGCACTCTTGGCTCACATTTTTTGACCTATGTATACCTTTGTTGATCTACTTACACATGTATCAACCCATGAGCATCACAGCAAACTTATATATGCTCCTACTACCTCATACATAAGCCTGTGCACCTTCTATTGATTTGTATGCATTGCTGCTAGCACCAAAGACAGAATTTAATTTTTATATTTGGATTTCTTTTTCTGACTTTTACAAAAAATAACATAACTCATACTAGTTTTTTTAATAGAGCTTATATCTCTTCAATGTATAATCTAGTTAGTATTTTTCTATTTTACATGCATTAAATACTATTAAAATTGAATTTTCACTTTCAAATCATATTTTATATACTAACAGAAATTAGTGACCAAATATGGCAACTACTTTTTGATAAAATTACCTGTCGACTAGCATGAAGGTCCAGAGTAACAAAAAACTCATACAAATGCATGAGAGCATCAATTGTGCAAACATCACTTTAAGCATATAAAAAAATACTATTTAATCTAATCTAATCATGAGTAGTTCAGCTCCTACCTCTGATAACTCTACATTTTCTGCTATGTCATATATCTTAGCACCTTATTTTATATATAATCTTGTGTGTTATATAGTACACACTTGTTATACCTTATTCTACTTAGCCCGATATATGATATACACTATTATATATGCTTATACTATAGATACTTGTAATATCTACAATTATAATAGTAGTCTAGTTGTATGTCTAATCAAACAAGATTCAAGATTGAATATATGATCCACGTGATCAATAGCAGACCTTGTTCGGCCGCACAAGGTCTGGTGGCTGTGCTTAGCTTATGTCAGCAGTAGTTGATGTTGCGCTCTCTGCTTTCTCTTCTTTTCTTCAGATAGCTTTGAAGTCAGTGTGATACTACCAGTAGTGCACACTGACTACAAGGCTTGGACACGCCCAGTCCCCATCTACAGCGAGTTGCGGCTGAGGTGTCCAATGATGGTGTAGGGCCATCACCAACTTTCTGGATCTCTTCTGATGATGTGGCATAGAGATTGCATCATGGCCCTCTCAATACCACATGAATCAGAATGAGTGAAAGCTTGTTGGAATCAGATTTAGAATAGCTTTAGAATAGTGCCATAAACAGCAAGATAGCATGGCAAAATGCTGACCTATTGGACTATATGTCCGTGATGATGTGGCAGACTAATTGCTTTATAGCTCTGCTGATACTGCATCAATCATGATGTGTAAGGGCTTATTGAAATCAGATTTACAGTAGCTTTCTAACAGTATAGTTTACAACATTATAGCACCATTGGTTGTTGAGATAGGAGACAATACTGTTTTGTTGATGTGGCACATAAATCAAGAAATATCTCTGCTTGGAGTGATCCGATTTTTATATTCTAAATTGGGTTGGGAAGATGTAATCCAAGGTATTTGAACACAATTTACCGTTTGTCGATTGATTGCTTCATTGCAGAGCTATAAAGCAATCACTGTATATAGTGTATTGGCTCTCTAGGCGATTTATGCTTATGTAAGCGGGCGCTAAGACCTTGTTCGGCCGCACAAGGTCTTGTAGGATCACATGACCGAGTCTCAGGACCCACTGCTACCGATAAATTGCATTTTTTGTTCATTTTATCAATAAACAGTATGTACATTTGTTTGCTATGTATCATTTTAGTGGCTGTATCTTTCTGTGAGCAGTCAATTGTGTTGGAGACCAGCTTTCTGATATATTAGGACGCATTTGAGAACAAGTGAATCGGTTGAGTATTGATTAAGTTAGCTGGAGTTCAAGCATTCTAGGGGGAAAATGCAGAAACAATTCGCATTCTGCGAGTTTTGCACCGATCCTGACGCATGAGGTACCGTCAGAAAGCTATCAATAAGTAGATTCTGATGCACTTTAGAACGAGTAAATCGGTTGGGAATTGACCTAGTTAGCTAGGGTTCAAGCATTTTAGAAGAGGAAAAAAAGAAACACTTTGCATTCTGCAAGTTTTTAACCGATTTGGATGCATAAAATATGGTAGCAAAGCTATAAGTGAGTAGATTTAGAGGCATTTAAGAACAAGTAAATCGGTGGAGAATGGACTAAGTTAGCTCAAGTTTAAGTATCATAGAGGGGAAACATAGAAATTCATTGCATTCTATGTGTTCTGCACAGATCAGGATGCAAAAAATACTGTCAGAAAGCAATAAATGAGCAGATCCAGATGCATTTGAGAACAGGTGAATTGGTCAAGAACTGATCAAGTTACATTAAATCAACAAAGTTTGGCCAGAGCTGGAGTTGAACCTGCAAACTCGTCAGATCGAAGATGTGTGATTATATAAGCCAACTGCCTAATGGGCATCGTCATCGTTTTGGTGTCGTTTTCACTATGAAAAGGCGGTATAGAGTAAACGATTCTAAGGAATCGTAACTACAAAGTTGGAACAATTCAAAAGGAATCGTATTGCCGTGCAGAGCATCGGCCCTCTTCCCCCAAGTATCAATAATCAACAAAATAATCAAGTAAGAAAAACAAACTTGAAGCTTGGGCCAGATCTGTGCACATATGAAAATACACAACAACAGAAGATGTCGTACAATAAAATCAAGTAAGGAGTCAGGCTGCATGATGATGTGTCCATCTCTAGCCCAGCTACCCTTGCCAGCATTGACGGGATTATCTGTAGTGTCACTTCTATCCTCTGGACTACATTTACAAAGATAAATCAATATATATAGCTTTAATATTACAAGTAGAACTCACTAATATCTAATCTCAGGACCTAAAGGTAAAAAGCCTTCCTTTGATGATTTTGAGGACCAAGCGCACAAAGGTAAGATGCCTTTCATATCATACAAGATATCATTTGGATAGCCAATAGCATTGAGGCGAACTGTAGTCTTCAAGGCTGATGTTGATGTTCCTAAAGGAGCCTTTGGAGAAGTACCACCATGCATAAGCAAGCCTGAAAAATAACAAGCCAAAGTATCTTCTAGCACGATGAAAACACCAAGCTCTAGCAAGTGAAAGCGACCAGGATCGTATCCATTTTTAGGATACTTGGAATGAGAAACCATAGCAGTAAAAGCTCCAAGGGCATCATATCCATCTTTAAGTTTGCCACCATAATGACCAAGGATAGATGCAAGATCTACATCTATGTAGATATTAGTTTTGAATCTTTGTTATATTCATTTTAATTTTACTAACCTGCTTCAGAAGTAGTGGCATTTGAGATATTTACTTGCATGGCCTGGGTCATAAAATTGTCTGACGATCCAATTTTGGGAAAAGGATGCAAGTCTGCAAAAGACTGAACATAACTTTGTATGCCTGGCAAGCATTTATAGCCCTCTGAAAACAAGCCAGTAGTTGCCTATACAGCTTTAGCCAAATTGATATTGGAAAGATCTTATAAACCTACATCCAATAGTTCTTTAGACATCTTCTGTGCATCTGTCAACTCTCCACCTTTCTCTAACTTGCCATTTTTTGAAGGCGCAAAAAGATGTGGTGGCTTTTGATGTGTTGGTCCAATCTGATATGTTCTACCGGATTTGTCTGGCAGGATACCAGTACGCTCAAAAGCAGTACCACCCATTAACGTTTTAGAATCTGAATCCCAAATAGGCATTGATGCTGTACTCTCCTCCTCTTCTCCAAGAGCATTTTCCAATGCCTGTTGCAAATGCTCCATTTTTTCTGAAGAGAAAAATTTTCTATCACATAAAGTTCTTGAATTAGTATAGTGATACCAAGCTAAAAAGTTTAAACAACATACCCTGCTATCATGGTTCCCTGAAAAAGATCCTTCTTGCCTGTCACATCTCCATCTTGTTGCGATCGTACAAACACCATGTCACCAGAATTCAACTGAATCAAGCCTGACAAATATTATTTCTATTAGTAGCTGTATAAAAATGTGAGCAAAATACTCACCAAATTTGTCTTTCATCTCTCTCAAGGTACCCCGAGGTACTCCAACCCGAGCTGCATACTCTGCATTTTTCTGCTTGCCTGCTGAACTTGTATCCACTATGCACACATATGTTGTACCATCCTTGAATGTATTGTACAAAGGATCGTCGCTATTCAAAAAGTTCTTTGCATGCAGAGGATGATCTGGCCGTATGCCAATAGGAGGAAGTTCAGAATCTCGACCATGTAATTGTAATGATTTTAGATCATGTGGTAGAGTTTGAGAAGTCATAACTATATTTATTATAATTTATATCAATCCTAGTACTTGCAAACAATATGAGAGAAGTTGACTTACTATGGAAAAGACACTAAAAATGTCAAATTGAAATATTTTTATTGTTGTTGTTGAAAAGTAGCTATTTATTGCTCTATCTTTAGCTTTAGGCCCATATGGATAGACCAATTAGATTCACTCCAAAAAGAATCACTTAAAAAGAAGTACCTACCCCGTACCGAACTGACCGGACTGCTCAAACCGACTGACCGGACTGCTCAAACCCCACAAAAAGCTCCAAAGATGCCACCAATGTTAGGGGTCGACTCTTTGCTATTGAGACCTCTGTCTATAATAACATTAGCATATACATATACATATGATATAAGGAAAATATAGCTTACTATCAAGATAAACGGCTAAAAGGAAGCACTCAGCTCCGACAGTATACCAAAAGTACTCAAAATGCCGGTGAATTGACAATCCACACTCGGATTGCTAAAGATAGTAGGTGTTATGATTTATTTTAGCCATTTTATACATCTATACAAAGATTATAAGAATAATTAGACTCACCGCTAAAGAAAACCACGAAGAAGACGAGATTTGAGCACTGTTGTCGAGATGACGGGAAGAAGTAAGGAGCCTGGCAGCAAGCGCCCCCTAAGCGCCCGCAGCATCCGCAGCACGGGTGAAATGACGTACTCCCGTCCCATGACATCACCAGGGGGACGGCAGTACGTCATTTCGCCCGTGCTGCGGATTACGTAAGGCCCGATCGTGATTTCCAGCGCAAGTCCTCTCTCTTGCTCTTTCTCTGGTAAGTACTCGTTCTTCTCGCAGAGTTGGGGCTTGGTGGAACGTCGGGAGGGTTTGCGGAGCATTCAGGTGAGTAATAAATGTTCTCATTTCAATCTATGTACTAATGATGAGCACCAACTCGCTCGTTTGAATCCCATCCCTCCCCCCTCCCTCCGACCTCATCCATTGCCCCCCGGGGCTCGCGCGCCGGGCCCAACGGCCTGATTGAGGTCCAACGACCTCGCGAATGGCTCGACCGCGCTCCGTTCCGGCCCAACGGCCTCACTTCCGGCCCCGGGGCTTCGAGCACTGCCCAGGGCAGTTGCAGCTGGCGTTTTGCCAGCTGCGTAAGGTGCGTAGATCTTCCACATCATACAGATGCAGAAACGTCGCCGTTTGGCGACGTTTCTGCATCTGTATGACCCGGGTCAGGTTCTGCACGGTGCGGGTAGCTCCCGCATGCCGTGCAGGGCCAGAAACATCACCTTTTGGTGACGTTTCTGGCTGTGCACGACACGTTTCGTGTCCAGGGCATGTGGGTAGCACCCACACGTCGTACAGGCCCTAAATCGCGACCGTTTGGTCGTGTTTTTGGGTCTGTACGACCCAGACTTCTTGTGCACGGTGCGGGTAGCTCCCGCATGCTGTGCAGGGCCAGAAACGTCACCGTTCGGTGACGTTTCTGGCTGTGCACGACACGTTTCATGTCTAGGGCGTGTGGGTAGCACCCACACGTCGTACAGGCCCTAAATCGCGACTGTTTGGTCGCGTTTTTGGGTCTGTACGACCCGGACTTCTTCTGCACGGTGCGGGTAGCTCCCGCATGCCGTGCAGGGCCAGAAACATCACCGTTCGGTGACGTTTCTAGCCCTGTGCGACAGGTTCATGTCCGGGATGTGTGGGTAACACCCACACGTCGTACAGACCCTAAATCGCGACCGTTTGGTCGCGATTTTGGGTCCGTACGACCCGGACTTGTTCTCCATAGTACAGGGATAGAAACATCACCGTTCGGTGACGTTTCTAGTCCTGTACGAGATGCTTTGTGTCTGGGGCGTGTGGGTAGCACCCACACGTCATATGGACCCAAAATTGCGGCCGTTTGCTGCCATTTTGGGTCCATATGACCCGGACTTGTTCTGCATGGTGCAGGACTGGAAACGTCACCGTTCGGTGATGTTTCTAGCCCTGTACAAGAGGGTTTGCATCCAGGGCGTGTGGGTAGTACCCACATGTCGTGCTGGCCCAAAATTGCGACCGTTTGGTCGTGATTTTGGGTCAGACTTCTGATGCTGGTGTGGGTATGCCCCACACGTCGTGCAGCTCGAAATTGTGACCGTTTGGTCTCGATTTCGAGTCTGTACGTTTCAATCTAATTATAAACTACGTAGCACAGTTATCCTATTGTATATTAGACACTTTAAATAAAATTTGTTTCTTTTTTTTTTCTCGCAATTCTGAGGGATCACGTGCGACAGCGAGGACGGTCGGGCTCGCTGTCGCACATGATCAAAGATGTCATGTGATCATGTTGGCTTTCAGCCACCCGGCCTTATTGCTGCCACACCTCTCTTGCTCTCTGCTGTCATCTCTGCTACAGACAAGGTAAGCTTCCACTCTCTCTTGTCCTATGTTAATGGTGCATCTAACCTTCTGTAGACCTCATCTAATCTTCACAATCATGGCTTCCAAGTCAGCACAGCCAGATTTCAGGTATGACCCCTAAACTCATTCTTGATCTGCTATCTGATTTTACTGATGCTTTGTCAGCTGGATACCAGCCAAAGAGTTTGCTAAAACCAAACCTCCACTGGTCTCAGAGACTGTAAATAAGGCACAAGCTGAGAATGTGAATTTCAGACAAGAAGCAAAGTTGCTCCAAGCATTGCCTTGGTTCAATGGTGATATCTTGACCATCTTCACACTCAAGACCCTCTTGCAGCAGAGGCATGTCAATCCTCCAACCAAAGAGGACTTGAAGGCTTTAGTTCTGGCAGATCAGGGTGTGGAAGACAAGTTGTCGGACGTGTATGAGATAATGTTGTACTCTTTATTCGAGTTCCGATGTTGTGTATTAAATATATTCTAGAAATTTCTGACTCATATGGATGACTGGGGAAAGGAACAGTTCTATGATTTGCCTCCTCCTCAGAAAGGAAACCTGTGGAAGCTCCTGGTCGAAGGTGGTCAAAATCTAAACAATGAGCAGGACCGCCAAGCTATTTTTCATGCCGTTCTTAATATTGGTTCCAATCATCTTCCTCTGATTACCAACATCATTGCTCGCTATCAGATTGTAGATGTCATCTGCAAGATTTATGATCTGTCACCTGCTCGAGGCCACAAGCAATTACATCTGCCTCAAGTTAGTGCATATAAGCAGCTTGTGCAGAAGGCAGGTATTCTCAAAGGGGTATGTGGTTACTTTTTCATTCTTTACTCAGTGATCTGATATATCCAAGGTTGTGGAAGATCTGAAGTCATGGCCTAGTATTATGGAGAAGGCATACCATGCATTTCATAAGGACCCGGACCAATTGCTCCTTTTAGGGACAGAGGCCACTACATCAAGTGACAGTATCATTCTTACACCTAGTAAAGTGCTTGAAAGCTACTGGACTTCTACAACCTGGGATGATGAAGCTGCGGCCAAGATCACAAGTGCACTTATGTGGGGTGTGGTGAAGAAAGACAAAGACAATCTAGTTTTTTCTATAATTCAGCACTTTGAAGCGGCAGCTGCTGGTCTACAAGCCATGATGAAGGTAATAAAGCTCAAATGTTGTATGTCTTGACAAATTAATAATCTTACTTCAGACAGCTATATTTATCACAGATGAGGATACATTTTGGAAAGAGCTTTTTATGTGAGTCATAGTATTTATGCTTAATTTATTATTTGTTCTGACCGTGATCTTGCTATAGAGATGCAAACTTATCGGATGAAGACATTGCAAAAATAGAAACTCTCAGACGTCCTAAATTTCTATCGCCTATTCTCCTTTGCCTATCACTCTCTCCAATTGTGCTATTCTTGGGACGATCATTGTATACAGATGCTTTCAGTCGTGCTGTATATCTACAGGTATGTTTAATATATCTATATCATTTTATCTGTTAACAATTTTATATGCATATGTTCTAGGTCTTCATTCTTTTAGGCAATGTTCAGCGAGCACCAAATCTGATCAAGTTTGAACGGATGATATGGATCACTCTGTTTGCTATTGTACGGGGTGCACCTGCTAGCATGCATGTACCTCAACTTCTTTCGTTTTGGAAAGTCCATTTTTCTCAGAAGGCAGAGGTGGCTGATGAGAGTAGCTGGTTCCAAGAGCCTGGATATGGTAGGAATTTTGAACATCACTTGTAAATTGGTTTTTACTAATATATTTTTAGGACGAGCAGAAGAGCAGTCTGATAATGCTGCATCTAATGATCAAGATGAAGATCAATTGGAAATAAATGTTGTTCTCAATGCAGAAACTCAACAATTGGTTCAGAGTTTGTCAGAAGATCACCAACAGACTGTGGCAGCAATTGTAGCTGGACTTAACCCTAGCAAGGTAAATCCAAATACAATTGTGCGAGACCTTGTGGAAAGTTGGCAAAGCAAATCAAGTAAGTCATTATTTGTTATATATTTAATCTAATCAATCAATTCAAATGTGTGCAGGTGATGAAGAGGATGAGGATGAGGATGAGGATGATGAAAGTAGCATTGATCAAGGTAAGTAAAAAAAATCAATTGATTCTTGGCTTGATAATCTATAATCTAATATGAATATATTTTAGCTAAAACAAAAAAGTCATTAAGGCAGAAGAAAGAGGTGAAAAAACCAGTTTACATAGAGTCTGAAGATGAGGAAGATGAGGAGCAGCAGAAGCAGAAGCAGAAAAAAGAAAAAGAGAGAAAGGAGAAGGAAAAGAAGGAGAAGGAAAAGAAAGACAAGGAGAAGGAGAAGAAGGAGGAGAAAAAGGAAAAGGAGAAGAGGGAGAAGGAGAAGAGGGAGAAGGAGAAGAAGGAAAAAGAGAAGAGAGAGAAAGAAGAGAAGGAGAAGGAGAAGAGAGAAAAAGAAGAGAAGGAAAAGAAGAGACAGCAAGAAATCCAAGCTGAGGTAGACCCTAACAGGTTTATCAGAAATATGGAAGGCAGAAAGGAAGGTACTGGTGCACGTAGGGAGGCCATTGAGGAACTTAAAACTAAGGTGAACACACTACCCTTTCAGCTGGCTATACCATCAGTAAGCTTCTCATATCAATATCTTTGGATGCATATAAAGAACTAATCTTGTTTTAGGAAATACCTGCATTGGATAACAAACCTGCTAAGGTAAAAATGCTAAATTTATGTGAAGATTTCTATGACTAACTTGTCTAATTTTGATCAGCTGCATTCTGAGCCTATCATGCTTCCTGCATATTGTGCAAAGAGTAATGATATAGTTCATATTTCCTACAAACCTGTTATCATGGAGGATGAGGTGAGAGATCAGTATATATATATTTGCATTGAGATTCTGATACATATCATTTAATAGGATGACTTTCAGATCAAGTTAGGCAACAAGTTAAAAACAGCTCTTGAATCTAGCTTGCAGCCTAATGGAAAGCCACGCATGTGTCAAGAATCTGCCAAGCAACATGAACATTCTGACAGAAATACTGGTTCTGCAGTCTATGTCACGTCCTGTGATAGTTTTGCAGAGCTAGACACCTCTATCATTCAAGATATCTTCTCTTACAGGCATATCTTGGTACATGGTCAGCCTAGTTCTAGAAGATGGGGTTGGAATGAGGAATCTATGGAAAGATTGGGTGATCTGGATCAGATCATTGAGATTCAGGGTAAGATCATACTTATATCATAGGACAGGTACTAACAAATGCTTATATGACAGACATGGCTCATAGATCTGGACAAAAAGCACAGGCACAGCTGAGGAAAGGCACACGTCATGATATTCTTCAAGCAGGCATGGATCTAGAACTGCTTGCAGAAGATTTGCATGTCCAGTATGATGGCAAGGTCTTAAATGGATTGGATAATCCTTGTCCAGAACCTTTGGCAGAAATGCCCAACTTCAGGTATGATTATAAATTTATGTGTGCTTATTTATCATATTGACTTGGAGATATCAAGTGTTTTAGCTACTCATGAACTTGTGCTGCGACACTTTGAAGCTATCCTCCGACCTAAGCATCATAATAGGCCAACAACAGATCTATCCTGGGCCACTGCAGCAACCAAGGGATCCATATCAGATTTTCATGAAGACACAGATGGCTTAGCTACAGCTTCAAAGCCACTAGTTGGCACCAAGCTCTGGATTTTGCTAACACCCAAAGATTCAAGCAAAGACAATATTGGCAACTTGAACACCTATCTGGACATTGAGAACTTTTCTGATCTTGATCTGGATAAGTATTATGTGGAGGGTATTCTTCTTCAGCCAGGTCAAACTTTGTAAGTAAAAATAATTTGCTTTGTGACTTTCAATTCTCACTTCTGACATTATTATAGATATCAGCGTGCTTGTACTCCCCACTGGGTGTATGGAGTTGAGGCAACCCTTGTCTATGGGCGTCACTTCTATGCCCAGTCATGCTTGGATCGTAGCTTCTTAGGACAAATTCATTCTCAAATGGTGGGAACAATTCACAACAACACCTCTCATCCATCTGTTCGTCCTATACTAGCTGACTTCATGGCTTGGTGGGCTCATCTGTTGGACCATCCCTCTCCTTGTGGTGAGTTCTATCTTACAATTTGATTTGTATTATCCTCTCTAAGTATATTGTAGCTGAGTATCCCAATATCAAAACTGTTCAAGGGATGCACATCTTTTTAGCAGCTGCACATGCTGTCATCTTTGCTTCAAGCTTATCAGTTGTCAAGAACAATATACCTCGACCTGATGCTACAATTCAAGCCCACAGATCTATCAATGGACTTGCTCTTACAAAGATGATCATGCATTATCTCAGTGAAGGCTGTCATGAGAATTCACCCAATCCCTTTGCATTCTTTACTGAGAGCAGCAAAAAGGTGGCTCAGGCTTGGATCTATTATAGGGAGCAGATTGAAAAGAGGTCAGATCTCCTAGAGGCTGTTGATCTCAAGATGTCCTCTTCTTCATTATTTTCCTCTCTCTGCTCTGACTTGGAGACCTTCTGGACCAAGAAACTGAGGATGCAAGACCAAATGAACAGATGGTGGCTTGATGCCAATGCGGACCTTCCTGAAAGCCTGCAGCCCTATGTTGGAGATGGATCACAATCGGTGTGGAAGAAGCCTGATGGCTATCAGAGTCCTCCCTGGATAGAGACTCACTTTGCAGAAAATATAAAGGTGTGGAAGACTATTGGTGCTGATAAGGTAGTAGAGGAGGTGGAAAAGAGGAAGGGTATAGATGAGGAGGCAGATGAGAATTCAAGTCAGCCATTCAAGAAGACTCGTCACAAGTAGTGGCATTACTCTACAGTAGAAATGATTGTATGGCACAATAGCAGAGTTTATTGACTTCTCTTTTATTTTTCACTAAGGCAAAGTACAAGAGGGCAGAGATCCACGATATAGTTAGTTCTCTGAATTTATTGTAATATTCTCTATATCATTTTAATAGATGCTATCTAGAGTGCAAGAAGGCCATGGCATACAGATCATCATGCAAGAAAAACTTGAGACTGAGTGTAAATGTAAAAAGTCAGTTGACTAGTCATACGAGCTAAGCCCTAACTTGAAGGCTGAGGATATCTCATCCAATGTGCCTAAAAGCAAGAAGCATACAGAAAGAGTCGCTCATCATGAACTACCTATCAATAGTCTACAATCATGACTGATACAGATGCACACATCTCTCTACAAGCTTTGATTATAAATAATCAAGCATGACTGAAAGCCGTATCGTGCTCAGTAAGAAAAGCGAAAACAAATGACAGATGGTGGAATCGAACCTACAACCTTATCTTTATATTTTAGGTGTGAGAAATTATTACCATAAAAGGCATTACATTGGCTGGGTGTCATCTTTTTTGAGTTGAAAAGTGGGTTAGAGTAAACGATTCTAAGGAATCGTAATAAATATAGCTGTCTGAAGTAAGATTATTAATTTATCAAAACATACAACATTTGAGCTTTATTATCTTCATCATGGCTTGTAGACCAGCAGCTGCTGCTTCAAAGTGCTGAATTATAAAAAAAACTAGATTGTCTTTGTCTTTCTTCACCACACCCCACACAAGTGCACTTGTGATGTTGGCCGCAGCTTCATCATCCCAGGTTGTTACGATTCCTTAGAATCGTTTACTCTATACCGGCTTTTCCTATCGAAAACAACACCAAAACGATGACCATCCCCATTTGGCAGTTGGCTTATGTAATTGCAAGATCATCAATCTGACGAGTTTGTAGGTTCAATTCCAGCTCTGGCCTGACTTTTTCTTTTACGCTTTGTTTTATTTACTATAACTCGGTGAGTTCTTGACCAATTCACTTGTTCTAAAATGTGTCAGAATTTACTCATTCATCATTTTTTAACCTATTCTATGCATCTTGATCCATGCAAAACTTGTGGAACGTAAAGCACTCTCGCATTTTGCCCTTAGTGTACTTGATTTAAAGGTATCACTTAAGTATCACTTAAGTGAGTCTTTTGTGGGCTAACTCTCCTCTCTCTTCTGATTGTCAACTCAAGGGTTTCCTCTTGCAGTCGACAGCTTGGTTTAGCTAATGTTTGATATGTGTAGACCTTTCTGCAATGGCTTGATCCTTGCTAGCCAGCTGCAGCTGACATTTATCATCCTTGTCAAAAGGGTTCTCTTTTTAACAGCAAACTTTCTCATTTGATCATTTGATCATAAACCACTAGTTAGCTCTCCACATCTATCTGTGTCAGACATGTAGCATTCCTAGCATTATATAATGAGAAAGTGAGAATGAAGTAGATGATCTGCCCAATGAATTCAAAAAACTAACTATATTGTGCATCATCACTCTCTTATACTCTATCTTAGTGAAAAATAAAAGAGAAGTCAATAAACTCTGCTTTCCTGCCATACAATCATTTCTACTATAGAGTAATATCACTATTTGTGACAAGTCTTCTTGGATGGCTGACTTGAATTCTGATCTCTCATCTTTCTCTTTTCTAGCTCTTCTTCTGCTATGCCCCCACCTATAGTCTCCCAAACTGCCAACGATGATTCAAAGTGAGTTTCCACCCAGCGAGGACTCTCATAGTCATCAGCCTTCTTCCATACAGGTCTTGATTCATCTCCAACATAAGGCTGTAGGCTTTCAGGAAGGTCAGCATCTTTATCCAACCACCACTCATCTATTTCCTCTTGAATATTCAGCTTCTTGCTCCAGAACTTGTTCAGATCAGAGCAGAGAGAGGTGTACAGATCAGAAGAGGACCTTCTTGAGCCAATAGCTTGAAGAAGATCTGGCCTGATCCCTCCTGACAACCTTCACTGAGGTAGTGCTTCATCATCTTTGTCAAAGCCAGTCCATTGATAATTTTGTGAGCTTGAGCTGTAGCATCAGGTCGAGTCACAAGATTCTTGACAGCTGATAAGGTTGGTGCAAAGATGACAGCATGTGCAGCTGCCAAAAAGATGTGCATCCCTTGAACTGTGTTGATGTCTGGGTATTGAGCTACAATATAATTAGACAGAATATTAAAGATAAATGTAAAATATGACTCACCACCAGAAGAGGGATGGTCTAAAAGATAAGCCCACCAAGCCATAAAATCAGCTAGTATAGGACGGACAGATGGATGAGATGTGTTATTGTGAATGGTTCCCAGCATCTGAGAATGAATCTGTCCAAAAAAACTACGATCCAAGCAGGCTTGGGCATAGAAATGCTGACCATAAACCATGGTTGCCTCAACTCCATACACCCAGTGTCGAGTGGAAGGCCGTTGATAGCTAAATGAATGTCAAAAGTCAGAATTGAAAAGCAAAAGAACAATTATTTTTACTTACAGAGTCTGGCCTGGCTGCAAGAGAATAGCTTCTACATAGTACTCATTGAGATCTAAATTAGAAAAGTCATGGATGTCCAGATAGGTGTTCAAGTTGCTGATATCGTCCTTCCATGGATCTTTGGGTGTAAGCAGAATCCAGAGCTTGCTACCAACCAAAGGCTTTGAAGCTGTAGCTAGACCATCTGTATCCTCATGGAAGTCTGAAATAGACCCTTTAGTTGCTACAGTGGCCCAGGACAAATCAGTCGTTGGCCTATCATGCAGATGAGTCTGCAAAATAGCCTCAGAGTGCCTCAAGACAAGTTCATGACTGGCTAGAGAGCTGAGTATTCCTTAGTTAGTATAATTAGAAAACAGATGTAAATTATAATCATACCTAAAGTTGGGCATTTCTGCCAAAGGTTCTGGGCAAGCATTATCTAACCCATTCAAGATCTTGCCATCATACAAGGTGCACAGATCTTCTGAAAGCAGTTCTGGATCCATGCCTACTAGAAGAATGTCACGGCGTGTGCCCTTTCTCAACTGCACCTGTGCATTGTCTGCAGACCTATAAGCCATATCTGCCATATAAACATTTATTAGTTTCTGTCCTATGATATAAATATAATCTTACCTTGAATTTCAACAATTTCATCCAGATCACCCAATCTTCCCATAGACTCTTCATTCCAACTCCATCTTCTGGAACTAGACTGACTATGCATCAAGATATGCCTGCGAGAGAAGATGCTTTGAATGATAGTGGTGTCTAGATCTGCAAAACTGTCACAGGAGGTAACATAGACTGCTGAGCTAGTGTCTCTGTCAGGATGTTCCTGTTGTTTGGCAGACTTGTTACACATGTGTGGCTGTCCATCTGGCTGTAGGCTGGCGAATAGAGCAGTTTTTAGCTTGTTGCCTAAAGTAACCTGAAAGTCGCCTATTGAATACTAAGTGTTAGTGGTAAAAACAAAATAAAGCTTGTAGTCACTCACCTCATTCTCCATAATAAGAGGTATATAAGGAACATTGACCATATCATCTCTTTTTGCACAGTATGCAGGAAGCATGATAGGCTCAGAATTTAGCTAATTTAAACAAAGCAAGTCAGTAATAAAGCTCTGAATAATATAGCATGCATACCTTAGCAGGTTTCTTATCTAATGCAGGCAGTTTCTAATATATGATTAGAATTGTTATATGCAAACAAAAATAGTAGTATCAGAAGCTTACTGGTATGTTAGCCAGCTCATGATGCAGTGTATTGATCTTGTTTTTAAGAGCCTGAATAATTTTGTTGTCTGGAACACTACCTTGTTTTCTGTCTTGCATGTTTCTGATAAACCTGTTAGGATCCACCCTGATCTGAATCTCTTCCTGTGTCTGCTCTTCTGGCTGCTCTGCTATTTTGTTTTGTTGTTTCTTCTGCAGCTCTTTCTCCTTCTTCTCCTTCTCCTTTTCCTCCTTCTCCTTTTTCTCTTTCTCCTCCTTCTCCTTCTTTTCCTTCTCCTTCTTCTCCTTCTCCTTCTCTTTCTTCTCCTTCTGCTCCTTTTCCTTCTTCTCCTTCTCTTTTTTTCTCTCCTTCTCCTTAACTTTCCTTTGCTTTTCCTCTTCCTCTGAATCCTCCTCTTCTGAATCCTCCTCTGAATCCTCTGACTCTGACTCTACCTCAACTAATTTCTTCACCACTTTCTTCTGCCTTGGAGACTTTGATTTTTTAGCTAAAAGATAATTATATTAGATTATTAGATTAAATACATAGCAAATTAAGACTCACCTGGATTGCTTTTCCAAACTGCCACAAGACCTTGTACAATTGCATTTGGATTGACCTTACTGAAATCTAAGCCAGCCATGACCTCAGCAATAGTAGTTCTAAAGTCATCTGACAGACTATGAACTAATTTCTCTGTCTTTGTATTCAGCACTATATCTTGTGAAAGGTGTTCTTCAGCTTCATCAGAAGATGTTGGCTCATCCTGCTGTTCTGCTCGTCCTAAAAAGAGTATTAGATTAGCAAAAATCAAAGATCATATTGTAGGCTCTAACCATATTTGGGCTCCTGAAACCAGGTGGCCTCATCTGCTATATCTTCAGTTTTAGAAAAATGAGTTTTCCAAAATTGCAACAGTTCTGGCACATGCACATTGGCAGGTGCACCACGTGCAATAGCAAACAAAGCAATCCAGATCATTCTCTCAAATTTGACCAGATGTGGAGGCTGCTGCACATTTCCCAGAAGAATCATGACCTAGAATATATATATGTTTGATATCAACAGAGAAAATAATATTACTAAATAGAACATACCTGTAGATATGCAGATCGACTGAAGGCCTCTATATGCAATAATCGTCCCAGAAATAGCACAATAGGAGAGAAAGATAGGCAAAGTAGAATGGGTGATAGCCATTTAGAACGTTTAGGCTTGTCCATATTTTTAATTTTATCATCTGATAGGTCAGCATCTCTATAACAAGACTGATATTAAAAACAAATGGTTCATTAAGTCTAGATAATATGACTTACATAAATATGTTTTGCCAGAATATATCATCTTCAATGATGAAGATATATGCCTACAGTTACATTATTAAATTTGTAGTAAAGTATAAGAAATTGAGCTCTATTATCTTCATAAAAGCCTGCAGGCCAGCAGCTGCTATCTCAAAATGCTGAATGATACGAAAGGATAAGTTGGCCTGTTTCTTCTTCATCACACCCTCCAAAAGAGCACTTGTGATCTGAGCTGCAACCTCATCATTCCATATTCCTGATGACCAGTGATTTTCAAGGACTTTCACAGTTGCAGATGTAATACTGTCACTTGATGTGGTGGCCACTGTTCCATCAGAGAGTGCTAGCTTGTTGGGAGTATGAAATGCATCATATGCCTTGTCAATGACAGTTGGCCAAGACTTTAGATCATCCACCACCTTAGACACATCAGATTATTAAGCAAAAAAAAAAGAATTACGATTCCTTAGAATCGTTTACTCTAACCCGCTTTTCAACTCAAAAAAGATGACACCCAGCCAATGTAATGCCTTTTATAGTAATAATTTCTCACATCTTAAAGTAAGGTTGTAGGTTCGATTCTAGCAATTGTCATTCTTGTAATTTTAAATATTTCTGAGAGATATCAGTCTACTAAATCAAATTCAATTAGTGTTAAACTATATGCATATGTAAATCAATGCTAGTCTTATTAGAACTGAAAAGTTTTAGTATAAGAAAGTGCAAACTTGTTGAGATAACAGATAAACATATTTTATAGGATATTCTGCATCTTGTCATTGATGTAAGTCAGTGTGGTTCATAATGATATGATCAAGACAGATTTTAGCTAGTCAGAACTTTTTTTTTCATGAGAATAGGTTCAGAAATGACTGAGATATGAGCAAATCACTTCAAAAGATACCTTTGAGGAGAAGATCATAGTGATTGCATCGTAGCGGAGCAATGAGTGGTGCTATTTACACGCTAAAGATACTGTTGGAAAGGTCGGATTAATACCTTTCCAACGGTATATTGTAGAAGACGATCGGGGAAGTATTGAGAAAACGCGGTAGTGATTACTGAAGGGTTGGTATTAGAGGTAGGGGCAAACTTGTTGAGGCCATATCTTTTTATCAACTCATCCACCTAGTGTTGTTGAAAAGGTATAATGGAGATCTTTCTGACACAATCAAGGGACCGATGATATCTCCAGTTCTTAAGGAGGTACACTCAAATTATCACAAAACCTCCTATTTGACTATTTTCAAGGTTTTACATAATCCGCAGCACGGGCAAAATGACATACTCCCGTCCCATGACATCATGAGGGGGACGGGAGTACGTCATTTTGCCCGTGCTGCGGATTACATAAGCAATTTATAAGCACAAAAAAATCGAAAAAATCATTCAAGTCTAGAGGCAAATCATCAAATCATCTGAGAATAGACACATACTGAGTAGCATAAAAAATCAGTAAAAATCGTGTTAATATGGCCATCGATAGTACTGTTCAGAAACATTTGAGTTTATGTTTATAGCTAGAGAATTGACAGAGATATAGCCAAATTACTGATTCAGACCCCTAGAAGGCAAATATAAAATCAATCTAGGCAACATACAACAGTTGACAGACCTTCAAAGGCCACATTTATGTACTTCATAAATGTAAACACAATTTTTGAGAAGTCACATGCAACAGCGAGCCTGACCGGGCTCGCTGTTGCACGTGACCATTATTTTATCATTAGTTCAACTCTTGCTAGTAACAAAGTTTAAAAATAAGAGATAAGTGTAAAACAATATACTTTGAAGATGGAGATCTTTGCAGCATTACAATACTAGTATATTCAATTCTCTGTTATCTTATTAATTCTGTGAGCATAACACTACAAAGTTAGAACAATTCAAAAGGAATCGTATTGCCGTGCAGAGCATCGGCCCTCTTCCCCCAAGTAATAGCTCATACTGATTTCAAAAGACTGGTCTTTTGCACAAGCTGCTTGTATGCAGCAATCTGAGGCATATGCAAGTGCTTCTGGCCTCAAGCAGGAGTCATATCGTGAATCTTACAGATGACATCGACAATCTGGTATCGTGCGATCACATTTGTGACCAGAGTCAGATGACCAGAATAGAGGTTCAGAACCGCATTGAAGATCTCTTTGCGTTCCTGCTCATTGTTTAGATTTTTACCGCCTTCAACCATAAGCCTCCAGAGATTGGCTTTTTCTGGAGGTGGCAAGTCATAGAACCCTCCTTTGCCCCAAGAATCCATGTGTGTGAGAAAGGTCTGCATGACATTTAATCACAGCATCACAAATAGAATGAAGAGTATGGCATTACCTCATAGACAGTAGACAACCGGTCTTCAGCATCCTGATCTGCTAGTACCAACATTTTCATGGCCTCTCTATCTGGTGCATGTGCACGCCTTCCCTGCAACAAGGTTCGGATTGTGGAGACAGTCATGATATCCCCATTGAACCAGGGTAGGGTGTGGAGCAGCTTTGCCTCTACTCTGAAGTCTGCCTTCTTCTCTTGTGCCTTATCTACAGTCACTACGGCTGGATGGATGGTGGCTTTACTGAACTCCTTAGAAGGTATGAAACTGACAAGGGATGACTTGAATGAGATATCAGATCAGAAATGGACTCAGGGGTCATACCTGATATCAGGCTGTGCTGGCTTAGGAGGCATGATTGGCAAGATTAGATGAAGATTGGAGAGTCTACAGAAGGTCAGATGCACCATCAACATAGAGCAAAAAAGAGTGAGAGCCTACCTTGTCTGTAGCAAAGATGACAGCAAAGAGCAAGAGAGATGTGGCAGCAATGAGGCCGGGTGGCTAAAAGTGAACATGATCACATGACATCTTTGATCATGTGCGACAGCAAGCCCGACCGTCCTCGCTGTCGCATGTGATCCCTCACCGTCCTCGCTGTCACACGTGATCCCTTAGGATTGCGAGACAAAAAAAAAGAAACAAATTTTATTCGAAGTCCCTAATATACAATACAGTGGGGTGCTAGCTAGCGTGATAAGACCGAAATGTGCAGACTCGAAATCGAGACCAAACTGTCACGATTTCGAGCTGCAGGACATGTGGGGCATACCCACACCATGCAGCAGAAGTCTGACCCAAAATCATGACCAAACGGTCACAATTTTGGGCCAGCACAAGGTGTGGGTGTACCCCCGCATCCCGGATGCGAACCCTCTCGTACAGGGCTAGAAACGTCACCGAACGGTGACATTTCCAGTCCTGCACCATGCAGAACAGGTCCAGGTCGTATAGACCCAAGATTGCGACCAAACAGCTGCAATTTTGGATCCGTACGACGTGTGGGTGCTACCCACACGTCCTGGACGCAAAGAGTCTCGTACAGGGCTAGAAACGTCACCGAACAGTGATGTTTTGAGCCCTGCACCATGGAGGACAAGTCCAGGTCGTATAGACCCAAAATTGCGACCAAACGGTCACAATTTTGAGTCCATATGACGTGTGGGTGCTATCCACACGTCCCGGATGTGAGCCCTCTCGTACAGGGCTAGAAACCTCACCGAACGGTGACATTTCGAGCCCTGCACCATAGAGGACAAGTCCAGGTCGTATAGACCCAAAATTGCGATCAAACAGCCACAATTTTGGGTCCGTACGACGTGTGGGTGCTACCCACACGTCCTGGACACGAAATGCATCGTGTAGAGCCAGAAATGTCACTGAACGGTGACGATTCTGGCCCTGCACAGCATGCAGGAGTTACTCGCACGCTGCACAAGAAGAACGGGTCGTACAGACCCAAAATCACGACCAAACGGTTGCAATTCTGGGCCTGTACAATGTAGAAAGATTACTTACCTTACGCAGCTGGCAAAACGCCAGCTGCAACTGCCCTGGGCAGTGCTCGAAGCCCCAGGGCCGGAAGTGAGGCCGTTGGGCTGGAACGGAGCACGGTCGAGCCATTCGTGAGGTTGTTGGACCTCAATCAGGCCGTTGGGCCCGGCGCGTGAGCCCCGGGGGGCAATGGATGAGGTCAGAGGGAGGGGGGAGGGATGGGATTCAATCGAGCACCAACTCGCTCGAAACGAGCGAGTTGGTGCTCATCATTAGTAAATAGATTGAAATGAGAACTTTTATTACTCACCTGAGTGCTCCGCAAACCCTCCCGACATTCCACCAAGCCCCAACTCTGCGAGAAGAACAAGTACTTACCAGAGAAAGAGCAAGAGAGAGGACTTGCACTGGAAATCACGATCAGGCCTTACATAATCTGCAGCACGGGCGAAATGACGTACTGCCATCCTCCTGGTGATGTCATGGGACGGGAGTACGTCATTTTGCCCGTGCTGCGGATGCTGCGGGCGCTTAGCGGGCGCTTGCTGCCAGGCTCCTTACTTCTTCCCGTCATCTCGACAACTATGCTCAAATCTTGTCTTCTTCGTGGTTTTCTTTAGCAGTGAGTCTAATTATTCTTATAATCTGTGTGTAGATGTATAAAATGGCTAAAATAAATCATAATACCTACTATTTTTAGCAATCCGAGTGTGGATTGTCAATTCACAGGCATTTTGAGTACTTTCGGTATACTGTCGGAGCTGGGCGCTTCCTTTTAGCAGGTTGTCTTGATAGTAAGCTATATTTTCCTTATATCATATGCGTATGTATATGCTTACAGAGGTCTCAATAGCAAAGAGTCAGCCTCTAAAATCAGTGGCATCTTTGGAGCTTTTTGTAAGGTTTGAGCAGTTTGGTCAGTTCGGTGCAGGATATGTACTTCTTTTCAAGTGATTCTTTTTGGAGTGAATCTAATTGGTCTATCCATATGGGCCTAAAGCTAAAGATAGAGCAATAAATAGCTACTTTTCAACAACAACAATAAAAATATTTCAATTTGACATTTTTAGTGCTTTTTTCTATAGTAAGTCAACTTCTCTCATATTGTTTGCAAGTATTAAGACTGATATAAATTATAATAAATATAGTTATGGCTTCTCAAACTCTACCAAATGATCTAAAATCATTACAATTACATGGTCGGGATTCTGAACTTCCTCCTATTGGCATACGGCCAGATTATCCTCTGCATGCAAAGAACTTTTTGAATAGCAATAATTCTTTGTACAATACATTCAAGAATGGTACAACATATGTGTGCATAGTGGATACAAGTTCAGCAGGCAAGCAGAAAAATGCAGAGTATGCAGCTCGAGTTGGAGTACCTCGGGGTACCTTGAGAGAGATGAAAGACAAATTTGGTGAGTGTTTTGCTAACATTTTTGGACAGCTACTAATAAAAATAATATTTGTCAGGCTTGATTCAGTTGAATTCTGGTGATATGGTGTTTGTACAATCACAACAAGATGGAGATGTGACAGGCAAGAAGGATCTTTTTCAGGGAACCATGATAGCAGGGTATGTTGTTTAAACTTTTTAGCTTGGTATCACTATACTAATTCAAGAACTTTATGTGATAGAAAATTTTTCTCTTCAGAAAAAATGGAGCATTTGCAACAGGCATTGGAAAATGCTCTTGGAGAAGAGGAGGAGAGTACAGCATCAATGCCTGTTTGGGATTTGAATTCTAAAACATTATTGAGTGGTACTGCTTTTGAGCGTACTGGTATTCTGCCAGATAAATCAGGTAGAACATATCAGATTGGACCAACACATCAAAAGCCACCACATCTTTTTGCGCCTTCAAAAAATGGCAAGTTAGAGAAAGGTGGAGAGTTGACAGATGCACAGAAGATGTCTAAAGAACTATTGGATGTAGGTTTATAAGATCTTTCCAATATCAATTTGGCTAAAGCTGTATAGGCAACTACTGGCTTGTTTTCAGAGGGCTATAAATGCTTGCCAGGCATACAAAGTTATGTTCAGTCTTTTGCAGACTTGCATCCTTTTCTCAAAATTGGATCGTCAGACAATTTTATGACCCAGGCCATGCAAGTAAATATCTCAAATGCCACTACTTCTGAAGCAGGTTAGTAAAATTGAAATGAATATAAGAAAGATTCTAAATTAATATCTACATAGATGTGGATCTTGCATCTATCCTTGGTCATTATGGTGGCTGTCAAGACTCGGTCGTAGACAGCAGAGAACCACCCAAGTCACCAGCGATGATGAGAGCGAGAGAGCAGAGAGCGACTAGCAGCGCAGTGACCTGTATTGGAGGTACAGTACGGTACAGACGAAATGGACAATCTAGGGAAATAGGCGAGCGACAGGGAGCCTATAAGTACTGGGACGACAATGGGAAAAGAACAATGGACACCATAATGGGTCGAACAATAGAGTGAGAACAATGGTGGCCAAAAGGAGAACAATGGGGGGGAGAACAATAGGATGTCCCAAAGGGGAACAAGGGCATGGGTGAAGGATAGCCCCAGGTCATGTGAGGAAGTGAACATGTGATGGGGCTGCTGGAGCACATGACCGACGCGATGCCTTGATGGCAGAGAAGAAGGTGGAGAGAAATGGAGCGATCCGTGACAGTGGCAAACATAAAGATGGATATGATGCCCTTGGAGCTTTTACTGCTATGGTTTCTCATTCCAAGCATCCTAAAAATGGATATGATCCTGGTCACTTTCACTTGCTAGAGCTTGGTGTTTTCATCGTGCTAGAGGATACTTTGGCTTGTTATTTTTCAGGCTTACTTATGCATGGTGGTACTTCTCCAAAGGCTCCTTTAGGAACATCATCATCAGCCTTGAAGACTACAGTTCACCTCAATGCTATTGGTTATTCAAATGATATCTTGTATGATATGAAAGGCATCTTACCTTTGTGTGCTTGGTCCTCAAAATCATCAAAGGAAGACTTTTTACCTTTAGGTCCTGAAGTTAGATATTAGTGAGTTCTACTTGTAATATTAAAGCTATATATATTGATTTATCTTTGTAAATTTAGTCCAGAGGATAGAAGTGACACTACAGATAATCCCGTCAATGCTGGCAAGGGTAGCTGGGCTAGAGATGGACACATCATCATGCAGCCTGACTCCTTACTTGATTTTATTGTACGACATCTTCTGTTGTTGTGTATTTTCATATGTGCACAGATCTGGCCCAAGCTTCAAGTTTGTTGTTCTTACTTGATTATTTTGTTGATTATTGATATTTCACTCTATAGGTTCAAATTGATGTTGACAAGTTTGTTTCTGCTTTTAGCATCAAATCAGCAGATTCAAATTCATCTCATCGATATGTTGCAAAAACTTGGGCTCTAGCACCTGGTCAAGTTGCAGTGCATATCAATAACATTGATACTACATCAGGAATCCTCAGAACTTTCTGATTGATCTGATTTGATCTGAGTTCAATCTGATTAATCTGATTCTAATCTGACTGATCTGATTTTTTTGAAATTAAGTATTGGAGGATTGAAATATTAATAACTAGAATCTTTTAGTCTCTTTATATATAATGCATAGATCAGAATTCCTTTAGAGCCATTTTCAGATCAATCAGATTGACATCAGATAGAATCAGATCAAATCAGATCAATCAGAAAGTTCTGAGGATTCCTGATGTATTCCTATCACTGTGATTCCATCCACTACAAATAGCCAAGAAGTGGTAGAAGATCCAAGACATCCTGTCCTGAAAAGATGGAAAGAATGGTTAATTCAAAACTACAATCTTATGCCCAGCAATCACAAGTCTTTCCCAAAGCTATTCATTGATCCAGATAATCCATTAGTCCGAGTCTCAAGTGTTAGGTGGTAGTTATTTGGGAGGTGTGTTTACATTTTTTTGATATAAAAAAGATTCAACTAAATTATCTTTTATATAGGAAAGACAAAGGCCTATACAAGATCCAAGCCAGGTAGTAATTAACTTATGGTGCATTAGCTAAGACTAATTGCTCAACATTTTTTCTTTGTAATAGCAAAACTACACAAACCTAAGCACTTTTCTGTTGGCAGTTTGAAAACACGTTCCAACATAAACAAGAAAATACGATCTGTAGCAGATGCACTTATTTCTCCATACAAGGAAAAAACATTAGACAAAGGAAAGAAAAGGACCAGAGAAGATGACAATGAAGAAGGAATACGAAGAACATCAGCAAACCTTTCTGTTTACTTGTGGATCTGGTTTGCCTTTTTTTGATCTGATTCTTATAGTTTCAGACTTTGATCTGGAAAAAGCTTAGCCAGACAAGTCAGAAATTGTCTGACTTCAGAGGTCATTCTTTTTTCAGACAAACCAGTTAAGATGTAAAGAACCAGATAAAAACCAGAACTCAAAAAAAAAACCAGATTAGCCAGACCAGCCAGACCAGACAGACCAGACAGACCAGACAAGTTATATCAGACCAGACAAGTCAGACAAGCTAGATTAGACCAGATAAAACAGACCAGACAGATCAGACAAGTTAGACCAGATCAGACAAATCAGATCAGATAAAATAGATAAGCTATTCAGACCAGACAAATTAGACAAGCTAGCTTAAATCAGATAAATCAGATCAGATATAAAGTTAGACCAGATATAAAGTCAGACCAGACAAGTCAGATCAGATATAAAGTCAGATCAGATAAGTCAGATCAGACATCAAGTCAGATCAGATATTAAGCCAGATCAGACTAAATCAGAATGATAATAACAGCTTTAGATTCTGCAAATCAGGTATAAAATCAACCAGACCCCATACATAAGATCCAAAAGATATGCATAGCAAGAGAAAGCATAAAAAATCATGAAGAGGTAAGAGAGAAGTAAAATTAAAGAGATTTAGCAAAGTAACAAAGAGGTAAGAAAGAAGGAAGATTAAAAAGATTTAGCAAAGTAACAAAAAGAACAATTGAGAAGAGTGGTGATTCAAGGGAATATAAAAAGAGAAATCAAAGAGGACAGACCATGAGAGACAAAATCATCGAATATATAACAAGACAATCCTGCATTTAAGAATTAGCAAAACCCTTAAGACGATTGCGACGACCAGAAGCTGCTGCTGCTGAGGCACTGCTACCTGAATCAGGCTTGGGTAGGTGCAGATACCTAGTCAGATCACCCTTGATAAGCTCCCACTTCTCCTCTGAGATCTCCAATGCAATCTCAGCATAGTCTTCAGTTACACCACCCCAAAGTGACTCAGAAAAGTGACCATTGATCCTGGCCTGCAAGATAGCATCATCATTATCAGGATCTGGCTGAAGCCACATAGTCAAAGCTCGCTCCACCTAAGAAAAGATCAGAAAAGCAGAAATAAAAACAAAATAGATCATACTGCAGTTGCTGCAAGTGTCAAAGCACCCACAGGAATGGCTGTCTGCTGATTCTTCTCAGAAACAGTGTTGAGGCGATTGAAGTGAGCATCTGCAATTGTGCGCAAAATCATTGGACTCATCCACATCCCGCGAAGAACCTACAAAAATAGAAATTAGCAAAACAATACTCGAAAGAATAAAAACATACCCCAGAACCATTCGGCCTCCTCTCGAGCCCGGCAAACATGAAAGGTGCAATGGAATCATTACCCTGGGTTGTCATGCCCAGCCAGTAAGCAGCAAATGCCTCCTTGCTACGCTCGGTTGCACTGGCCTTGTCGCTAGCCCAATAGAGATCAGAAACTGCCTCAATCGCTTTGTTGCCAAACTCGGTCCTCCACTCATACATTCTCTGCTTGAGCTATATTAAACACCATGTCAGTCAAGAAATAGTGAATAAAGATACAACTTGCCAAGAGGAAGATAGGATCATGCTTTGAAAAAATATGAGGATGGTCAGGAAAGAGTTTGTCCCACAACCTCTGTGCCTTCTTAATGAAGCGGGGATCATCAAGGTCCCAGATGTTGCTGCAGCACCCCAGATAATCACGGTACATTACCGTGTACTTCTTGCACCACTTCTCAAGGACACCATGTGGCAGAACGGCATTTGTAATCTTGATGCCGCCCACCACAACACCTTTGTCGTCATCAGCATCAGAGCTCTCTTGAGGGGCAGCATTTTCATCCGCAACAGTGTTCTACAATAAACAAGAGTTAATAAAATAGTACAGACCTCAGATATGACTCACCGTATTGGCCTCATGGAGAGCAAGTTGCTCTAAAGGCATGCTGAAACTGACCTTATGACGTTGTTGGTCCCGTCCTTGCCACTTTGTAGGTGAGGGTGCTGCACTGAGGGTCACGGAGCGCTGGCCATTACGTGCCATACTCAGATGCAATACTGACGGGCCTGGCGTGCGAGGGGGTTGCTGAAGTACACCAACACGGGCTGTCTTAAAGTTTGAAGGACCAGCACGTGAGGTAGAGGGGGCTGTGCGTGATGCAGAAGGGCCCGCACTCGATGTAGAAGGTGCCAGTGTACAAGGGGGCTGAGGAGGCTGCACAGTTCTAGTGCGGGCACCTGAAAGTGTAAGTGGAAAGTTGATATCATCATCAGACATTGGATCATCTTCTCTGTAGGGAAGAATTGATTTGTCATAATACTAGCAAAAGTGTATTAGATATAAATATATGATATACTGATAGTAGAAACTCACCTCGCTGTCCTCAACAGATGCGAGCTGGGAAGTCCTGGGTACAGCTCTAGGAGTCGGATGGGGTCGAGACGAGCCCACCTCATTGACAGAGACAGGCTCCGGCACTGGGATGTCTGAGGCACGGCGGTGCTGGCCCCCTCGAGTCGAGCGGGAGAGAGGCTGGGGGGCTATGGACAGGGCTGTGGAATGGGTACTATTGTTGTTCACATCACGGCCCTGTAAAGTAGAAGGTAGACATAGTAAGTACAAAGAGCCTAACGAGAAAGCAACTAATACGCACCTTTACTGGACCCTCGTCACCTGAAACCCCCTCCATCTTGTCATTTCTGGATCCTTGGAACCCAGCCTCGTTGAGAGAGGCATGCACACCATGCGGGTGGGATGCATGGGCCGACGAGGGGGCTGGAGTCGGGAAGTTATCCTTGTCGTACGAGGGAGCTGGTCGTGGATGACGAGAATAGCCTGCCTCGTTGGTAAAGGCAGGCGAAGGCGGTCCGGAATCCACAGCACGGCGTTTGGAGCCTCCGCGTGTCATACTGGCTCCAAACATGCCTGCATCATCGAAAGACACAGGCAGAGGGGGTCTCGTTTCCGATCCCGGAGACTCCACTGTATCAGGTCCATCATCTATGAAAATAGCAAAAGAATGAGATTTATCCACCTCATCAAATGAGGCAAACAAGTTATGGCAGACATGGTCATGTTACTTACCACAGGTATGCAAGTCCGCCTCATCGAATGAGGCAGATGGTCGGGACTTCGTGGCTGAGGTGACGGACATGGTAGTACTATGTTGCTGCTTGTCTGTGGGAGCAGCAACATGATAAGATATATCCGCCTCGTTACACGAGGCGGACGAATAGCAAGAACGAACAAAAAGATTACCACTTACCATAGGTATTGTGCACTTCACGACTCGAAACAGACGTTTCGAGTCATGCAGTGTCCCCCTCGTCGAATGAGGCAGACCGTCGGGACTTCGTGGCTGAGGTGATGGACACAGTCGCGCCACATTGCTACTTGCCTGTGGGAGCAGCAAAGGATAAAATATATCCGCCTCGTGTAACGAGGCGGACAGATAGCATGAACAATAAAATTTACCACTTACCGTAAGTATTATGTACTTCACGACTCGAAACAGACGTTTCGAGTCGCACAGTGTCCGCCTCGTCGAATGAGGTGGACGATCAGGACTTCGTGGCTGAGGTGACAGACACGGTCGCACCACGTTGCTGCTTGCCTATGGGAGCAGCAACAGCATAAGACACATCTGCCTCGTGTAATGAGGTGGACGACTGAACAATCGAAACGATGCAGCAATTGCTTACCATCAGTCCGTTGTGTTCCACGACTCGAAACGGACATTTCGAGTCGCGCAGTGCCTGCCTCATCGAATGAGGCAGACGGTCGGGATTTCACTGTGGTTGAGGGTGCGGGCATTGCTGTGGCATCTTGCCTTTTACCTATGTGAGTAGAAATGTGATAAGGAACATCCACCTCGTCGAACGAGGCAGACGTGTGCATGCCAGAGAAAATAAACAGGCTGACTTACCACCTTGTTGGAAAGGTCCACGATTCGAAACGTTTGTTTCGAGTTGTGAAGATTCCGTAGGTCCACCGGTCTTCTTGCCTATGGGAATAGAGATGTGATGAGACACGTCCGCCTCGTTCAACTGAGGCGGACGTTTGCGTGCTATACTTAGTAGACGGGCTCGCTTACCTCGTGGTTGATGTTGTCCATGACTCGAAACGTTCGTTTTGAGTCGTGAAGAATCTGTTGCATCAAGAGTTACAGGCACTTGACTTCTCGAATCGGGTTCTTGCTGGCGCGGAGGTCGAGAGATAGGTGGTTGGGCTGAAAGGGGAGTACGATGAGCAAGTCCGGGGTCATTGTACAGTACGACCGCGATGGGATTGCTCTGTACATAGTTATAGGGATAACATATGTTAGAAGAGCTTATAATTAAAGATAAGACAATAACGCACCGTCGATAACTGGCCTCGCTGTCTATCATCCCCTTCAAACCACCCTGTCTCGTCCTCCGACTCGAACGTGACCATCGGTTGCGGTATGTTTGCGATGTCATTCGGTCCGGCCGTTTTAAGGCTTGAAGCGCGTGCCTTGTGAGGTTTGACTGGGCAAGGTGGAGTATGCCAGTCTGGCTTTAAGCTGAACTTGCGTGGAGTCAAGCTAGAGGTCTCGAGGATGAGCATGAAATGTGGAGAGAGAGAGAGGCCCGATTAGGATGATAAGCGCTGCAACTTGACAGATCAATCGACAAGCACTTACACAATTTTGACTGCCTTTCCCTTGCCTTTCACCCTCCTCCTCCTTGCCTTCTCCTCTTCGTCTGTCTCTATCTCAACTCGCTCCCCCTCCACATCCATTTTCTCACCTTCTGTATCAGCTTCCAAATCCATTTGGCCCGGATCGAAGTCTGGATCCGCAACTGAGTCGTCGCCTTCCGATTCTTCGTACTCGGGTTCTTCGTACTCGGGTTCCTCGAACGCGTTGTTGTCCGATCGTGAACCATTGGAGGAAACTGGTCTCAGGTAAGTGTTAGCATATCATAATATGAAGGTTTTACTCACAACCAACAAGCTTCTTCGACAGGCTCTCATTAATCTTCCCTTCCAACTCGTCAAGATCATTCCACAAGCCCCTCGCCACCTTCATCTTTTCGCCCAGGTAAGCGAGTCGCGCAGCCTTTTGGGCCTCGAAACTAAGCTTGCCGTCAGCTCGCTCGTCAACTTGTCCATTGTCCAACTTTATCCCAACATCTCTACCCTCAACCTCTCCACCCTCAACCTCTCCACCCTCGACCTCTCCATCCTTCATCTCAACATCTTCCCCTTCCACTCCTTCCTCAACCCCCTGTTCCTCGACCCTCCCACCACCGGACTCTGTCTCGCAGTTGGCTCGTGATCTCTTGTCTGCAGCTTAGTGGTTCTAGGTAAGTAAATTTTTGGTTCATTTAATAAATAATTACTCACCATTGACAACAGTACTTGTCTTGCGATTGCCACGATCACGACTCGCACGGATTGCTTGGCTTGTCTGCCGGTCACGAGTGACACGAGTATCCTGACCCGAGACAGTACGTGCAGACGTCGATGTACGGGTGGTTCGAGTGTTGCCACGTCGTGTGCTCCGATTGCTATTACCTCGCGCCGTAGCAGCCTTTTCAGCCAGCAATTCGGCTTCTGAACGGCACTTTTTGCGTGGAGGCTTTGGCAAACTCTCATCTTCCGAGTGAGAGACTTCCTCGTGAGTCTTTTTCTTGCATCTTGCTGCATGTGGCATGGCTAACGGATGGTGGATGATGACTTGTAAGTAGAAAGACACGGAGTCCTGGCAACTGTCAGTTACTCGACCTTGGCCGGCTCGACCTCGGCCTCAGCTACAAGTCGCATTGCGTGCCACCACTTGGTCAAGCCACTCTTTTGCCGAGGACTCGACTTCGTTCGTTCAAGTCTGCTTGCAACATTGTGTCTGCAATATTTGCTGCTCTCACTGTTCCCGATCTTTGCTGTCTATGCTTCACGGTGCTACTATTGACTTGTCTCTATGGTGTGACCACACACAAAGGCCTTGTGCAGATTTAATTCTGCTTGTGACTGCACAGATAATCTTTTGTTGATCTGGCTCTGTGACTTGGCTCTGCATTTTGGCAACAAATAGAGGACTTGATTTGATTTGACTTTGCATTGTGACGGCATGGCACAGTCTTGTGTTGATATTGCTATAAAGACTATGGCAGGATCTCGCCGAAAGGCACATCGTGGTCGAGATTATGCTTGTCCAACACCCACTTCTGCACGGTGTCGACGTGGCTTTATTACTCCATGGGGACTTACACAGCATATAAATGCAATCCATCCATCTTTTGCTCACATGAATGTGACATCTCGAGAAGCATCTCCATTGACTCTAGGCAGTGATTCAGAGGATGATTATAATGATATAAGATCAGAAACTTCTAAACTTGAAATTGATAGGCATCCTTTACTTGATGGCACTCCTTGTGATGATAATGGAGCTGATCTTGCTCCTGATGATGCACCTCAGGGCCTTCCAGTGCCTAAGGCTATCAATGATTGGTCTCCTTTTCAAAATCGAGTTGAATTTCAAACTGCTGATTTATTGTTCTGACAAATTCAGATATCAGAGGCTAATCATGATGATCTTATGGATTTGTGGGCTGCTGAACATGGTGGAAATCCACCTTTTGCAAATGTGCATGACATGCATAATGTTATTGATGCCATTCAATTGGGTGATGCACCTTGGCTGCATTTTTCTGTGCAATATAATGGAAAAAAGTCAAGAAAAAAGGTGCCAAAATGGATGAAACAACTTTATCATGTTTGGTATCATGATCCACGCACTGTAATACAGAATCAGCTGGCAAACCGTGACTTTGAGGGTGAAATTGATTATGCTCCAAAATGCCAATTTAAAAATGGAAAAAGACAATGGACAGACTTTATGTCAGGAAATTGGGCATGGCGTGAGGCTGATAAAATTGCTCAAGATCCAAATACTCATGGTGCTATGTTTGTGCCTTTGATTATGGGCAGTGACAAAACTATAGTTTCAGTGGGTACAGGCAACAATGAATATTATCCACTTTATGCATCTGTGGGTAATGTGCATAATAATGTTTGGCGTGCTCATCGTGATGCTTTAACTGTTATGGGCTTTCTTTCTATTGCAAAGACAGATCGCAGAAGTAAAAAGTCAGTTGTATTTCGTAGATTCAAACGACACCTTTTGCATGAGTCTTTAAAGGCAATTTTAGCACCTTTGCGTTCTAGCATGACTCTGCCTGAGATAGTTCAATGTCCTGATGGACATCTACGTCGTGCCATTTATGGACTTGGTCCTTATATTGCAGATTATCCTGAGCAATGTGCTCTTTCTTGCATAGTTCAGAACTGGTGTTTTGAATGCAAAAATAGACCAGACCACTTAGATGATGACCCTGGTAAGAAAAGAAGTCATGAGGACACTTGTCAATTACACCAGTCTAAAACAAAACAAGAATTATGGTCAGAATATGGCATAGTGCTAGGAATAATGGTAAATATTATTGTTATTATTTTAACATTTGAGTCTAATTTGTCTTTTGAAATAGCCATTTACATACTCCTTTCCTCGAGCAGATATTCATAGGCTTATTGCTCCAGATCTATTGCATCAGATTATTAAAGGCACTTTTCATGATCATCTTGTAATATGGGTTGAGCAGTACCTTAAGAAAGTTCATGGCAAAAAAGCTTCTGAAATTATTGCAGAGATGGATCGAAGGCTTGCAGCTGTGCCATCTTTTCCTGAGCTTCGTTGATTTCCTGATGGACGTAGATTTGCACAATGGACTGGAGATGATTCTAAAGCCTTGATGAAAGTGTTTTTAACTGCCATTGATGATCTTGTTCCATCACAGATGGTTAGATGTGTTCGAGCATTTTTGGACTTCTGCTATATTGCACGCAAATCTACAATTGATGATGATGACTTGAATGCCATGGAAGCAGCTCTGGGGATATTTTGGAATGAGCGTCAGATTTTTGTAGATGCTGGTGTGTGCCCTGATGGAATTTCTTTACCTAGACAGCACTCTTTACAACATTTTCGAGAATGGATTGAAGAGTTTGCAGTTTCAAATGGCTTATGCACATCTTTGACTGAGGCCAAACATATAAAAGCTGTAAAAGAACCATGGCGTCGATCTAGTCGATTTGAAGCTCTTGGACAAATGTTGATAACAAATCAGAGATTAGACAAGCTTTCTGCCTGTTTAAATGATTTTATTTATCGTGGCATGTTAGACAAACCTCTTGGAATGCATATGAAAGAAATGAATGAGGAATTGGAAGCTCAAATTTTTCCTACATCAGGAACCCTCAGAACTTTCTGATTGATCTGATTTGATCTGAGTTCAATCTGATTAATCTGATTCTAATCTGACTGATCTGATTTTTTTGGAATTAAGTATTGGAGGATTGAAATATTAATAACTAGAATTCTTTAGTCTTTTTATATATAATGCATAGATCAAAATTCCTTTAGAGCCATTCTCAGATCAATCAGATTGACATCAGATAGAATCAGATCAAATCAGATCAATCAGAAAGTTCTGAGGGTTCCTGATGTAGTACATCTAAAACACTTGGGGGAAGAGGGCCGATGCTCTGCACGGTAATACGATTCCTTTTGAATTGTTCCAACTTTGTAGTGTTATGCTCATAGAATTAATAAGATAACAGAGAATTGAATATACTAGTATTGTAATGGTGCGAAGATCTCCATCTTCAAAGTATATTGTTTTACACTTATCTCTTATTTTTAAACTTTGTTACTAGCAAGAGTTGAACTAATGACAAAATAATGGTCACATGCAACAGCGAGCCCGGTCAGGCTCGCTGTTGCACGTGACTTCTCAAAAATTGTGTTTACATTTATGAAGTACATAAGTGTGGCCTTTGAAGGTCTGTCAACTGTTGTATGTTGCCTAGATTGATTTTATTTTTGCCTTCTAGGGGTCTGAATCAGTAATTTGGCTATATCTCTGTCAATTCTCTAGCTATAAACATAAACTCAAGTGTTTCTACATAGTACTATCAGTGGCCATATTAACACGATTTTTACTGATTTTTCATGCTACTCAATATTTGTCTATTCTCAGATGATTTCATGATCTGCTCTAGAGTTGAATGATTTTTTCGATTTTTTTGTGCTTACAAATTGCTTATGTAATCCGCAGCACGGGCAAAATGACGTACTCCCGTCCCCCTCATGATGTCATGGGACGGGAGTATGTCATTTTGCCCGTGCTGCGGATTATGTAAAACCTCGAAAATAGTCAAATAGGAGGTTTTGTGATAATTCGAGTGTACCTCCTTGAGTACTGGAGATATCATCGGTCCCTTGATTGCATCAGAAAGATCTCCATTATACCTTTTTAACGACACTAGGTACACTACAATTGGATGAGTCAATAAAAAGATATGGCCTCAACAAGTTTGCCCCTACCTCTAATATCAACCCTTCAGTAATCGCTACCGCGTTTTCTCAATACTTACCCGATCGTCTTGTACAATATACCGTTGGAAAGGTATTAATCCGACCTTTCCAACGGTATCTTTAGCGTGTAAATAGCACCACTCATTGCTACGCTACGATGCAATCACTATGATCTTCTCCTCAAAGGTATCTTTTGAAGTGATTTGCTCATATCTCAGTCATTTCTGAACCTATTCTCATGAAAAAAAAAGTTCTGACTAGCTAAAATCTGTCTTGATCATATCATCATGAACCACACTGACTTACATCAATGACAAGATGCAGAATATCCTATAAAATATGTTTATCTGTTATCTCAACAAGTTTGCACTTTCTTATACTAAAACTTTTCAGTTCTAATAAGACTAGCATTGATTTACATATGCATATAGTTTAACACTAATTGAATTTGATTTAGTAGACTGATATCTCTCAGAAACATTTAAAATTACAAGAATGACAATTGCTAGAATCGAACCTACAACCTTACTTTAAGATGTGAGAAATTATTACTATAAAAGGCATTACATTGGCTGGGTGTCATCTTTTTTGAGTTGAAAAGCGGGTTAGAGTAAACGATTCTAAGGAATCGTAATTAAAAAATAATGATATTACAGAGATTGATATTGGAAACAATTCAAAAATCATGGCCAATGTTGTTCTTGCTAAAACTAGAAAGTCTGGATATCCCAGAAGAGTTGATGATTTAGCTGAACATATTCAACAACCAGAACTTTTCAATATGATTCGTCATTTTCTGTATGATCAAAAGCATCCAAATGAAGATACCACCTCATCAGATGTTAATATATCAGAATGTCCTATTCCACCACACAAAATTGATGTTTTTCATTCTGCCACTGCTACATACTATTCACCTAGTGATATATCTAGAAGATCAGGATATCATCAGCATCATATTCGATCAAATAGTTTCAAATTTGGGGACATGAAGAATTTTCACATCGTGATTGTGTTTATGTTGAGAGTAATCCTGATTTGCCAGGAATGAAAGGATTGTTTGTTGGACAGGTCTTAATGTTTTTTTCTTTTGACTACCAAGAAACAAGATATCCATGTGCTCTTATCAAATGGCTGACTCCTGTAGATGATAGACCTGATGAAAACACTGGAATGTGGATTGTAGAATGGGAAGTTGATAAAGATGGAGACAATGTCTGCTCAGTAGTTCATTTGGAGAGTATTCTTAGAGGAGCACATTTGATTGGTGTGTGTGGAAATGAACATCTTCCTCCTGACTTTGAGCACTTTTACACAATGGATGCCTTTTCTAGATTTTATGTTAACAAGTTTTCTGATCATCATGCTTATGAAATTGCTTTTTAGTTGTAGAGTAGAGTATTTCAATCTATCTTGTACTTGTACTGATTTATCAAAATGAATTTGAATCTAGCTTTTTGATTGCTAATATAAAGATGCTCAAAGTAAGATCTAACTCATTGAATGTACTAGTAGTATCAGGTAATCTTTCTTTTGTTTTACTAATAATCAAGTTTAGATAATCTGACTTGATCTCCTAGCAGCCTCTTTATTTATTTTTAGCTTATTGAGCTGAAATCAGATTGTTATACATAACATCTAGCTTAGTGAACTCAAGTTGTCACATATAATATAGTCTAGCTTACTAAACTTGAACTACTAATACTATACATAACATCTAGCTTACTAGTGAGCTCAAATTATTATACATGATACAGTACAGCTTACTTAGCTCAAACTATCACATATGATACAATCTAGCTTACTGAGCTTAAACAATTACACATAATACAATCTAACTTACTGAGCTAGAACTATTACACATGATACAGTCTAGCTTACTGAGCTTGAATTATTATACATAATACAATTTACTAGCTTATGAGCTCAAACTATCACACATAACATCTAGCTTACTAAGCTTCAATTACCATGTATGATACTATTCAGCTTCACTGAGCTTACAATTTTACACTTTGTTGTACTATCTACTAGAGCTAAGCAAAATTTACTTTACTACCTTTTGAGTAGTATAAATAAATTGCACAAACATAGTAGTAGTGTAGATATATTTATAGAGATGATAAAAAGACAAGCATTACTATGACTAGAATCTATTACTAGTAAATTTATATACTAGTACAAATATGTGTAATGACTGTCTAGTTTTTGTCTAACATCTGAAAATCTGTCTTAATCTGAAAAATGTCTGATTTCTATCTGATTACTGTTTGACTTTGATTTAACATCTGAAAATCTGCTTAACATCTAAGAACTAGTATCTGGTTTTTATCTGATTGTTGTCTGATTTTTGCCTGACTTCTGGTTTCTATCTGGTTGTTGTCTGGTTTTTGTCTCACTTCTGGTTTCTATCTGGTTTTGATCTGGTTTTTGTCTCATTTCTGGTTTCTATCTGGTTTCTATCTGGTTTATGTCTGGTTTGTATCTGATTTCTGTCTGGTTTTTTAAAACCAGAAACAATATATTTTTCAGATAAGTCAGATTTTTTTATTTTTTCAGATCATTTAAGATAAAAAAAAGGCAAACCAGATCCACAAGTAAACGGAAAGGTTTGCTGATGAAGCAAGAGGTTGTGCCACAGGGTGAATTACATCAGCAAAACCCAAAATTTCTGACTAGTCTGAAGCTGTCTAATTTGACTGATTTGTCTGAAATCTTTACATGTCTGAAGAAAGTTGCTCTCAGACAATATTCAGATAAATTAGACATATCAGATGAAAAACAGACACAGTAAAATTTTAGACTGTGTTTCAGAAGCATTCAGACATATTAAATATCAAAAATAATCAGATACTCAGAGTTAAAGACAGATTCAGACTATCAGGCAAGTCTTGTTTTTACGATTCCTTAGAATTGTTTACTCTAACCTGCTTTTCAACTCAAAAAAGATGACACCCAGCCAATGTAATGCCTTTTATAGTAATAATTTCTCACATCTTAAAGTAAGGTTGTAGGTTCGATTCTGGCAATTGTCATTCTTGTGATTTTAAATGTTTCTGAGAGATATCAGTCTACTAAATCAAATTGAATTAGTGTTAAACTATATGCATATGTAAATTAATGCTAGTCTTATTAGAACTGAAAGGTTTTAGTATAAGAAAGTGCAAACTTGTTGAGATAACAGATATTTAATAGGATATTCTGCACCTTGTTATTGATGTAAGTTAGTGTTGTTTATGATAATATGATAAAGGCAGATTTTACCTAGTCAGAACATTTTTTTTTATGAGAATAGGTTCAGAAATGACTGAGATATGAGCAAATCACTTCAAAAGATACCTTTGAGGAGAAGATCATAGTGATTGCATCGTAGCGGAGCAATGAGTGGTGCTATTTACACGCTAAAGATACCGTTGGAAAGGTTTGATTCGTACCTTTCCAACGGTATATTATAGAAGACGATCGGGTAAGTATTGAGAAAACGCGGTAGCGATTACTGAAGGGTTGATATTAGAGGTAGGAACAAACTTGTTGAGGCCATATCTTTTTATCGACTCATCCAATTGTAGTGTACCTAGTATCGTTGAAAAGGTATAATGGAGATCTTTCTGACGCAATCAAGGGACTGATGATATCTCCAGTACTTAAGGAGGTACACTCGAATTATCACAAAACCTCCTATTTGACTATTTTCAAGGTCTTACATAATCCGCAGCATGGGCAAAATGACATACTCCCGTCCCATGACATCATGAGAGGGACGGGAGTACGTCATTTTGCCCGTGCTGCGGATTACATAAGCAATTTATAAGCAAGAAAAAATCGAAAAAATCATTCAAGTCTAGAGGCAAATCATCAAATCATCTGAGAATAGGCACATACTGAGTAGCATAAAAAATCGGTAAAAATCGTGTTAATATGGCCATTTATAGTACTATTCAGAAACACTTGAGTTTATGTTTATAGCTAGAGAATTGACAGAGATATAGCCAATTTACTGATTCAGGCCCTTAGAAGGCAAAAATAAAATCAATCTAGGCAACATACAACAGTTGACAGACTTTCAAAGGTCACACTTATGTACTTCATAAATGTAAACACAATTTTTGAGAAGTCACGTGCAACAGCGAGCCTGACCGGGCTCGCTGTTGCACGTGACCATTATTTTGTCATTAGTTCAACTCTTGCTGGTAACAAAGTTTAAAAATAAGAGATAAGTGTAAAACAATATACTTTGAAGATAGAGATCTTTGCAGCATTACAATACTAGTATATTCAATTCTCTGTTATCCACCCTACAAAGGAGCAAGATGTAGACAAAGAATGTCTCTGATTGGCTGCAGCATGCTTGCCGAGCAGCAGACAACCGTTTGCGTTGTCAAGCAAGACAAAGAAGGCTGCTGATTGGCTGCTGCAGGCCTGCCGAGCGCTGCCGTGATCAGTCGCATTGATGTGAGGTAAAGGTTATATCTGATTGGCTGCTCGGCTTCCAGAACTTTCGAAGATGACCGGCAACGATGACGACGATGTTGTACCGTACTTTATCGTATACAACCCTGTCCGTGATTTCCCTGGGAGTGGACGATACCTTCTAAGTGCCACTCTGACTCAGATGGTAAGTCTTTGTCTATATTGATGCTGCTGATTGCACAGGATATAGATATTGAGCAGGACCGCTAAGCAATGGACTCGCATGTGCACAGCAGTGGACACGATCAGCTGGGAAGCAACAGAATGATAGGCAAGTCCCATTCAATAGGTGTGTATCTATCGTTATGAGCCGGGTGCACATGAGTGCTCGAGCCGTACAGCACGAAGGACTTTGTCGCGTTGTTGTGTCACCAGCAAGTCACAGCTGCTTTTGATTTGTGCTGTCTACTTCGCACTCCAAGGTTCTCGAGGATGGGTACGTATGGTATGGGACTTAGTTATCGAGCACGAGCACTGGGCGACGTAGTCATGGGCGTGCATCTGCTATGAAGCAGTTACTTAACTCGAAGGTGCATCTTTTTGTCATCAGCTATTTTCCTCTGCTTATTCTTCTTTTCTACGTAGCATCCCGTGCAGCCAATGAGGGGATGACACTGCTTGTGGAGCTGCTATGGTGAGATGCTGGATGACTTGCTGCCAGAGGAGGCAGCTTGCCATTCCGTACGTTCATGTGCTTGCATAGCTTTTTTTTCTTTATCAGCTGCTTCATTTTATGACTCCACACCATGACACCTGCAGGACGAAGGTGTGTGCAAGCATTTTAAATTAAGTGTACTGTCAGCAATGTGCTCAGAAAGTGCAACTAAGTGCTACTTGGATGGTAAGCCTGTCTGCGATGCATATGAATGCTGCTGACCAGTGACTGTACACAGGACAATTAAATATTCACACTGAGCAAGGCAATTGTGATTCACCTGCACAGATCAGTGGACACGAGGCTATACAGGAGGAGTTGGGACATGGATGTGCAAAGGTGGGTATTCTTTCTGCTACTTTCTCCTGCTGACTGTTCCTATGAGTTAGAGCTGTGCAGATGTCTACAATGAGCTGAAGAATTGATCAGTAGGTACTGTAGGCACTCGCATTTTCCATCATCTATATCTGTGTTCCGATATTCCTGCAGTGCATTATGGATGCTGATGATTGTGCATGGAACCTAGGTATCAAGCATGAGCATGGAGCAATGGGGGCAATGGGCATGGGCGATGGGCATGGGCGCAACGAGCGCAGGAGCGGGCATGACGAGCCAGATGTGGGCACGACAAGCACGGGCGTGACTGGCATCAGTGGGGTCACGACGAGCAGAACAGGCGGCAACGGGCATGGGGTAAGTAAGTTGGAGGTACTTCTTCACGGCATCGCAGCAACGAGCAGGAGCTGCAACACAAGTGCAAGCCCGCTGATGAGGCATGCGAGATGAGATGTATATACTATACATCTAGCTATGTTTGCATATGCACAGTGCAGGATGCTATTGGAATCTTAATACTGAGAATTGCAGCTTGGGCAGTAAAAGCTTACAGATAGTCAATGCATCATGCAACCATGCGGAACACGGGTCAGAGCTAGTCTTATTAATTCTGTGAGAATAACACTACAAAGTTAGAACAATTCAAAAGGAATCGTATTGCTGTGCAGAGCATCGGCCCTCTTCCCCCAAGTTTTCAGATCAATTATAACTTATATTTTTCTCAGAGATGTGGATGATCTTACTATAAGATTTATTACTTAATTGGTGAGATACACTAAGTAACATGCATTAAGTTCATTGATAGACTGATTAATCAAAAGCCTCACTACTAACTTAGCAGTATTTAGATATTTCTTTTTTTTTGCTTCAAGCTGAGACAAATATTATATTGAGATGTTAAATGTGATGTCTGCTTAGTAGTAGTACTCAGTAATTGTAGAACTTATTACTAATACTCTGCTAAAACTAGTATTAGACTTCCAATTTGTGACAATATGAGGCTTTCAAAAAACTTGTCACTTTCAAGAAAAAAGATCTGCTCTGAGGCACAACTTGAAAGTAGTAAAAGTACTAAGGAGTACTAACTTGAATATTATTAGTACTAGCCTAGTAGTAATACTTAATTTTAGTACTAGTATTTCTAGTATTCACTAGATTAATACTAAGTAAGAGTTGTCTGACAGTTTGATACTAAGTAGTATACAGTATAGTACTATGATATCAAGTCTTATGTTTAACTTCAACTTTAACTTCAAGATATAAAAATATCTTAATAGCAAAAACTTTTGATCTGATAGTTTGCAATTCAAATATATTGAGCTTAATTTGATACTACTATAAGATTCACAGTCTGGGATTTAAATATATTCTGACATTATATATTAAGTCTAAAAGAAATTACTAATTTCAAGTCTGAAAAGATTTAGAGTATCTAAAAAGACTTAAAAAGTCTGTGTGTAGTTGAAAAAGCAGATATTGTCTGAAAGTCTGACATTGAGGTTACTTCTAACAATTTTGAAATATCTGGATTTCTTTTTTTGCCTGATGATCTGAGATTCAAACATATTCTGACATTATATGTCAAGTCTGAAAGAATGTGAAATCTCTGAAAAGATTTAGAGTGTCTGTGCAGTTTGAAAAATAGAAGTTGTCTGAAACTCTGAAATTAAGTTCAACTCTGACATTTTGACATATCTAATCAAAAGTTGTTGTCTGATAGTCTTAGGTTCAAATACATTCTGATATTACATGTCAAGTCTGAAAAAATGTAGTAAAGTCTGAAGTGATTTAGTATTTCTATGCAACCTGAAAAGCAAAGCTTATCTAAAGGTCTGAAATTTAATTCAATTCTAACATTATAAGATCTTAAGCAAAGAGTATCTTTTTGATGATTTGAGATTCAAACACATTCTGACAAGGTAAGTTCAGTAGCAACAGTTTCAGATTTTAGTGACAAAGCTAAACATCATAACATACCTGGTAGCAAAAAATATCACATCAATTTTATCATATAATGACAAATGACAATCATCTTTATAACCAACACTGATTATTGTAATTACTAGTACATATAATATACAGAGTTAGAATGCAATTTCATGTGCATGATGATCTGAGTATTTGTTAACATAGTATGTAGAAAATGCATCTAATGACCATGTATGCTGAAAATTTGATGGAAGAAAATCATTTCCAAAGATAGGAAGTAAATGGGCACCACAAAAAATTGTATCAATATGTATCACTGAACGAACAGGTTCACCATTGTCATCTTGTTCTCGCTCTACTATCCACATTCCTGTATTTGAATCTGGCTCATCTCCAATAGTACATCAGGAAGGTTGACAACTTTCTGATTGACCTAACAATTTCTAACCCTACTGACAGCTTCTGATTGACCTGATCCACCTGAAAGCAATCTTGAGAGGCAAATATCTGATCAGACTTTTACATTCAAGAAAAGACATTTATTGTCAGATATATAAGTTTTTAATCTCTAACTAATAGATATATCAAAATCTTTGATATCTAAAATTTTTGAAAATCTGAGAGTGTCTGATTTCAAATCTGGAGGTCAAATATCAGTCAGATGGATCAGACAGTGTCAGATACCATCAGATGCTCTCAGACAGTTGCAGATAATTTTCAGATATTTGACCTCTAGATTTGAAAAAAACTCAAATCAGACACTCTCAGATTTAGAAAATTTCAGATATTAGAGATTTTGTTATATTTATCAGTTGGAGATTACAAACTTATATATCTGACAATAAATGTCTTTACTTAAATGTAAAAATTTGATCAGATATTTGCCTGTTAAGATTGCTTTCAGGTGGATCAGGTCAATCAGGAGCTGTCAGTAAGGTTAAGAATTGTCAGGTCAATCAGAAAGTTGTCAACCTTCCTGATGTAATAAACCATTCAACAAATACACAGGGATATACTGTGCCTTCATGTGAGAATGAAAAGAAAAGTAAGATCTGTGCAATATATAATCCATGCATTCCTGGCAATTCTGCATTATTGTTTACATATACACAATCATGTCTTGGACCTGAACCACGCCAAGAAGATGATGAACGGATCAGATGATGTCGCATTCTTGTGATGCCTGAAGGATCACTAGGAGAATGATAGATTGCTGTAGCAGAACTGACTATATCAATTTTGTATGGTGCAAGTGAACATTGTGACAGAGGAATGTCATCTAGTGGTAGTGGCTCATCAAGATGATATTGATCATATAGGAATCTTTGAATACAATCAGATAATTCCCAATAGCCAGTAAATGTTTCAACAGCTCGAAGCTTTCGAGGATAATATGTATCTCGGCCTTTGGTTAATGAGACACTAGACATGATAATTTCAGATCTCTCTACTAGCAAAGGTCCACTTTCCTCAGGATCTTCTTTATAATCATCTAGTAGCAGTTCTCCATCATTTTGAAGTCTATCACTATCAGAATCTGAGTCTGAAGTGCTCAAATCATTATTGGCACCTGGATCAACTTCTTCATCTGTTATTACAAAATCAAAAGGTACATCTAACATGCCTCGAGTTGTAAAATCAACCCGACATGCTGAAAGTTTATCAAGTCTTTGATTTGTAATAAGCATTTGTCCTAAAGCATTAAATCTGCTAGACCATCTCCAAGGCTCTTTTACAGCTTTGATATGTTTTGCCTCTGTAATAGAAGTGCATAGGTCATTTGGTACTGCAAACTCCTCAATCAAGTGATGATAATGCTTCAAAGAGTGTTGTCGAGGTAATGATATGTTTTTTGGAGTAACACCAGCTTTTTCAAATATTACACGCTCTTTATAATAGGTCTCCAAAGCAGCATCTAATTCAGCCAAGCTGTCTTCATCAATGACAGATCTTCGTGCAATATAGCAAAATTCTAAAAAGGCTGCAATGGCTCGAACCATCTGTGAAGGCACATGACCTTCAATTGCAGGCAGCCAAACTTTCATAAGTGCCTTGGAATCATCACCAGTCCACTGTGTATAACCACGTCCATCAGGAAATCGACGCAATCCTGGAAATGATGGAGCAGCAGCAATTCTTCGATCAATATCTGCCATAATTTGTAGAGCACGAGATGGTCCATGTTGCTTAATCAAATATTCTTGAACCCAATCAACTAAATGATCTTTAAAGGTGCCTTTAATCACTTGGTGAAGAAGATCAAATGAAAGCAATTCATGAATATCAGCACGTGTAAAATAATATGTAAATGGCTGTTGTAAAATCTTTATTTAGACAATCTATGCAATATTTTATCAAGTTAATTACTTACCATAATATTTGCTACTATGCCATAATTATCCCAAAGCTTTTTATTACTATTAGATCTATCATCTATCAAACTTTTGGTATGCTCATGAGATCGATTAATGCCTTGTCCACTGTCTAGATCTTTCCAATGACATGTGCATTTAGGGCACCAGTTTTGAACAATACAAGCAAATAAAACCTGTTCAGGATAATCTCCAATGTATGGTCCAAGACCATAAATAGCACAGCGAAAATGTCCATCTGAACACTGCACTACTTCAGGAGTAGTCATTCCAGGATGTATATGCTCAAGAATTGTCTGTAATGATTGATGCATAAGATGTCGTCGAAACTGTCGAAAATAAACACTATTTTGATATTCCTGATCTGTTTTTGCAATAGCTAAAAATCCCATAACAGTTGCTGCATCACGATGAGCATGGCGTACATTATTGTGTACATTTCCAATTGATGCATAAAGTGGCCAATACTGAGTGTGACCAGTACCCACAGAGACTGTTGTTTTATCACTATCCAAAATAACTGGCACAAACATTGCACCTTCATTTGTAGGATTCTCCTTAGCAATTTCATCAGCTTGTCTCCATGCCCAATTTCCTGACATAAAATCTGTCCATTGTCTTTTGCCATTTGAACCAAACTCTCTTTTAGGAGCATAATCAACTTCTTCTTTGAAGTCAGGATTTTTCAATTGATTCTGAATGACAACACGTGGATTGCGATACCACACTTCATATTCTTCAAACATCCATGCAGGTGCATTTCTTCCAACAGCTCCATTCCATTTTACGGTAAAACATAGCCATGGTGCATCTCCCATAGAGATTGAGTCAAGTGTGGCATGTAAGTCCTCGTGATCTGCAAAAGGGCAGTCATCTGTAGTCTGTGCCCAAAGCCTCATCAGAGTGTCAAATTTTTTCTCTGATGTGTGCACCTGACGAAAAAGGAGATCTGCAGTTTCAAATTCTATCCGATTTTCAAAAGGAGACCAATTATCTGGATCTGAAGTCTTTGGTACAGGTGGTGCATCAGGATCATCAAGATATTTTCCAGATTTATCACATGGCCTTCCATTTAAAACAGGATGTGTTATGGTTGTATTTTTAGGGCCTGCAGTTTCCTCTGTATCAGGTCCATCTTGTGGACAATAGTCTGGATCATCATAAAAAGCTGCAGGCACATCTGGAGATGAAGAACGACTTGGGGATGGAGAACGAGGCATAGGTGATGGAACTCGAGAAGTACGAGCACGAGCACGAGCACGAGCAGAAGCCTGTGCATCCTCCAAACTTTGTATATCAGGATGTGATGCAGTCATGTGTTTTTTGAGACCTCCTAAAGTTACAAAGCCAAGTCTGCAAATGTACCCTGAAGGCACTGGACAAGCATATGCATGAGCACGCTGCACTTTGCAGCGAGGAAGAGGCATGTTTAGCAAGCCAACCAATAATAGCCAGTAGTTTCAAGGATCAATGTTATTTTCTCAGTCAATTCAGATTTATCAATGCTAAAGGCTAGAGGCCAAGCAAGAAATATGTGCAATCAGGGCAAGATCAGGGCCCAATATTCAAACAAAGTTCAACAAGACACTAGATTTCCGATTCAGACTCTACGAAAATATGCAAGACACAGCAACAAGCTTTGAAAGCACAGCACAGTGAGAAACACACAGCACAAAGTTCCCAAGGTGCACTGAGACAAACACCCAAGATGCAGCACCACAAGAGAGATGAGCTGAGGTGTGTATGATATCGCCGGAGATGTGCGAGATGTGTCAAAAATGTGCAAGATGCTGCTCGAGATGTACAGGCCCAGGCACGCATAAAGCACAGCACACAATGCGTGCGTGAGATTAAGCCCAGTCAAATAGCTCCACTGAGCATGCGCGAGGCACAGCGGAGGTGCGCAGATAGACTACGGTGGTAGCGGAAAGAGCCCGAAGTGGAACGGGAATGGAGACGGGAACAGAAACTGCGGGCACAAGACACCGCATGTGAGTAAGCTGTGATGAGAGATAGGGAGCTACTCACATGCGGGGTGCAGACTGGGTCGGGGCCTCAGGTGAATAGAAGTGGGATTGTAAGCCAAACGGCAGGTGCGAGATCTCGGGACAGCTGGTGTGAAAGATACTGAGGAGCTCCTGGGCGGGACACGGAGACAACACGTGCGATGCAATCGGAGGAAGTGCGCGTGGTGCAGACCAAACGGCAGGGCCGAGACACAAAGAAGTCGGAAGATCTGGGTGAAAGGGAAAAAGTAAATCAAATCAGGCGGGAGCGCGCACGGCAGCGGGAAACACGCGAAGTCGGGACTTACCAGGGATGGAAGGCTCGCGTGCGGGGGAATTCACAGCTCGGGCGCGGCAGAACCCACAGCACAGAGCCGAAAGCCAAAACTACGGGCACTCGACTTTAAATACAGGTGTGTATCGTTGCTCGTCTGACACACACTCTCCCCCCTCGTGTTCTCCTCTACTATCTGTTAACAACTCAGTCAGTCTTTGCTTCATGGTGTCCACTCGCGCGAAGACTCGAGCCGCATCCCCCCGTGGCTCTGGTCAATCCGGCTCAACTTCGTTACCGGATGCTAGTACTCACCAGTCTCGGACGACTTCGTCAAACTCGCACAAGCGGCGTCGGACGAACGAGCAGCTCGCGGCTGGCGAAGCTGCTGAATGGGCTGCTCAAGAGCAGGTGGCTGACCGGAGTTCCCGCCTTGAACGCGTTCGGCAGGCGAACGAGGCTCTGCTTGATGGTGAGCGTGTGGGACCGTCGAGGATATACGGTCATGGTGGTGGTTGTGCGGGGCGGGCAGTCCAGCAAGGTTAGTTCATATTTTTCGATTGGAGATTCTTAAGCTCACCTTGTTGATGTCTCAACAACAGCTCCCAGGCAGCAAGTTTTTGTTGAGGTCCCACCCGTGATGCCTAGAGGGCAGAAACATGTGCACGAGGACACGTCGGAGGAGGAGAAGTTGGAGGAGGATGGGGAGAGGGACCGAGATGCTGGCGATAAGTCAATCCGCGCCAATCCAGTACGCGATAGGTCGTTGTTGAAGGGGAAGACAGCAAGACAGGTGGTTGCAGGTGGGAAGGCAAAGGAGAAGACGAGTTCAAAGTCGAAAGGAGTTGCGCGAGCAGCTGTGGGTGGCCGTAGGATGTCCGAGAAGGAGATCATTGAAGGTCAGTGGTTTATTTTCACTCTAAAGATGAATCGTTACTCACCTGCAGTACCCAGAACCCACTGATGATCCCGATCGAGACCCAACCTTCCAACCCGAGTCAAATGCGGACGATGTTGAGATGTTCGATGAGGCCCGCGTAGAGGAGGAGGAGTCGGCAGAGGAACTTAGCAGCGAGGGAGAAGGTCGTGATAAGAGAGGGAGGACGATGAAGAGAAAGGGAGATAAGAAAGCCAAGGGCAAGGCGTTGAAGAAACGAGTCGTGTTCGACAACGTCGAGGCTGAGTCAGCATCGCCGGAATCGAACGGAAGGTAAGCGCTCACCATCCACGTCGACTTTGCACTTGCTCACCGTCGTCTTCGATCTCTCAAACATCGTCCCTTACCCTCTATCATCTCCTCCTGGCCCAATCTACGTCGACGTTTTCCATTACCACTCCTATCTTCGTGTTTCGTCACCTCATCCCTTCTCCAACTTCCCACTCCGCTATGTCGACCCTTTCGGTCGCGACTTCTGCTTCCGCCTCGCTCTTTCCACGTCAATCGTCTGTCTTCAAAATTCCTTATCCAAGCCGCATGAAACGGGGTTTGCGGCCGGGCTGGGAGGACAAGATCCCACGTTCGTCCAGCAAGTCCTCTCGTGGAAGACCGCAGTCCCGATCCAGTGCCAAGTCTGTCGATCGCACTGCAAGCCAGGCACGTGTAGAGAGACAGTTTGGTGGCATGGAGGATGAGGACGAGGTCAACGAGGCTGAGGCATCGCAGGATGAAGACCGTGATTCACACAAGGTACGTTGCATATCTTTAATTACTTATATGCTACTAATCCTATCTCACTCGAGCTCGACGTTGTCGTTGTGCAACCCAAGCACAAGACCCCAAAGCGAGTGATCCAGCCCTCAAAACAGAAAGTACGTCCATCGCCCGTCCAGGTTAACGCGCAGTCGTTTCAGGAGGACGAGTCCGACCATCTTATCGATATTGACGGTCCTATGCTGAGTGACGGGGGCTTCTTTTTCGACGACGACGAAGTGCACCTGTCCAAGCTCCCAGACAACATCAACAGTGACTACGAGTCGAACGGCAATCGCTCACCATCCCCACCTCCATTGCCATCTCGCTCTGTCCCTCCTACCTCTGCCTCTCGTGCCAGCAACATCTTTTCAATGTCTCAAACGGCTACATCGTCGCAGGCTGCCGATCGTGGATCCACAATCAATACCCCAGCAAGCCGAAGTCGCCATGCACCTTCAAACACGAGCACGCAGAAGGCCCCCGCCTCCATGCTGCAGACGAATGCCTCCGCCAGTAGTGACAAGGCCACATCCAGTGCTCGTCTGCCAGGCCAGCATGCTCGATCTCTGTCCAAGCCGCAAGTCGTGGAGGTGCGCTCAAACCACGTGCGCAGTCTTTCCATGCCATGTGTTTCCTCTATTGTAAGTAATCTTGTTCGTTATAGACTATGGTATACTAATCACTAATATTTGACTAGTCTCGTACAGATTCGATGCTCACGGTATGTCGCCGCAGCTTGCTGCCATCTTTATAACTGACATCCTTCCATCTTCCCTACAGGCCCTCTCATTCTCGCAAGCATCGGCATCGACCAAGGACACCGAGGCCAGCGATGACAACGAGTTCCCCGCTGTCCGCGTGTCCAGGAGCTTCAAGAACTCCGACCTCCCTGTACCTGCTGATGAATTCCGCAAGCTTGTCGTTCCGATTTGGCATCACTATTTCTCTACCCGCACGGATCCCTGGAACACGGAGGGTCTCATTGAACGTGCCCAAGTGGCATTCGACAAGGCCTTCCCTGATAGTGAGCAGGTATTGGCTACTCGAAATGAGCCATGCTATGGCATAGTAAGTACTCCGTTTTTTTTTTTAAGTTGAATGCTCATTTTTTTTTGTACTAGATGATGCAAAGAACATACGAGTGGTGTAGTTCCTTCTTTACCCATGCTGAGAAGTCAGTCGAAGGCTTCTGGCAGCAACACGAAGGCCAGTTCGATCTGGAGAGCACCAAATACTGAACACGATGGGCAAGGTTCTTCCTCGGTTATGACAAGTTCAAGCCTATCAACGAAGATATCAACAACGACAGGGTGCTCATATTCCTATTTGGTAATAAGTCTGGTGATGTAAGTCAAATTTTTCTTTCTCTTCAAGTATTCAATCAATGCTAACAACATTCGAAGACCTATACAGAGCTTTTTAGGTCCCCTGTTATCCTGCAGACTCTTGCACATGCCCATCTGGGTGTGGTCCCTGAGCATACAGCAAAGACTGGGTTCCCTCACGGTGCATTGGCGCTGACTTGTGCTGCAGTAAGTGATTTGTCATTATTATCTATTATTTCGCTTACTGTAAATAGGTTGAATGCGCCTTCTTGCACATGATCCCGGTCTCGGAGTGCAAGGACAAAGGCAAGCGTACTGGTGACTTCTCTTCTAGCAACTGGGGTGATGCCACTGACAACTACATGAAGACAATTATGCAGCTGTCCGACAAAAAGTGGAAGAAGATCCTCGATGCAGCGAAGCCTTTCATCAAGAACAAGAACAACAATAATGTTGTCACTCCTGCTCCTCCGTCACCTTCCTCTCATCCTCGCCTTGCTCTTGGTGGCTACCTGAGTGCAGATGAGGATGACTAAGGTATGTTTCTGTTACTCTTGCATGTAGAATCTAATTTCTTTGCTTTTTGACTTAGGTTGTTCTACATACTTGATCTTCGTGGACTAGATTTTTATTCACTGCTCTCTATAATCCCCACTCACTCATGCCTTTTCTTGCCCTACTATACTCATCCATACTATTCTCTCATGCTCTCCATTCTTCTATCCCTGCCTTCATCCTATCTTTGTGGACTTTTTCATACTCTGATCTTTGATTAAGTTACAAGTCTGATCTGCCTAGAGTTAATGTGATCTTGCTTGTTTTGCTTGTCTGATCTGGTCTTATTGGTGTTGTCTGATTTAAGTCATCTGACTTGGCTGAGATGAGTCTGAAATCAACTTGTCTGATCTGATATTTGTCTGAGTTAACTTTTCTGATGACAACTTATCTGATTTGGCTTTGTCTGATTTCAACCTTTTTTGGCTTTGACTTATCTGAGTGTGGCTTTTCTGAGCCTGACTTGATCTGATCTGACTTGATCTATTCTGACTTGATCTGTTCTGACTTTGCTTTATCTGATATAAGCTATTCTTTGTGTATTTGTCTGAGTTAATATGATCTTTTCTAATTTACACTACTCTGTACTAGTTTGTCTAAGTTGACTTGATCTTTTCTGACTCTCACTGATCTGTACTAGTTTTTCTTATCTGAAATGTTTATTTTAATATATCTGATCTGATTTTGACCTGTCTGAAGTTGACTTATCTGAAAATCTTGAACTAAGTTAGTGTGTCTGATACTAGTCTGACCTTAACTTTTCTGAAGTTATCTTGTCTGAATTATGTCTGATCTAACTCTGATTATGTCTTATCTAAATTTAGCTTATCTGACACTATAGTATCTGATTATAAAAGTTATGTCTGAGTTATGTCTGAGTTTAAGATAATTTCCTGAAAAATGTCTACATGTCTGATATAAGAAACATATCTGACTTCAGACATGCTGTCTGATGTTAGAATATATAGCTGATAGTGTCTGAAAAAACAAGACTTGCCTGATAGTCTGAGTATCTGAAATCCAAAAATCAGATCATTTCAGATCATATTTAGATCACTTTCAGATCAAATCAGAAATTTTACGTTTTGCTGATGCTATGCATGTTAGTTTTCAACAATTACATATAACATATTTATTATATACTGAGCATAGTATGAGATCAGATGAAGATGAAGATGAAGATGAAGATGAAGAAATGAGAGATGCTTCAGATGAAGATCAGTGGCAAGATGAAGATGAACAACATGATGATGAAGAACAGGAAAATGAAGATGAACAGGAAGAGGAGAACAGTGCTGATCAAGTACAAAAAAGCCTTGCAAATGTGGAGAAGACTCTATCTTGGAGCCAAGAGTGCTTTAAAGATATGCTTTCCTCAAAAGAATCTGATGATAGAGATGGTATTCCGCTTTCTTCTATTTTACAATGGAAAGGTATGGAGATTTTTTTTTAGTTAACAATATGAGTCTAACATCAAGAGCAGAATACTTTTCAGTAGAATCACTCAAAAATGACTTGGAAGCACTCTCTACTCATAGAAACTCCATTTCTGCATCCTCCTCTAGTTATGTTGTGGGGCCGTCTACACATATCAGCCTCAGCAACATGGCAACAGCTATTAAAAAATGCACTCCTGGATGTCTGGATCCTTTGCCTTCAGTTCAGAAAGGCCTACAAAACATTTCTGATCTTCTTCATAACATTGCACTTCAATCTCTAGACACTCGTTGCAATCAATTTATAGTTATGATGTCTCATATGACAGCATGGCTATGGATTGATCATATTGCAAGCTACTATGCAGATCAAGTCTTGAATGTCCATGCTGAGGATGAAGAAAACTGGATTGTGAAGCTTGGGCAAATATTGTTGGCTGCTGCTAATGCAACTAATTCATGCAATATCACTCTGACACCATCCCATTTTACTTCAAATCTTTCTACTGTGCCCAGTGTTATCTATCTCCCACCTTGTCACAATGATCTCAGCTCTGTTGACTTTAGCCCTCGAAAACACTTTCTTCAGCAATCTTTACGAATGACTTCATCTGAAAAATTTGCCAGTGGTACATAGCTCTATAAAGTCTACATAGATCTCCTAGCTTCATAGTATCGCCCTTTATTGTATAGCCCACATAGCCAAAGGGTGATGCTATGTAGTGCTATGAGGCTCAAAGGTGATGCTATGGAGTGCTATGGAGTGCTATCATAGCTATGAGAGCTGACTATGTAGCTATGATAGTATGACTAGCTATAAAAGCTATCAGTATCTATCAAAGCTATAAGGCTTATGTGTCTTACATATCCTATATTCAATATGTGTCTCACATAACCTATGTATAATATATGTCTCACATATCCTACATTCAATATGTGTCCCATATATCTTATATTTAATATGTAAACCTGATATATATATTAAAGCAATAAAATTTATTAGAACTTTAAATCTTTTCTACAATCATATCAAAATTAATAACATATGATCACACAGATATAAAGTATTTCAATGCATCAAGATTATATTGATATCACAAACACTACTACTAACTAAAAAGCAAAGATATAAGTAAGAAAATAAAAAGATAAGATGAAACAATAATAAGATAAGATAAGATAAGATGATAAGATAAAATATGACAATAAGATATGATAAGATAAGATAAGATAAGTAAGAGAATATAAGATAAGAGAATATAAGAAACTAAGTAAGAAAAGATAAGAAAACATTAGTCTTACAAGATAAAGATAACACATAAGAACTTACCAAAGTAACAAAAAGCGAAATCTAAAAAACTAACTTAAAGACATTAGTATTAGTATAAGCAATAAGAGACCAATGATTAAAAATTTACCTTAAAGACAGTAACAACGAGCAAGAAATAACAACGAGCGAGCAAAAGACAACGACGAACGAGCAGAAGACAACGACGAGCGAGCAAAAGACAACGACGAGCGAGCAAAGGACGTCGACGAAGGCGTCGACGTGGCAAGAGACAATGGGGGTTAAAGAGCAAGAGGCAACGCGCATCGTGCGAGCTTTATATAGGAATCCCGGGCGAAGCCGGGATTCGCGGCTGCCGGGCGCTTGCCGAGCGTCGCGTCGAGACTGGGCGCCAGACTTCACTAGATGGACTTGGCTCCCTGTGAGCTTCACGGAGAGTAGACAATTATAATTCTCATTCATTTGAATTGTATATACAATTTATAGCTATCACGTTTTTCTCTGAATTTACGTGATTTTTCTTGATTTGTAGTAGCTCGAGGAACGTACCTTCGCTCGTTCGGTGGCTGAAGCACCGAAACGCGCGTCGAAGTTCATTTCTCTCGCTGTCCCTGCCACCTTCACTGTCCTCCCTCCACTCTCCACCCTCCTTCTCTTCCTCTGACTCGTCGAACCGCATGCCGGAGGGACTCGGTAGGATGCAGAGGGCCGCGATGGTGAGTAAAAAAAAACTTTTATTTCGTTTCTTCGCGCTAACATCGAGAGTATCGCTCGTTCGAGCGATACTCTCGACTTATTTCGTCCTCCCGTGCCCTCATCCCCCCTCGCCTCCGACTGCCGCCTCTCCTGCATCACCCCACCCTCCTTCGACCTTGCCGCCTTGCCGCCATGTCACGAGCGCCCGGCACGCCGTCTCCAACGACCACGACCGTGCCCTGGCGCATGCACATCGCGCGGACGACGCGCACACGAGCCCGCCGCCTTGTCCACGGGCTCTGCCCTTCCCGCATGGCCCCTGGTCCCGTGTCCAACATTGTTGGCCGGCGCACGGGCCAGCCACCCTGTGCGCGGCCTCCCCATCCCGCGCAGGGTCCGACGTGTTGCACGCGACCCCATCGTGGTCCGTGCGCACAGCCAGCGGGAAGGGCGCGCATGCACGCACGTCGCCCATGACCGTGCGCAGTCATGTCGCAGCCCGACGCCTCCTTGCACGCACGGTTACCGCACCGTGCTAGCGCGCCGTGCACGGGCCCGCGGCAGCACACCAACGTCGCCAGCACACCGACGTCGCCAGCCCGCCGACGTTGCCAGCACACCGACGTTGCCAGCCAGCTGACGTCGCCAATCCGCCAACGTCGCCAATCTGCCAACGTCGCCAGCCAGCCTCGCGTCTCCGGCGCGCAGGGCTGCTGCATTGCCACGGCCTCCACGCCGCGTTGCAGCCTCCTGCATCCCGCGCACGGGCCCGGCACGGGTCCCGGGCCTCGCGCGCGCTCGCCACATCTCGCGCACACTCGCTACGTCTCGCGCCTCACGCACAGGCCCGCCGCCCGTCGCCACACACTCCCCGTGCCTCGCGTATGCGCCCGTGGCAGCGCGCCGCCCCGCGCATGGGCCTTCGCACCTCGCGCACACACCCTACGGCCCCGCGTGAGTCCGCGCCTCGCGCACGGGCCCGTTCCTCCGCGTTTCCAGCACGCAGTGCGCGCTCACGGGCCCAGGCTTTGGACGTGACCATCGCGTCTTGCACACAGCGTCGCGCACACCAGCCATGCCCTTGTGTGCATGCACGCCTGCCAGCATGTGTGCCAGCCCCACCTATGGCATGTTGTTTACAATGTAGTATACCTGCATGTATCAGTAGTTTGATATAAATAAATTTGACCTGATTTCGAGCACTCAAAACCATAGACTCTACACCAACTGCAGATGTTATAGCAACCTGAGAGTCCATAGTAGCCTTAAGAAGCTCTGTATGGAATATAGTATCTATAGGATACATAGAGGGAGACTAAGGATACATAAGTTACATAGCAGGCATAGTAATGTTCTATTACTATGTAATACTATATACCCATCACCCATGACTATGATAGCTATGATAGCTACCATAGTCCTGTATAGCTGTGTGGCCCAACTACATAGCAGCCATAGCACTATGGAATCAGGAATAGCATTGGCTGGCAGCTATGTAGATTTCAGATTTTTCAGATGTTTAGGACAATGGTTAAATCCTGATCAAACTGTCTCTCCTCATGCTGTTGCTCAAGCAGTATGTGTACAGAATCTAGTCTCTATTGCAGGTATGTTTATATATCAATAGTAATATTTTATAATATCTCATCATGATAAACAGGGATAGAGATTCTTTACTTGAAAAAGACTTTTGTTCTCTTCTGTGGATTTAGTCCAATAGTGGTAAAGAAAAAGCTACGGCGCTCCGTATCTCAAGATGATTTACAACATTTTTCAACTTGGCTATCTTATCATGCTATTATCATACCAGACACGGAGGAGCATAAACTCATGATGTCCATCAATGATGTTTGTGATCAATATTCTGGTTTCAACAAAGATGCTCGTAAACATATTGAGACCTTGCCAATTCCCTCTACTGCTAGTCAGTCTGAAGAGAGACATTCCCCTTCACCACATCCTCCTCTATTTTCTCATCCTCCACTTGGCCACATAAAATGTTTAAAGTTTCTGCATGCAGCTATATTCTTCCTGGATAGATCTTCTTTGAAGAATGAGCTGTCATTTACAGGTGATCTAGAATCTGCACCTCCAGAACATCAGGCCCTCCTTACAAAAATGGCTACACGACTTGACCATTATCTTTCCTTTTGTCAGCGTGCACCAAGTCTTGTGAGGATGAGAGAAGATGATACTCCTTTTTCGCCAACAAATGTTCACTCTCAAGCTGGATTTTTCAGTGCTCTGATCTTCCGTGGCATCACTTATGGTTGCCAGTTTGTCTTGGATCAGAAGGCCATGTTTTCAGACCTAAAAGACTGGTCAGCCTGTTATGACAGCCTTAAATCCAATAAATCCTTAAATTATTTCTGTAACACCACAGCTTATGGTTGTCCAACCCAGCGTAGTGTTGAACATGCAGACAAATATTGGAGGGCAGCAAACATAGAATGGAAGAATTTGGTGGAAAGAACAGCACATTGCTCCTTTACAGCATTCTACAAGTGCATCAAAAACAAAAAGTCAAAAACAAATGAAGTCATGTTCTATGGCTTTGGACCACTTGTGGCTTATCTTCTTACTGCAGACTATGCTTATACAGATGTCATTGATATGCCATCAGAGTATGATATGGGTGAACTTATATCAGAGATCCAAGCAGGAGCACTGAAAGGCCTAGCAAAATTACAATTGATCCATCCTAAGGAGAAAAACAAGATGGTCATCAAAGATGCATTTGTTTTGCTATCTCATTTTTAAGATGCACGGCTGACTATAGAAGAGAAAGAGAAGATGGTGTTTGATCCTATTATGCTGGAACATACTTTATGTAAAGTATCTCGACTGTGGAACTTTGAGTAAGATGTCTTATATATTTATAAGTGATCAACTCTGATTTAATCTGTCTTATAGTAACTTGTAACAGATGGACGGAATGAAATATTGAATAGGTATCACGTGTACAGACAATCCAAAAAAAATACTTCGCAACAAACAATATTGATCTACGCAGAACTAGAATCTTGCATAAAGGTGTCCTCTAAGCCTTCTACGACCGTGCTCTTTGTCTTCTTCACCTCTCTTGACATAGCGTCAACTGAGACCACATATCCAATGCGCCTTTTCAATACCTTTGGAGGAGAAGCCTTCTTCTGAAACTCAATAGAGTATGCTTGCATATCATAGGCCTAGTAACAATCTATCCGTAAGTCTCATCTATACAAAGATACAAACAAATTTACCTCTTGCAATTGACGATCAAGAATAGCTACAGATCGCAACTTGCATGCCATCTGATACAACCCTTTTTTTCCAGACAGAGGTACCGTAACAAAAGACACTTGCACCTGAACAATCTGACCAGGTCGAATGATGGCTGGATCAATAGTGATATAGTGATAATCAGAAGATCTAGAGGTTTTAACATTAGTAAAATACAATACAAGAGTCGGCATAGAGTTGACGTACGTGCTGTTCCACTTTCTTTCATAGTACTCAACCTTATTATCATCAAGATGAGCACCTGCAGTGGATGTGGCCAGTAGCAAGATGCCTTGTGGATCCACGACATCCCCAAAGGGTACAGGACTTGAGCCGTTGACAAGTGAGAGAGGAGTGACGTAACGGTTGGCAAAGCTAAGGCTTGCATGACTCTCAACTTGATCAGGAACCCATGGTCTGAGACCCTTCACAGAATAGATGCTATCTATGAGACGATGGATAGCTGCAACACCAGCAACTGATTGATCAAAGAGAGGAGATCCTATTCCTAGTAGGCGAACGCTCTGTTTTGCCCAAATGATCTTCGTAGGTAGACTGTCATATGTTTTTAAGCAAAGAGAAAGACGACAAAAGCAGATAATAACACACCTGTTGCGATCCAAAATTGGTGGCAAGTCATAGTCTAACAAGACACCTTGTCCTTCCCAGACGGCTTCCTCCATCTCCGCATCAGGATCCGAGTTTCGCAACACAACCTTTGCAGATCCATCTACGGCTTTATGTGCGACATAGTTCTCTCTCAAGAACTTCATCTAACAAAGCTAGTTAGCTGAATTCTAACAATAGTAAGGTATGAATATGCACATCAGACATATTGCTGAGTTGAAGATGACATGGTAACTGCTTTACAGCATCATCACTGATCTTTATAAGATGTGCTCCTACATATTCATGAGACAAACTATACAGAGACAAAACACCAATCACTTACGGCAATCTGGCTTGTCTAAAAACTCAATCAAAGGTATAGACATCTTAAATGATGTGTAGAACGTATGGATAATGAAAACAATCCTAAGAGGGGGGGAAAGAAGAAAGATAGGACAGGACGGCAGAACTCCAAAGGATGGACCGGAGCATTCAAATTTACGATGTGGTCTGATTCTGACTCTGTTTTTTCTATTGGTCCGCATTAACAACAAGATCATCTAGATTCATAGCAGCACAATCTGGTCTATGTTCTTTGTGAACGTAGTAAGGTGCGGGCTTATTTTCAAATGTATCAAGATTACGATTCAACAATTTCAATTTCAATTTCAATAATCCTTAAAGTGTCTTAACAATCTAATGTAAGTCCAGTCAAGGCTTGGCTACTGGGAAGATCTTGCTTAGAACATATTGCTTCCGAATCAATGGTCAATGGCTTCATGTTATGCCTAGCGCTTTGCTCACTACTTCTTTCCATTGCTCTCTTGAAATTTCATTGCTGGTTGTCCCTCTTCCGGTCCAATAGGCATCCTGTGTTTTATGTTTGTTCCGAAGCTTCAGGTCCAATGGTACGTGTCATCTTGTCTTAAGCTCGCTTAATGTTCAGCTACTTTGCAGATCTTGCCTAGAACATATTGCTTCCAAATTACAATTCCTTAGAATCGTTTACTCTATACCGCCTTTTCATAGTGAAAACGACATGCAAACGATGACCATCCCCATTTGGCAGTTGGCTTATATAATTGCAAGATCATCGATCTGATGAGTTTGTAGGTTCAACTCCAGCTCTGGCCAAACTTTGTTGATTTAATGTAACTTGATCAGTTCTCAACCAATTCACCTGTTCTCAAATGCATCTGAATCTGCTCATTTATGGTTTTCTGACAGTATTTTTTGCATCCTGATCTGTGCAGAAGTCACAGAGTGCAATGAATTTCTACATTTCCCCTCTATAACACTTGAACTTGAGCTAACTCAGTCCATTCTCCACTGATTTACTCGTTCTCAAATGTGTCTAAATCTACTCACTCATAGCTTTGCTACCATACTTTATGCGTCCAAATCGGTTAAGAACTCGCAGAATGCAAAGTGTTTCTTTTTTTCCTCTTTTAAAATGCTTACACCCTAGCTAACTAGGTCAATTCCCAACCGATTTACTCGTTCTAAAGTGCATCAGAATCTACTTATTGATAGCTTTCTGACGGTACCTCATGCGTCAGGATCGGTGCAAAACTCGCAGAATGTGAATTGTTTCTGCATTTTCCCCCTAGAATGCTTGAACTCCAGCTAACTTAATCAGTACTCAGCCGATTCACTTGTTCTCAAATGCATCCTAATATATCAGAAAGCTGGTCTCCAACACAATTTACTGCTCATAGAAAGATACAGCCACTAAAATGATACACAGCAAACAAATGTACATACTGTTTATTGATAAAATGAGCAAAACAATGCAATTTATCGGTAGCAATGGGTCCTGAGACTCGGTCATGTGATCCTACAAGACCTTGTGCGGCCGAACAAGGTCTTAGCGCCCGCTTACATAAGCATAAGTCGCCTAGAGAGCCAATACACTGTATACAGTGATTGCTTTATAGCTCTGCAACGAAGCAATCAATCGACAAACGGTAAATTGTGTTCAAATACCTTTGATTACACCTTTCCAACCCAATTTAGAATATGAAAATCGGATCACTCCAAGAAGAGATATTTCTCAATTTATGTGCCACATCAGCAAAACAGTATTGTCTCCTATCTCAACAACAAGTGGTGCTATAATGTTGTAAACTATACTGTTAGAAAGCTACTGTAAATCCAATTTCAATAAGCCCTCATACATTATGATTGATGCAGTATTAGCAGAGCTATTAAGCAATTAGTCTGCCACATCATCACGGACATATAGTTCAATAGATCAGCATTTTGCCATGCTATCTTGCTGTTTGTGGCACTATTCTAAAGCTATTCTAAATTTGATTCCAACAAGCTTTCACTCATTCTGATTCATGTGGTATTGAGAGGGCCATGGTGCAATCTCTATGCCACATCATCAGAAGAGATCCAGAAAGTTGGTGATGGCCCTACACCATCATTGGACACCTCAGTCGCAACTCGCTGTAGATGGGAACTGGGCGTGTCCAAGCCTTGTAGTCAGTGTGCACTACTGGTAGTATCACACTGACTTCAAAGCTATCTGAAGAAAAGAAGAGAAAGCAGAGAGCGCAACATCAACTACTGCTGACATAAGCTAAACACAGCCACCAGACCTTGTGCGGCCGAACAAGGTCTGCTATTGATCACGTGATTGGCCATTAGCTTTGTTCAACAATACAATGTTTGACATTGATCATATATTCAATCTTGAATCTTGTTTGATTAGACATACAACTAGACTACTACTATAATTGTAGATATTACAAGTATCTATAGTATAAGTATATATAATAGTGTATATCATATATCGAGCTGAGTAGAATAAGATATGACAAGTGTGTACTATATAACACACAAGATTATATATAAAATAAGGTGCTAAGATATATGACATAGCAGAAAATGTAGAGTTATCAGAGGTAGGAGCTGAACTACTCATGATTAGATTAGATTAAATAGTGTTTTTTTATATGCTTAAAGTGATGTTTGCACAATTGATGCTCTCATGCATTTGTATGAGTTTTTTGTTACTCTGGACCTTCATGTTAGTCGACAGGCAATTTTATCAGAAAGTAGTTGCCATATTTGGTCACTAATTTCTGCCAGTATACAAAATATCATCTGAAAAAACCAAATTTTATATAGCTGCAGGTTACATTATAGGTGCTATCACAGAGCTATGTAAGCTATATAGCATTATGAGAACCTTCATAGCTTTCATAGCTAGTAGTACAGGCTATGTAGTGTTATCATAGCTTCCATAGCTAGTAGTATGATCTATATAACACTATCATACTGGGTAGGGTGAGCTATGAAAGCCTATGACTTCTATGAATACTATGTCTTGAAGTCAATCAGGTATTACAAGTTCAAGTCAAAATTGATTATATTTAATAATACTACTACTACAATTCAAAGTACTACAGATATGAATCATGCCGGGTGATGCCAAGGCAGGCATGCACCCAATGGTAGCATTCGCGCACGATGCGGCATTCGCGTGTGAGGTACGGTGAGTCTGCACGAGGTGCGCAAAGCTGGCGTTAGGCATCAAGAGGTGGCAGAGAATACACGAGGAGTGCACGATGCACACAGTAAGTGGCGTGCCCATGCGTGAGGCAGCCAGGGCAGGGAGGCACGGCACGCGGCTTGCACTTGCAAGGTATGCGGGGACACTTGCGAGGTCTGATGCGTCCGTACACATGGCATGGGGTCCGCGCGCTCTCGCACATGCACTGGCTGTGCCCGTTCATGATAGGGCGGGCCTACGCTGTTCGGTGGACTTGTGCACGGCATGCGCGATGCACAGAAGGTGTACGCAGGGCACGAAAGATGCGCACGGGATGTGTGTGATACACAGGCCCGTGCACGAGGCCCAACGGGCCACGAGGCCGTGCGCAGGGCATGGGAGGCGGCACGAGGCACGCGGGGATGTGTGCGAGGAGTCGAGGTGTGGCGAGAGGCGGCACGATGGCACAGGGCAATGCGAGGTGTGACGTGGCAGGCCCGCGTGCTGGAAGCGGAGGTGCTGGGGATGTGCACGAGGAACGTGCGTGGGGCGCGACAGGCGTGGAAGGCGGCGGGCCCAGATACACTACACGGCGAGACAGCGCGCACGATGTGCATGGGGATGCACGACATGCAGGCCTGGTGCAGGAGGCATCAGGCGTGCGGGGGGCGAGTGACAGTCTTCGGGCTGTCACGAGCCCGTGCGCGAGACATCGGCTGCCACGGGCCTGTGCACGACGTGTCAGGCCTGCGTGCGAGGCGCACAGCTGTAAGCAGGAGGGCGGGCAAGCAGAGCCATGCGCGACGTGTGAGTGTACGTGCGCTGGCATGCCCATACAGAATTGCAGCCAACGGGGTGCACTCCGGTGGTCATGGTCGATGGAGGCAGCGCCGCGGGCGCTGGTGACATGGCGGCGAGGCGGCAAGGTCGAAAGGTGATGGGGTGATGGAGGAGAAACGACGGGGGGGTGAGGACGGGCACAGGAGGACCAAGTCGTCGAGAGTATCGCTCGAATTCGAGCGATACTCTCTGTTTTAGCAAACATATGAAATAGAAAGATTTTTTTACTTACCTATGTCCCTCGGCTTCCTACGCGTCCCTCTCCGGCATCCAATTCGACGATAAAAGGGAGGAAAGCAGGAGAGAAGAGGGAGGAGAAGAGAAGAGGAGTGGGAAGTGGTAGCAGAGAAGAGTCGAGACGAAGTTCAACGCACGTTTCGGTGCTTCAGCCACTGAACGCGTGCAAGTTCGAATATCTCGAACTTATCAAATCAAATCAAATCAAATCAAATTTGAAAAAAAAAGAGACACTACAATGTACTTATAGAATACGATCCAGTCAGACAGATATCTAGCTAAGGTACTACAAGCTACTTGACAGCGACATGAATTTAGTGAAGTCTGCGACTTAGTCTCTGTCACGGCACTCAGCAGCGCCCGGCCCGACCACATTTTGGGCTCCACTCGCCACGTCTACATAAGGCCTGCGCAACGCGCAACCTCTCTTTCTTCTCAACTACTACCATCTCTTGTCTTTGCAACTTCTCTCTATTATCCTTCAACATCTTGTTATCTCTGGTAAGTTCTTTATATTGTTGTATTCTTATTGTCACTAATATGGATTATCTTATCAAGATATTTTCGCTTTTTTGTATGTTTACTTGTAAGTCTAATGTTTCTTAACTACAACTAATACTAATCTTATGTTTATTGTAGAACTATTTTTCGCTTTTTAAAGACTTTGTTGTCTTATATTTTGATTAACAAAGACTTAGAAAACTTGTAGAGTAGTATACAATTTGTGTAGTAGTACCTCTTTGAATAAATATAGTCTTATAATTTTCGATGTTTTGTCTGTCTTAAAACTAAGAGATCTTGTAAGATATAAGGCCTATAAAATGCTTGAAAATATTATCATAATTAGTGTAGTGTAGGTAGTCAACATAGCTTTGATAGGTCTATAAGGCAAAATAGCATATATATAGTCCATAGTTGACATAGCTGTCCTCTTATGCTATGATAGCTATGATAGCTATACCTTTGAGCTATGACAGCTATGGTAGCTATGATAGCTCTATATAGATGACCCTGCATCTATAGCTAGGCTATATATAAAAGGACACTGCTATGGACCTATCAGAGCTATGTAGCTGACATAGCTCTATATAACAGTGGTAATTTTTTCAGATGATGATTTGAAAGTGAGAATTCAATCTTAATAGTATTTAATGCATGTAAAATAGAAAAATACTGACTAGATTATACATTGAAGAGATATAAGCTCTATTAAAAAAACTAGTATGAGTTATGTTATTTTTTGTAAAAGTCAGAAAAAAATCCAAATATAGAAATTAAATTCTGCCTTTGGTGCTAGCAGCAATGCATACAAATCAATAGAAGGTGCACAGGCTAACAGGAAATGTATGAGGTAGTAGAAGCATACATATGTTTGCTATGATGCCCATGGGTTGATACATGTGTAAGTAGATCAACAAAGGTATACATAGGTCAAAAATGTGAGCCAAGAGTGCATATATGAGTTGGTGTAGTGTATATCATCTGAAAAACTGAAATTTCACATAGTCCAGTGTTGATCTATATGTCCTATCATAGTACTAGCTTGAAGTAAACAGACGTAGCAGGAAGGTACAATATGCACTGTGCTTGAGATGCATCCAGCACAGTTGGTGGTTCACTGTGCGTATGCACTGGCAATGGGGTCTGTAGTGCAGCGGCATGTCCTATCGTAGGTGGGGGCTCACTCTGGCAAGTTGCAGGCACATTCATCACATCAGGCAGAGTGTCAGCTGGCACATCGTGCAGGGCTTGCTCTGTGATGGTTGGTGACATGTGGTCTGGAGGCAGTTGGTCGGCCTCTGGGACAGTATGGTCTGTTGTGGGAGTATCTCTCAGTGCAGCATTGTCCCCATCAATGGCAACCCACTCCTCTGGAGCATGACCGTCAAAAAGTTCAATTAGCCAATCATCCGTGGGCATGTCAGTCATTGGCAGCAGTACAATGTCATCTCAAATGACATTGCACTCGACAGTGATCAAGTGCTTGCAGGGCCAATATACTAATATTCCTTTGCTCTTGCTGCTGTAGCTAACAAACTTCCCTTTGTCAGCACATTCATCAAGCTTCAGTCAGTTCTCAATGCAGACCCAGATGGGGCATTCCCATTCATGCAGGTCCAACAGGTCTGATTTCTTGCTGAATGCCCATTCATATCGGGTTTGGTTGCCAGTGATCTTTCCTCTGGTGCAGTTCCAAAGCCACATGGCATGTTGCATCACAGTGGCCCAGAGGAATTTAGGGAGTCCCATGGCCAATAGCATTGCAAGGATGCATGTGACACTCATGCAGAAAAAAAAGTTCTGCGGCACCATTCTGTGAAGACGAGTCATGGACCATCTTTTCATGATGTGTGCCTTGCTTCATGAGATGATCTTCGAATGCAAGGCTGGTGTACTTGCCACCTTGGTCAGAACAGAAAGTCTGTATTACAGAGACCCTCCAATGAACTTGGACAAATTTCTCGTAGTTTACATATTTGTCGAAAGCTTCGCTCTTGTGCTGGAGGAATGAGATGAGGACCTCATAGGTTGTATCGTCCAATAATGTCATAGCATACCAATGTCTGGCAAGGGATGCAATGTGAGCAGGGCCAAATAGATCAGATGATACAAGTTTGCCATAGATTGTCGATCGAGATTACGTGCATTCTTTTGGAAATGGCACATGCTGGATTTTTGCTTGGACACAAGCTTGGCAGAGTTCCATCTCCTGGATCAGATCATCGAGATTAATGCCAGTGATCATGCCATGTGTCATGAATCGCCCATTGGTCTTCTTTATTCCCTTTGTTCCCTATATGGACACTCCCTTGTTATGTCCCCTTGTTTCCTGTTAGGATATCCCTTGTTCCCCTTTAGGATATCCCTTGTTCCCCTTTGGGACATCCCTTGTTCCCCTTCCCCTTGTTCCCCTTTCAGGATATCCCTTGTTCCCCTTTGGGCTATCCTTCCAGTATATATAGGGCTACCTTTCTGACTGGCTTCCTCAGTTTGTCCACTTGACTCTCCAGTCCCATTGTACCCTAGACATTCTCAGCCTGTCTCTACTCTCTATGACATCCTCTGCTCTTTGATCCTTGATCCCTTGGGGTGACTTGGATGGCTTCACTGTTCCCCTGAACCCAGTCTTGACACCATGCTTGATTAGAGACTTTGCAGCATCAATTGACATATGGCCTAGCTGGTGATGAAGGTCAGCAGTGGACAGCATGGGATTGGCACTATGGTCATCGATGGCCACAATGGAAGCTAGCACATGTGCGAGTGCATCTGCAGGACTAGTAAATTTGTAGAGGTTGTTGTCACACAGGATGCATGTGATGGTTTGTCCGACGGGACTGCAAATCTGGCAATGTCCATCACAGAACATTGTCAAAAAGCCCAATGCATTAATGCGGCTGATTGAAATCAGGGTAAACACTATGCTCAGCATGTACAGTACTGTACCATTTTGATCGTAAGCTCATGTCACAGGTCACAGGGACCCTTGAGCTATGCCTAATCACCACTTTGTCACTAGTCACAAGGTCTGATGAGCCTCATTGATATCTGTGACCAAATTTTGATTATAATTAAATTAAAATCAAAATTTTCTCGGTGTAATGCAAGACCTTTGTAGAGGGCTAAAATCATCTCATTACATGTTCAAGCTGTCTGAGCATTCACAACAAGATAATATGAGATGTCTCCAAGCATATGAGCCTCAACTCCTCAAAAACATAAGGGATAAGTGAGCCTATTTTATTTTGGTCATGGGTCACAGCCCATTGTGAGCCTAAGAGACCAAATGAGCCTACTAAGTTCTCAGTCACAGCTCAACCCCCATGAGCCTATGATCGAAATGGTACAGTACATCCTTCAGGGTGATCCTGGTGATTGTGTCATCATTTGGGAAGGTAATAATTACATCACCGCAGCCTGTCATGAAGAAGACATGCTTGTCAGCAGTGATGATCGGTTTAGGTGCAATCTAATGGAAGTTCAAGAATTCTGATCAGAAAGAGGAGTAGTGGTGACTGGTGCTGATGTTGATGCATTGCATCAGCGCTGAGTCGGGAACCGTGGCAGCTAGTGCTGAGAAAGCAAAATGGGTCTCGAGGGTGGCAGCCACATTTGCTGTACCTTTTCCATTGCTGTCCTTGTCTTTCCTGCTGCTCTTGCCCTTCCTATCAGATCCCTGCCCCTTCTTTCTGCCTCCTTTCTGCCAGCAATTAGTGGTGCTGTGAAAATGGTGTCTGCAGTTTGAGCACTTGACATTGTTCTTCATGCCAGAGCTACTGCTATTGCTGTTGCCACACATGCCTTGGCTAGTGCCACACTTCTTTGGATCGGATCCCACGATGAGCACTGTATCAACCTTGTTGAGCTGGGCCTTGATCACATGATGATCAAATTTCTCATCGACATGAGAAATGATGGTCATTGGCAGGATGGTCTTTCCAGTGATACAAGCAGCTAAGAGCATTGCTGAGAGGACAGGATTGTAGTCAGTGAGGAGCAAGGATAAAATTATGGCAGTGAAATTGGTGTCAATTAGTTTAGCCCCCATGCCTGCTAATTCTTCCTTCATGCAAAGCAACAAATTGAAATGCTCATGGACGTTGCCGCTGGGTTGACAATGTGTCTCCTGGAGCCATCACCGGAGATCGATTTGGACCATTTTGGTCTTGCCCTTGTATTCATTACAAGTATGGCAGACCATACTTTGTGTGCATGATCAAGATCTTGCATGCATGAAAGGAGTGATTTGATGATTGTCAAGAAGATCTGTTGTTTGATGGTGTATTCCTGTTGGAGCCACATGTTCCACTTTTCTTTGTAATCATCCAGTTGCTTGGTCATCGGATTGACATCCTTTTTGTCTTTATCGAGTGATGTCAATGGTTCCTTTGGTTCCTTGGCGGTGCCTCTCAGATGGTGCATCAAACCTTTTACTCCGATCATGATCACAATGCAGGTTTTGTATGTCACCCAGTTCGAGCCATTGGCTGTGAGCTTCGAAACAGTGCAAAGGTTGAATGAGTTGTTGAGCAACATTAATTCAGGACCAGGGCCCATAACCTCTTAGAAGAACCAGGGTATGAGAGGTATCTAAAATGATACTGAGCAGTCAGGACTCAGTGATAGAAGAATTCACTGCATTGATTATGTACCTAGAATGATACCGAGCAGTCAGGACTGCCCATGGAGTAAGTACATTAATAATCAATGAAAGAAGCATAGATCACATACCTCAGTGATAGAAGAATTTGCTGAGGTAAACATCCTGCAAACTTGTGCCTACATCAACAGCACGAGGGGCTGAAAGCAACTGTACAGTAGTGTACATAATCGATCTGGGCTCCAGGCCTGAAACATCTAATCTAAAGGTAAGGAACGAGATAAGATGAAAATCACACTTAGTGTGCTTTGATAATGGGCATTTGCCCCAATCTCAACAAAGGTACAGGCAAGTGACACACCTGCACATGGCAACACACAATGTGTGTATATGGTTGTGCTGACTGACATGCTCACATTCAGCTATAGCCATCTCTGAGCTGTCACTGGCCCATCCACAAGGTACATCGAGATGTGGTGAACCAGCATAGGGTGTGGCCAGTGAACATGAAGCACAGTGGGCTGGCATGAGGTGTAGCAGGCATGCACGAGGCACTGGCCCCAGCACAATGCTACATGCCAAGTATAAGGCATGAGGTACAGGTACATGACATGCCTACACAGGTGTGCTAACTGATGTGCTTGTGCATAGCTATGACCATTTATCAGCCATACATATGCTAGCATGTGTAGCATCTGAGCCCATGCATAAGACATCAGAGGCAGGGCATGGTGTGTCTGATCTATGTGTGAGATAATTTATATACCTTCATTAATAATAATAAAAAGGAATCGTTTTGCCATGCACAGCATTGGCCCTCTTCCCCCAAGTACATATTCACTTGTATTATGCTCCACTTCAAAACTTGATACTAAAGGTACATCATCTTTTTTTACATGTATTTTGCATGGTTTGAGTGGAGCTTCTGGTAAAACTTGAGTTGGTTCAACATAGTTGATATCCTTTTCTACTTGTTGTATCATGTCATTTTCTACTTTTGCCATAGTGCTATCTATAAATTCTCCTTGATGACAACTTTCTAAGTATCTAACTTGGGGGGAGAGGGCCGATGCTTCGCATGGCAAGACGATTCCTTTTTTATTTATTTATTTAGTTATTAAGGTGCATAAATAAGTAAACTTGCTTCTCGCTCTTTTGCATAATGCAAATTATCAAAACCTGACAGCATACCTTCAAACTCACATTGCCTACCAGTAGTTACTCCATCATAGTACCAGATTCTTTTTCCTTTGTCAATAATTCTTGCAGTAAAATGAACATCTCCAAAATACACTATAGCCACCAGTTTGAATGATGTCTTTTCATTATTTGTATGATGCTTCATGGTAAATGAGTGATTTATTTTAATGTTGTGATAGTCAAGTTCTACTGCTATCAATGGTGGACTGTTGTTGGTAAAAACAGTAGTAGTATGAAGTGCACTATTGCACTGAGGGCATTTTTTCATACTAATTCCATTCATAATTTTTCCTAATTCACTAGCAGTATTTGAGTCTGCAGACAAGCTAGAAATATGCCATACAAGATTATGAACATTTTCAGTCACAGAATACTCACAAGATGTACAATTGTCTTCTACATATCCTACATCTGTTTGACATGCAAGTATAACAGAGGTTAACTCTCTGATATCAGTTTCCACTCCTTGTGTATTAGGAAATTTGATAGGGTCAAATTGTGTGAGCAAAGCTCTAACATTTTTTCTTACTAACTCAAAGTCAGAATGTTCCAAGTGAGTCCATTCATTATTCAATGTACTACAGTAATTGTTCAAATTTGCTAAGTGATCTTCCCAAAGATCTTTTTTTGTCCTAAAAATATGATAAAGGATGGTAAACAATGTATCATATGCACAGCTCCAAGTTTGACCACACCATTTCAATCTAATAGGAGAAGAAACTTTTACCTTTGAAGTACCACTTGTTTTTTGTTTTTTTTATCTTTCTTTTATCAGCAGCTTCTTTACTAACCTGATCTAATGCTTTTGTTCCATTTGCTGTATCAAAGCTATCTGGCTTCTCTTCAAATGTTACAAGCTTTCTTTTCTTAAGATTATCAGGCTCCTCTATACTATTTTTATTAATTGTATTAGTCTTTTGTTTGACTAAAATTGTCCATTCTGCATTCTTTGTGTTATGAACAAGTTCAAAAGGATCTGATTTTGTCCATTTGAGTGGAACAAGCATATTTGGTGGGACATAATCAACTCCTTTCCACATTTGATACTGCTGGATGCGAGCTGCTCTAGTAGGAGCATCAATGATTGCAGGAAGTTTCTTGTAATATTGAAGACAAGTTATTTCATCTAATAGCTCAAGCTCTCTAAATTCTGATCTTAGATATCCAGGCAGTCTTCCTTTAATTTTATCAGTATTAAATTGCTGAAGAATAGCTGTTCCGGCAATACTTGAGCTTCGTGAGAGAGCAGTATAGACTCCTCTTTGGTCCTTACAATTTTGAATATCAACAACATTGAATGGTCGTGTTCTTCCTTGAGAAGCATAGTCTGTCATTGAAAAGTTAGGTAGGATGGGAATCTGAGATCTACTAATCCATATTTCTTTATCATTGGGCATAAAGCATTTGATTTTCTCTTCAACTCTGGAGATAGGAACAACATTAAGAGGCAGTCCTGTGAGTTGGACTGGCTTGGGTGCACAAGTCAATCTCACAAAGACTACGTCTAACACAAGCTTGTCATCAATACCAGTATGACACTTCCATCCTACGACCACACCTTCAGCTCCATTGGTAACACACATCTCAGTTGCTTCATTATGTTTGAGCATGACAGGCATTCCTATACACAAAGATAGTTTCCCTGCATAGTGTTTAGTCATAGATGGAATTAACTCCCATAGTTTTCTTTGCAAGGTAATGTGAATTTGATTGTTTGCTCTTATAAGATCACTATACATATTTTTTTTCTTTTTACTTGACAAAGATTCATCAGCCTTATGCCATCTATCTATAGAATAAAAGTGTACAAGTTTTTGACCGGACTCCATTCCACATCGAATTGTTCCTGCTTTATTAATTTCATCTCTCTGAATGTTGAATGATGTAATGATAGATACATTTCGAAATTGAGGATCTGCAATGTTGGGTCTATTGGCCCCAGGTCCTGTAATTCTAGATCTAAGAAGGTTGATATCATCTTCTGTACAATATTTGTATCTCATATTTTCTAAAGCTCTTCTGAATCTAGCATCATCAGGTGTCTGTGTTTTTTGGCGCATATTCTGTCTTAAAATTACCACAGTCACAAACTGATGCCATTATGCTTTTCCTAAACAAGCCTTTTGTTTTAGATGAGAATGAGTAGTGTGAATTACAGTATCTACATCTTGGCTGTACAAAGCACTATTAGCAGGAGGAGGCAGTTGAGCAAAGTCACCAGCAAGAATGATGTTTACACCTCCAAAAGGCTGATCTTCTACTTTAAGTGCACTGCTCATTTGGGTACTGATATTGTATAAACTATTGCAATCTACCATAGACACCTCATCTAAAAAGATGTACTGAACATGTTGAAGCCTAGTACGAATATCAGCCAGAGTAGATACACCTTTGCCTCCTTCTGGTTGAAATTTATTGATAGCTAACATAGAATGATATGTCGATCCTCCTATCAAAGCTGCTGCAGCTCCCGTAGGTGCCATGATTAAAAATTTGTAAGACTCTTGTCTCTGCTCAAAAAACTTGATCATAGCTTTGATGACTTGTGACTTGCCTGTGCCAGCCATACCCCCTAAATACATCTTGAGCTGCTCAGATTGTGGAGTCACAGCATGATTTGCAATAATTTTGAATGCTCTTGATTGCTCAACATTTAGTGTGAATGTCTTAGCTATTTCATCAATGTTTAATCTATCCTCTGGATTTTTTGGATGATAATTGTAATCTAAATATGCTTTACTCACCAACTTGACTTCATTTACATTATAAGGATCTCCATAGGAAGTATCATTATTCTTTTCTGCATTGCTAGCTTCAAGATCTCTTTTGGCCAAAATGATATCTTTTTCTCGTGCTAGAGTTGCTTTCCATTCCTTTTGAGACTTGGATAACATGACATTCTCATCAACAGCATTTTCTGTCTGCTCTACTTTACTTGGATTTAACCATCCAGTACCTTGAATAACTTTATGCATCTCATACATATCTGTCAGTCTTTTTTGTTGTTTTTTGCCTATATCGTCTCATTCTTCTTGAAGCTTTTCTGTAAGACTATCAACACCCCAGTTGGCAGTTGCTTCATCTTCATCATGTTGACCATCAAGCTCATGCTGAAATGTGGCAAAGATTTTATCACCAAAGCTATCATTCAGTGCTTGTTGTTTTCGTTGTGTAGAAAAATCATCTCTAGCATCATTGCATTCATATTTGATTTGAAAAAATCCATCACCTGCTTTTGTCGAGAAGTAAACTTGTAATTCTTAAATGCATCATCCCATGACTGTTCTTTCTTTTTGAGATCCAGACCAGATCTCCAAGGCTTGAATAATGTAAGCATAATCTGACAATACTCCTCTCTATTTCCTTTATCCCTTCTGGGCAAAGGACCTCCAGTGAAGTTTGGCACTTTACTTTTGCTCTCATCAAATTTATGAATATAATGACTTTTTAATTGAGGATGAGGCTCAATAAATAACATTTTTGGTACTATTTTTCTCTTTGTATCTTGATTATGATTTTTTGGATCATAATCCTTATCATTTGGATCATACTCTTCTTCATCCTCTTCTTCTTCATCAGTATATACATAGTCATCATTCTCCTCCTCTTCATATTCTATCTCTTTTCTCTTTTTCTCTTCTTCTTCCACATCAATGTTCATTTTTTCAGTATCATCCACATTCACATCTAAGATGTATTCATCCTTAGACTGTGATTTTTTACTTGAGGAATATGATTTTGATTTTTTTAATCCACTCAATGGCCTTTTTTCATATAGACATATCCAATCATATAAAGTCACATCACTTAGTTCTTTTGGTCTATACATATAATCAAGAATTGGAGACAAGCCTACTAACTTTCCTCGAATTTGATTTAGTATCATTTATCAGGAACATTTTCATAAAAATCATCAATTTGATTCCAATCTTGGCTCACTTGTTTTACATATGTACTCCAAAAGAAAACCTTGAACAAGTGACTTGTGTAGTGATCTGGATGAGACAAAAGATACATACATGCCATGGGAGATCCCATTTCTAATTTTACAGTCAAAAAATTTACTATCTGAACTATTAACTTTCTTGCTTTTTCTTGTCTAGAGCTGTCACCACCAATATAAGTAGTATTTTTATCAAATACACTGTGAATAGCTTGAAACATGACATGAGTGTTTAAAGGTGACTTAATAATGTAGTCAGTAATATATGCAACAATAGACTTAATGGCAGTTCCTGAAAGCATACTAGTTACATCTGTATTACATCCCAAAAGATATGTTAAAGGTGTGGAAAATGTATTGAGCATGGCCTCTCCTTTTTTCATGATAATGCTACCACTGTCCTTGTCTATTAAAGAAGCTAGATATGTGTCTCTTGGAAAATGAGCTTTGCAACTATCATATTTTTTATTCTTGCAACCTCCTCTATCACAACTGTGAACATTAGACAAATATAAAAGTTCATTGACTCTCTTTTTAAAATGTGTCCACCATGAACATGTTTCTTGACAATTGCTGCAATCCATTACATATTCATTTGTATTATGCTCCACTTCAAAACTTGATACTAAAGGTACATCATCTTTTTTTACATGTATTTTGCATGGTTTGGGTGGAGCTTCTGGTAAAACTTGAGTTGGTTCAACATAGTGTACATCCTTTTCTACTTGTTGTATCATGTCATTTTCTACTTTTGCCATAGTGTTATCTATAAATTCTCCTTGATGACAATTTTCTAAGTATCTAATCATCTTCTTTTGAAACTCTGAAGTACGGTCTAAAATTCTATCTCTAATTTCCTGAGGTGACAAACAATCTTGAATCCAGATCATAGTATGCAAATGAAGGCTTAAACGACCTTGTTGTTCCACAGTTCCATAGTATCCAGCAGTCTTACCATACAATCCTCTTCTGTTGTCATTGAATCTCAATACATGTTTGATAAACAAGTCCACCATGAGTTTGAAAAACCTGGCACCTGCTACAGGATTGCTAGCAATAAGATGAAACTGCTCATCCTTTCCATAAAGCTTTGGATAGAATCTTATGTCTTTGTCAGTAAAATACAAACAGATAGGATGTTTAAGATCTGCTGGTGCAAATGTAATAAACCAAGACGGAGCACCCAAATATGATATAAGAGACCAGATCTCATTTCTCATATATTTGCGACCTGTCTTTGAACCTTGTACATGATGAGCAACATGGTCCAAATCATTGATAATTTGATAACAGAGTTTTTCCTCATCTGTCTCTGGTTGTACTCTTTCTCTCTCAGCCAATCTATCTATAAGTTGACTCAGAACTTCTGGATTCACTGACATGAGTCTATCTGCTATATTGGAAAAATTGGCTTTTTTGGCCAAAAGGTAACCACCTGTTGTACTCTCTTTGATTTGATCGTGATTGATACAGACCAAGGGAAACATAGCCTCATATTGAAATCTTTTGTCATGGTACATCAATAGATCATTTTTTCTTGCATGATCAGAGATTTTTACACTGCCATTGCTATTGCCAACACCACCTAGGCCATATGGAAATCGCCATGGAAATATTTGAGGATAAAGCTGAGGATTGTTATATATTGACTCTGGATTTGCAGCTTGTCCAACTCCTAAAGCTCTGTTGTTCTTGCCTCTCATATGCTGTAAAGCAATTGCTCTAAGCTGTTGAGTAGTCTTTTTCTCCAAATCTCCACCTATCAAACCATGTACAATAAAGGGACATTTTCCAGACTCTACACCTTGAAGAGGTTCATCAGACACTGACATCATTCCAGACTCAATAGCATTGTCTGAAATTTTGCACTCTACAACTACAGGAGGAATGTCTTCTGGATATGTGTTCAGATTCTTATAAGATATATCCAAGTTGGCATAATCAATATGATTAAGCTTAAGCCATTCTAAAGTATGAGCAACTTTGTTTCTTCGAACCAAAAGAGGAGTTCGCTTAAATTCTTTTTCTGTAGGCTGAGTTTGACCTATATAAACAAATGCCATAACTTCATCTAATTCATCAAGGCTAGGTGGAAGCTTTGCATATATCTTAGGCATAGGAGTAGAGAAAAAAACTGCATTTGCTGACATTTTGTGTAAGCCAGACTTGTGCACACGTACAATGCATTGGTTGTGACACACCCTTGAGATAAGTATCTTTTCTGTCCAGCTGAGATTCTGTAGCTGCTCTGGAATCTCACCTATCCAATTGCCATTGATTAGAGCATGTTTTGGTATCTTTCTCTTTTTTAACTCTTGAAGACAAATATTACAGATGCTTTGCGAGTGTTTATCAAGTAAGGGTCCTTTATAAGATTGTATTATATCTGATGACATGTGTCTTTCCTGCCTTGCAATGAAAATATTGTCAGTTTCAAGGATAGACAAGTCTAAATCATGTTCAGACATATCTGTCAGATGTTGAAGTGAAGTCAAAAGACCACAGATACTACATAAGCTCTCCAATATCATATTTGATTGTATATCATTACAGTATTCAGAAACAATATCTTCAATAAGTGTTTTTGAAGGAGGACTTGGAGGAAAACATGATTCATCTTGCTGGACCTTCTTTGTATTTTTTCTATATTTTTTACATTTTATGCTATTTTTATTTTTAGCAAGTTTAAACAATGTGAAATATTGTTGACAATTTTCTTTCTTACAGCTATGATTGTTCAATTTATTTTGCAAGTCTTGCAACATATTTTGATTGTTTGCTTGTATCTTATGTTGACAGCATATATTAATAATAGCACTTTTTGTGAGCCTAGTCAGCTTGAAAATTGGAATAGAAGTTATAATCATATCATTAGCTACTGGTATTAAATCTTCACTATGAGAAATGAAGTTCCAAGATGTGTTATTATAAAATATAGCATCTCCTTGTATAAAGTCTGAGATTTCATCATATGACCAAGTTGCCTTTGTAGTAGAACCACCTAACATTTGTGGCTTTTTGATATTTATTGACAACAAGATATTACTTTTCATACTATCTTGTGTGTTGTATGATATACTATCTTTATAAGATGATATCCATTCAATAAAGAAGGACTTTTGTCTGCTCAATTTGGCTTTGGTTATGCATAATAGCAATATTAAAATTAAGCACGTCATAACATGTATTTTTTGTAGTGCGAGCACCTTGGCCCAATTATTTGTACACTTTGATACAGGCACTTTGGCCAATGTTAGCTGCACGTAGCAACTGGAGTGGTCCTTATCTAAATATATCATCAAAGAACTCACCACAAATATAGCAAATAATAGCACTAAGACGATGGTCTAAGCAAGGATCTCTACCTCGTTTATGGGATTCTATTGCTCAATAGTGATAGAATGCAATTGAATTTTTTTTTCAATCTCACGCAATGATGCATAATTAAAAAGATATATTTGAGTCCTAATATAAAAGTCAAAACAAAGATTTTAGAATTTCAACGCTTCTACTAAGTAATATATTAATCCTCCTTTTCACGAGCAAGCAAGTAGACACCCTGGATGTTAAGACTAAGGTTGGAGAAATCGCCTTTCATCCAATGGGATGTGGTATGAATAATCACAACTACATCTCCAGCATGCAAATCATCCTGAATCACCTTGACCTCAGAATGCGTATGAGCTTTACCGAACAAAAGAGATGGATCTCCTCGGTCAACAGATCCTCCATCACCAATATGCTTGTAAAGTGTGGTGCAGTCCCACACTGGAACTGTATAACAAAAAGACAGAGTTAGTTGATGAAAACAACAAGATAGACGCACTTACCATCATAGGACACCGGAATGGCTCTCTTACTCTGAATTCCTTTGATCCCCATCTTGAATGTGGCATTGGTCCCTGTAACCTGAGAAGCTGGGCTAACATTGGACCACTTGTCTTGTGACTTGGAAGACGGAGTGGCCAACTCCTTGGAGCCTAATGTATAGTTCCACTTAGTATTTCAGGTTGATAAAGATAATGGGCAAAACTTGCTGGATGACTGAGATTTCTTTTTGGAGGAAGAAGGTGCAACCGGACTCATCGCAGTTGAAAAAGGAAGCACATTGTCCATGCAGTATATGCTTAGCTTGAACTTCTGAAAGACCAGGCCGTAGAATGCAAAAGCCCTTTCCCATTCCATGCTCAAGGGAGAGACATAGAGCTCTTTGATCTGACGTCCATCTAAAATAAGATAGTCAAATTGCATACAAGAGATGATAACAATAAAGAACATACTGCTTTCCAGCACCCGTGCATTGGCTAGATGAGAATCTACAACAAATCCAACGGTGAGACACAAGGCTGTGCTTTTATTTCTGTCTTTGAATGCAATAGCATGGCCGGTGCCTAAAGGCATAGCAACAAAGTCACTTGGATCTGCACGAGAGGGATTCATCAAATTCAAAGATCGGTTCTCCTGAAATGTGATAATCTGAAGGAGATAGCTGTGCACATACCCTATTAATATATTGTATGATGAAATGAGTTGAACAATAAACTTACTCGAGTGTAATGTTACTGTAGGCATCATCTGTCAGACGACTAACTGCATAGGTCATGACATCTACACTGCCACCAATCAGACTAGTAGACGTGCTATAAGAAAAAAGAGTCGTAAGTCATTTGGAAAAGCTTACAACAAAAATCAAGCGTACTTTAGAGGTGGAAGTTGTTTGTAAAACATTGTCATAGGGGGATCAATCAATGTAGCAATGGTGACATTGCAGCCCTCTGGAATTCTGAAAGAAGAATGATTTAGTATTCCGATAGATGTGACAATAACATACAGATAGTTGTCCATCACGTCCAAGTCAATGTTGTCTTGATTCTCTTTGTTTTCATCTGTGCTCTTCTGCACGTCATCAGAAACCATTGCATCTGTAGTGTCAGCAGCTTCGTCATCTAAAAAGACACTCTTTGATCTATAATGTGTAGGCAAATCAGCAATCATTCTACAGATAAAACTGTACGACATACGTCTTCTGAGGATTAACCTCCTTAATCGAAAATGGACTGCCAAGTACAATTATAAAGCTAAGCAAGCTTGGACTATGCATGTGAAGAATGCAATAAAATCACGTACTCATCATCTGATACCAAAGTACGCTCTTTTCTGCAAAGATAACAATATCAAGAAAGCAAATGTATGAAAAAAAATATATACGTACTTCTCGTTCATCTTCTGTTTCTTTGGGGCAGAAGCAGTTCCATTATTGTTAGTCATTTCTGATGTTTTGCATAAGCTGAGAGGCTCTCTTATTCTTATGTTAATGCATATCTAAACAGTAAAAGATAAAAAAACTCACCGATCTGCTTTAGCCATCCGTTTAAAACGTGTAGTCAATGCATCAGAAACCCTACAAACTTTCTGCTGTGTCTGATATATCTGATTGTATCTGATTGTTCTTATAAATCTGAAATCTTATAAGTTATTTCTGATTATTTCTGACAGATGACACCCGTCTTAGGTGTCTGACTACCTGATGAATCTGAATGTTGCTACCAGTTTCTCCAGATTTCAATCAGATTTTATAAGATTTTATAAGATAGTTTGTAGGGTTCCTGATGTGGAGTCTGCAACTCTGGCCTACGCACAAAATGGTCAGAAAAGTATGAAACAAAATCCCAAAAAGATAAGTGTACTCTTCATCGGACTCGAACACTGGCTCTTCCAAAGCTCTCTTCCTACTGTCAACAGCATTAGCCCAATCATATAATTGCACAAAATAAAGACATACGAGTTCATAGAACCTAGTGAGCTAGCCAGAGATGACATTCGGCTGAGTCCCTTGGGAGCCGAAGGTTGAACGGTCATCTTGGGCTTACGAACAGGGGTGGAAGGAAGAGCAAGGACCTTGTCCTTGTTGTTGCGAGACCGAGTATTCATGATGAAAAAAGGTATAAAAAGAGGATAATAGACGTGCAATAAGACAAATGAAGTGCCAGCAAAGATGCAGAAGAACAGTGGGGCAGCAAATGCTGAGGCAAAGCGATTGAACTGCTCTCTTCTTATATAAAATGAGGATAGGAGTTTAAGGCAGGTGTAAATCTGACTTAGACCTCAAGTCATACTTTGTGAATGCACGGATGAATGATGCAATTGGAAATATTATGATAGAGATCGTGCTTACATCTGAATTTGTGTAGTCACCTATCAAATCAGTCTGACAGATCTTTGGGGTATGGTGACATGTCAAGTAGTAACTGAATATCCAAAACAAATAAGAATTAGCAAGATGCAGAGCAAGATGAACAAGAGAATCAGAACCTGAGATCTACAAAATGCTTCAGCGTTGGCCCGAAGTACGGTAAAAATACGTATGTTCTTAGGATGTTTGTAGCCGACATTGGAAATGTAAAATATAGAATTTCAACTGGACAACAAAGTGTTAGGCATAACATGAAACCCTTGATGGTTGACTTGGGGGAAGAGGGCCAATGCTGTGCATGGCAAAACGATTCCTTTTTATTATTATTAATGAAGGTATATAAATTATCTCACACATAGATCAGACACACCATGCCCTGCCTCTGATGTCTTATGCATGGGCTCAGATGCTACACATGCTAGCATATGTATGGCTGATAAATGGTCATAGCTATGCACAAGCACATCAGTTAGCACACCTGTGTAGGCATGTCATGTACCTGTACCTCATGCCTTATACTTGGCATGTAGCATTGTGCTGGGGCCAGTGCCTCGTGCATGCCTGCTACACCTCATGCCAGCCCACTGTGCTTCATGTTCACTGGCCACACCCTATGCTGGTTCACCACATCTCGATGTACCTTGTGGATGGGCCAGTGACAGCTCAGAGATGGCTATAGCTGAATGTGAGCATGTCAGTCAGCACAACCATATACACACATTGTGTGTTGCCATGTGCAGGTGTGTCACTTGCCTGTACCTTTGTTGAGATTGGGGCAAATGCCCATTATCAAAGCACACTAAGTGTGATTTTCATCTTATCTCGTTCCTTACCTTTAGATTAGATGTTTCAGGCCTGGAGCCCAGATCGATTATGTACACTACTGTACAGTTGCTTTCAGCCCCTCGTGCTGTTGATGTAGGCACAAGTTTGCAGGATGTTTACCTCAGCAAATTCTTCTATCACTGAGGTATGTGATCTATGCTTCTTTCATTGATTATTAATGTACTTACTCCATGGGCAGTCCTGACTGCTCGGTATCATTCTAGGTACATAATCAATGCAGTGAATTCTTCTATCACTGAGTCCTGACTGCTCAGTATCATTTTAGATACCTCTCATACCCTGGTTCTTCTAAGAGGTTATGGGCCCTGGTCCTGAATTAATGTTGCTCAACAACTCATTCAACCTTTGCACTGTTTCGAAGCTCACAGCCAATGGCTCGAACTGGGTGACATACAAAACCTGCATTGTGATCATGATCGGAGTAAAAGGTTTGATGCACCATCTGAGAGGCACCGCCAAGGAACCAAAGGAACCATTGACATCACTCGATAAAGACAAAAAGGATGTCAATCCGATGACCAAGCAACTGGATGATTACAAAGAAAAGTGGAACATGTGGCTCCAACAGGAATACACCATCAAACAACAGATCTTCTTGACAATCATCAAATCACTCCTTTCATGCATGCAAGATCTTGATCATGCACACAAAGTATGGTCTGCCATACTTGTAATGAATACAAGGGCAAGACCAAAATGGTCCAAATCGATCTCCGGTGATGGCTCCAGGAGACACATTGTCAACCCAGCGGCAACGTCCATGAGCATTTCAATTTGTTGCTTTGCATGAAGGAAGAATTAGCAGGCATGGGGGCTAAACTAATTGACACCAATTTCACTGCCATAATTTTATCCTTGCTCCTCACTGACTACAATCCTGTCCTCTCAGCAATGCTCTTAGCTGCTTGTATCACTGGAAAGACCATCCTGCCAATGACCATCATTTCTCATGTCGATGAGAAATTTGATCATCATGTGATCAAGGCCCAGCTCAACAAGGTTGATACAGTGCTCATCGTGGGATCCGATCCAAAGAAGTGTGGCACTAGCCAAGGCATGTGTGGCAACAGCAATAGCAGTAGCTCTGGCATGAAGAACAATGTCAAGTGCTCAAACTGCAGACACCATTTTCACAGCACCACTAATTGCTGGCAGAAAGGAGGCAGAAAGAAGGGGCAGGGATCTGATAGGAAGGGCAAGAGCAGCAGGAAAGACAAGGACAGCAATGGAAAAGGTACAGCAAATGTGGCTGCCACCCTCGAGACCCATTTTGCTTTCTCAGCACTAGCTGCCACGGTTCCCGACTCAGCGCTGATGCAATGCATCAACATCAGCACCAGTCACCACTACTCCTCTTTCTGATCAGAATTCTTGAACTTCCATTAGATTGCACCTAAACCGATCATCACTGCTGACAAGCATGTCTTCTTCATGACAGGCTGCGGTGATGTAATTATTACCTTCCCAAATGATGACACAATCACCAGGATCACCCTGAAGGATGTACTGTACCATTTCGATCATAGGCTCATGGGGGTTGAGCTGTGACTGAGAACTTAGTAGGCTCATTTGGTCTCTTAGGCTCACAATGGGCTGTGACCCATGACCAAAATAAAATAGGCTCACTTATCCCTTATGTTTTTGAGGAGTTGAGGCTCATATGCTTGGAGACATCTCATATTATCTTGTTGTGAATGCTCAGACAGCTTGAACATGTAATGAGATGATTTTAGCCCTCTACAAAGGTCTTGCATTACACCGAGAAAATTTTGATTTTAATTTAATTATAATCAAAATTTGGTCACAGATATCAATGAGGCTCATCAGACCTTGTGACTAGTGACAAAGTGGTGATTAGGCATAGCTCAAGGGTCCCTGTGACCTGTGACATGAGCTTACGATCAAAATGGTACAGTACTGTACATGCTGAGCATAGTGTTTACCCTGATTTCAATCAGCCGCATTAATGCATTGGGCTTTTTGACAATGTTCTGTGATGGACATTGCCAGATTTGCAGTCCCGTCGGACAAACCATCACATGCATCCTGTGTGACAACAACCTCTACAAATTTACTAGTCCTGCAGATGCACTCGCACATGTGCTAGCTTCCATTGTGGCCATCGATGACCATAGTGCCAATCCCATGCTGTCCACTGCTGACCTTCATCACCAGCTAGGCCATATGTCAATTGATGCTGCAAAGTCTCTAATCAAGCATGGTGTCAAGACTGGGTTCAGGGGAACAGTGAAGCCATCCAAGTCACCCCAAGGGATCAAGGATCAAAGAGCAGAGGATGTCATAGAGAGTAGAGACAGGCTGAGAATGTCTAGGGTACAATGGGACTGGAGAGTCAAGTGGACAAACTGAGGAAGCCAGTCAGAAAGGTAGCCCTATATATACTGGAAGGATAGCCCAAAGGGGAACAAGGGATATCCTGAAAGGGGAACAAGGGGAAGGGGAACAAGGGATGTCCCAAAGGGGAACAAGGGATATCCTAAAGGGGAACAAGGGATATCCTAACAGGAAACAAGGGGACATAACAAGGGAGTGTCCATATAGGGAACAAAGGGAATAAAGAAGACCAATGGGCGATTCATGACACATGGCATGATCACTGGCATTAATCTCGATGATCTGATCCAGGAGATGGAACTCTGCCAAGCTTGTGTCCAAGCAAAAATCCAGCATGTGCCATTTCCAAAAGAATGCACGTAATCTCGATCGACAATCTATGGCAAACTTGTATCATCTGATCTATTTGGCCCTGCTCACATCGCATCCCTTGCCAGACATTGGTATGCTATGACATTATTGGACGATACAACCTATGAGGTCCTCATCTCATTCCTCCAGCACAAGAGCGAAGCTTTCGACAAATATGTAAACTACGAGAAATTTGTCCAAGTTCATTGGAGGGTCTCTGTAATACAGACTTTCTGTTCTGACCAAGGTGGCAAGTACACCAGCCTTGCATTCGAAGATCATCTCATGAAGCAAGGCACACATCATGAAAAGATGGTCCATGACTCGTCTTCACAGAATGGTGCCGCAGAACTTTTTTTTCTGCATGAGTGTCACATGCATCCTTGCAATGCTATTGGCCATGGGACTCCCTAAATTCCTCTGGGCCACTGTGATGCAACATGCCATGTGGCTTTGGAACTGCACCAGAGGAAAGATCACTGGCAACCAAACCCGATATGAATGGGCATTCAGCAAGAAATCAGACCTGTTGGACCTGCATGAATGGGAATGCCCCATCTGGGTCTGCATTGAGAACTGACTGAAGCTTGATGAATGTGCTGACAAAGGGAAGTTTGTTAGCTACAGCAGCAAGAGCAAAGGAATATTAGTATATTGGCCCTGCAAGCACTTGATCACTGTCGAGTGCAATGTCATTTGAGATGACATTGTACTGCTGCCAATGACTGACATGCCCACGGATGATTGGCTAATTGAACTTTTTGACGGTCGTGCTCCAGAGGAGTGGGTTGCCATTGATGAGGACAATGCTGCACTGAGAGATACTCCCACAACAGACCATACTGTCCCAGAGGCCGACCAACTGCCTCCAGACCACATGTCACCAACCATCACAGAGCAAGCCCTGCACGATGTGCCAGCTGACACTCTGCCTGATGTGATGAATGTGCCTGCAACTTGCCAGAGTGAGCCCCCACCTACGATAGGACATGCCGCTGCACTACAGACCCCATTGCCAGTGCATACGCACAGTGAACCACCAACTGTGCTGGATGCATCTCAAGCACAGTGCATATTGTACCTTCCTGCTACGTCTGTTTACTTCAAGCTAGTACTATGATAGGACATATAGATCAACACTGGACTATGTGAAATTTCAGTTTTTCAGATGATATACACTACACCAACTCATATATGCACTCTTGGCTCACATTTTTGACCTATGTATACCTTTGTTGATCTACTTACACATGTATCAACCCATGGGCATCATAGCAAACATATGTATGCTTCTACTACCTCATACATTTCCTGTTAGCCTGTGCACCTTCTATTGATTTGTATGCATTGCTGCTAGCACCAAAGGCAGAATTTAATTTCTATATTTGGATTTTTTTCTGACTTTTACAAAAAATAACATAACTCATACTAGTTTTTTTAATAGAGCTTATATCTCTTCAATGTATAATCTAGTCAGTATTTTTCTATTTTACATGCATTAAATACTATTAAGATTGAATTCTCACTTTCAAATCATCATCTGAAAAAATTACCACTGTTATATAGAGCTATGTCAGCTACATAGCTCTGATAGGTCCATAGCAGTGTCCTTTTATATATAGCCTAGCTATAGATGCAGGGTCATCTATATAGAGCTATCATAGCTACCATAGCTGTCATAGCTCAAAGGTATAGCTATCATAGCTATCATAGCATAAGAGGACAGCTATGTCAACTATGGACTATATATATGCTATTTTGCCTTATAGACCTATCAAAGCTATGTTGACTACCTACACTACACTAATTATGATAATATTTTCAAGCATTTTATAGGCCTTATATCTTACAAGATCTCTTAGTTTTAAGACAGACAAAACATCGAAAATTATAAGACTATATTTATTCAAAGAGGTACTACTACACAAATTGTATACTACTCTACAAGTTTTCTAAGTCTTTGTTAATCAAAATATAAGACAACAAAGTCTTTAAAAAGCGAAAAATAGTTCTACAATAAACATAAGATTAGTATTAGTTGTAGTTAAGAAACATTAGACTTACAAGTAAACATACAAAAAAGCGAAAATATCTTGATAAGATAATCCATATTAGTGACAATAAGAATACAACAATATAAAGAACTTACCAGAGATAACAAGATGTTGAAGGATAATAGAGAGAAGTTGCAAAGACAAGAGATGGTAGTAGTTGAGAAGAAAGAGAGGTTGCGCGTTGCGCAGGCCTTATGTAGACGTGGCGAGTGGAGCCCAAAATGTGGTCGGGCCGGGCGCTGCTGAGTGCCGTGACAGAGACTAAGTCGCAGACTTCACTAAATTCATGTCGCTGTCAAGTAGCTTGTAGTACCTTAGCTAGATATCTGTCTGACTGGATCGTATTCTATAAGTACATTGTAGTGTCTCTTTTTTTTTCAAATTTGATTTGATTTGATTTGATTTGATAAGTTCGAGATATTCGAACTTGCACGCGTTCAGTGGCTGAAGCACCGAAACGTGCGTTGAACTTCGTCTCGACTCTTCTCTGCTACCACTTCCCACTCCTCTTCTCTTCTCCTCCCTCTTCTCTCCTGCTTTCCTCCCTTTTATCGTCGAATTGGATGCCGGAGAGGGACGCGTAGGAAGCCGAGGGACATAGGTAAGTAAAAAAATCTTTCTATTTCATATGTTTGCTAAAACAGAGAGTATCGCTCGAATTCGAGCGATACTCTCGACGACTTGGTCCTCCTGTGCCCGTCCTCACCCCCCCGTCGTTTCTCCTCCATCACCCCATCACCTTTCGACCTTGCCGCCTCGCCGCCATGTCACCAGCGCCCGCGGCGCTGCCTCCATCGACCATGACCACCGGAGTGCACCCCGTTGGCTGCAATTCTGTATGGGCATGCCAGCGCACGTACACTCACACGTCGCGCATGGCTCTGCTTGCCCGCCCTCCTGCTTACAGCTGTGCGCCTCGCACGCAGGCCTGACACGTCGTGCACAGGCCCGTGGCAGCCGATGTCTCGCGCACGGGCTCGTGACAGCCCGAAGACTGTCACTCGCCCCCCGCACGCCTGATGCCTCCTGCACCAGGCCTGCATGTCGTGCATCCCCATGCACATCATGCGCGCTGTCTCGCCGTGTAGTGTATCTGGGCCCACCGCCTTCCACGCCTGTCGCGCCCCACGCACGTTCCTCGTGCACATCCCCAGCACCTCCGCTTCCAGCACGCGGGCCTGCCACGTCACACCTCGCATTGCCCTGTGCCATCGTGCTGCCTCTCGCCACACCTCGACTCCTCGCACACATCCCCGCGTGCCTCGTGCCGCCTCCCATGCCCTGCGCACGGCCTCGTGGCCCGTTGGGCCTCGTGCACGGGCCTGTGTATCACACACATCCCGTGCGCATCTTTCGTGCCCTGCGTACACCTTCTGTGCATCGTGCATGCCGTGCACAAGTCCACCGAACAGCGTAGGCCCGCCCTATCATGAACGGGCACAGCCAGTGCATGTGCGAGAGCGCGCGGACCCCATGCCATGTGTACGGACGCATCAGACCTCGCAAGTGTCCCCGCATACCTTGCAAGTGCAAGCCGCGTGCCGTGCCTCCCTGCCCTGGCTGCCTCACGCATGGGCACGCCACCTACTGTGTGCATCGTGCACTCCTCGTGTATTCTCTGCCACCTCTTGATGCCTAACGCCAGCTTTGCGCACCTCGTGCAGACTCACCGTACCTCACACGCGAATGCCGCATCGTGCGCGAATGCTACCATTGGGTGCATGCCTGCCTTGGCATCACCCGGCATGATTCATATCTGTAGTACTTTGAATTGTAGTAGTAGTATTATTAAATATAATCAATTTTGACTTGAACTTGTAATACCTGATTGACTTCAAGACATAGTATTCATAGAAGTCATAGGCTTTCATAGCTCACCCTACCCAGTATGATAGTGTTATATAGATCATACTACTAGCTATGGAAGCTATGATAACACTACATAGCCTGTACTACTAGCTATGAAAGCTATGAAGGTTCTCATAATGCTATATAGCTTACATAGCTCTGTGATAGCACCTATAATGTAACCTGCAGCTATATAAAATTTGGTTTTTTCAGATGATATTTTGTATACTGGCAGAAATTAGTGACCAAATATGGCAACTACTTTCTGATAAAATTGCCTGTCGACTAACATGAAGGTCCAGAGTAACAAAAAACTCATACAAATGCATGAGAGCATCAATTGTGCAAACATCACTTTAAGCATATAAAAAAACACTATTTAATCTAATCTAATCATGAGTAGTTCAGCTCCTACCTCTGATAACTCTACATTTTCTGCTATGTCATATATCTTAGCACCTTATTTTATATATAATCTTGTGTGTTATATAGTACACACTTGTCATATCTTATTCTACTCAGCTCGATATATGATATACACTATTATATATACTTATACTATAGATACTTGTAATATCTACAATTATAGTAGTAGTCTAGTTGTATGTCTAATCAAACAAGATTCAAGATTGAATATATGATCAATGTCAAACATTGTATTGTTGAACAAAGCTAATGGCCAATCACGTGATCAATAGCAGACCTTGTTCGGCCGCACAAGGTCTGGTGGCTGTGTTTAGCTTATGTCAGCAGTAGTTGATGTTGCGCTCTCTGCTTTCTCTTCTTTTCTTCAGATAGCTTTGAAGTCAGTGTGATACTACCAGTAGTGCACACTGACTACAAGGCTTGGACACGCCCAGTTCCCATCTACAGCGAGTTGCGACTGAGGTGTCCAATGATGGTGTAGGGCCATCACCAACTTTCTGGATCTCTTCTGATGATGTGGCATAGAGATTGCACCATGGCCCTCTCAATACCACATGAATCAGAATGAGTGAAAGCTTGTTGGAATCAAATTTAGAATAGCTTTAGAATAGTGCCACAAACAGCAAGATAGCATGGCAAAATGCTGATCTATTGAACTATATGTCCGTGATGATGTGGCAGACTAATTGCTTAATAGCTCTGCTAATACTGCATCAATCATAATGTATGAGGGCTTATTGAAATTGGATTTACAGTAGCTTTCTAACAGTATAGTTTACAACATTATAGCACCACTTGTTGTTGAGATAGGAGACAATACTGTTTTGCTGATGTGGCACATAAATTGAGAAATATCTCTTCTTGGAGTGATCCGATTTTCATATTCTAAATTGGGTTGGAAAGGTGTAATCAAAGGTATTTGAACACAATTTACCGTTTGTCGATTGATTGCTTCGTTGCAGAGCTATAAAGCAATCACTGTATACAGTGTATTGGCTCTCTAGGCGACTTATGCTTATGTAAGCGGGCGCTAAGACCTTGTTCGGCCGCACAAGGTCTTGTAGGATCACATGACCGAGTCTCAGGACCCATTGCTACCGATAAATTGCATTGTTTTGCTCATTTTATCAATAAACAGTATGTACATTTGTTTGCTGTGTATCATTTTAGTGGCTGTATCTTTCTATGAGCAGTAAATTGTGTTGGAGACCAGCTTTCTGATATATTAGGATGCATTTGAGAACAAGTGAATCGGCTGAGTACTGATTAAGTTAGCTGGAGTTCAAGCATTCTAGGGGGAAAATGCAGAAACAATTCGCATTCTGCGAGTTTTGCACCGATCCTGACGCATGAGGTACCGTCAGAACGCTATCAATAAGTAGATTCTGATGCACTTTAGAACGAGTAAATCGGTTGGGAATTGACCTAGTTAGCTAGGGTGCAAGCATTTTAAAAGAGGAAAAAAAGAAACACTTTGCATTCTGCGAGTTCTTAACCGATTTGGACGCATAAAGTATGGTAGCAAAGCTATGAGTGAGTAGATTTAGACACATTTGAGAACGAGTAAATCAGTGGAGAATGGACTGAGTTAGCTCAAGTTCAAGTGTTATAGAGGGGAAATGTAGAAATTCATTGCACTCTGTGACTTCTGCACAGATCAGGATGCAAAAAATACTGTCAGAAAGCCATAAATGAGCAGATTCAGATGCATTTGAGAACAGGTGAATTGGTTGAGAACTGATCAAGTTACATTAAATCAACAAAGTTTGGCCAGAGCTGGAGTTGAACCTACAAACTCATCAGATCGATGATCTTGCAATTATATAAGCCAACTGCCAAATGGGGATGGTCATCGTTTGCATGTCGTTTTCACTATGAAAAGGCGGTATAGAGTAAACGATTCTAAGGAATCGTAAATGGATTGCAGCAATTGTCAAGAAACATGTTCATGGTAGACACATTTTAAAAAGAGAGTCAATGAACTTTTATATTTGTCTAATGTTCACAGTTGTGATAGAGGAGGTTGCAAGAATAAAAAATATGATAGTTGCAAAGCTCATTTTCCAAGAGACACATATCTAGCTTCTTTAATAGACAAGGACAGTGGTAGCATTATTATGAAAAAAGGAGAGGCCATGCTCAATACATTTTCCACACCTTTAACATATCTTTTGGGATGTAATACAGATGTAACTAGTATGCTTTCAGGAACTGCCATTAAGTCTATTGTTGCATATATTACTGACTACATTATTAAGTCACCTTTAAACACTCATGTCATGTTTCAAGCTATTCACAGTGTATTTGATAAAAATACTACTTATATTGGTGGTGACAGCTCTAGACAAGAAAAAGCAAGAAAGTTGATAGTTCAGATAGTCAACTCGTTAACTGTAAAGTTAGAAATGGGATCTCCTATGGCATGTATGTATCTCTTGTCTCATCCAGATCATTATACAAGTCACTTGTTCAAGGTTTTCTTCTGGAGTACTTATGTCAAACAAGTTAGCCAAGACTGGAATCAAATTGATGACTTTCATGAGAATGTTCCTGACAAAGTCATAGTAAATGAAATTCAAGGAAAGTTAGTAGGTTTGTCTCCAATTCTGGATTATATGTATAGATCAAAGAAGCTAGTAGATGTAACTTTGTATGATTGGATCTGTCTGTATGAGAAAAGATCTTTAAGTGGATTGAAAAAATCAAAGTCACACTTGGATCAGAAATCAGATATTAGTAAAAAGACAAGTACATCAAAAGATATTGTAGATGTGATCATGAAGAATATTGAGACTGATGAACTGGAAGAAAATGAAATGAAGATAGTTGATGAAAATAATGCTTTTACTCAAGTTGAAGAAGAAAACAATTTGGATAGAGAGCCAAGTTATCAAAAAGATAATGATGGCTTGGTGAAAGAGGGCCGATGCTTCACACAGCAATACGATTCCTTTTTCATTGTTAGTTATATTTAGAAACAGTGCATAAATGATGTAAAGTCTCACTTGTCAGATTGATGTTAAATCTCTATAAAATCTATAGCTACCTCAAGGTCAAGATCTTGAAAGGAAGATCTCAATTTTGATTTTTGATTTTTGAGTTCTAGATGGACTGGGGCCTATGTAGCATGGCTGGAGAGTGATTAATCAGTACATTTCAGTGCATTTTAGAACAAGTGAATCGGTAGAGAACTGCTAAACTTATCTCAAGGTCAAGATCTTGGGAGGGAGATCTCAGTTTCGAGTTTTGATTTTCGAGTTCTGAGCAGATTGGGGTCTATATAGCATGTCTGGAATGCAATTAATCAGTACATTCAGGCCCAATTTAGAATGAGTAAATCAGTGGAGAATTGCTAGACTTACCTCAAGGTCAAAATCTTGGGGGGGAGATTTCAGTTTCGAGTTTTGATTTTTGAGTTCTGGATGGCATGGGGTCTTTGTAGCATGTCTGGAAAGTAATTAATCAGTACATTCAGGCCCAATTTAGAACGAGTGAATTGGTGAAGAACTGAGGGACTTACCTCAAGATCATTCAGATGATGATGATTGGTTGATTGCTCACCAGGCAGATAGCCTATCACAGCTCAGAAGACATGAACTGGAAGCAGCTGTCAATGTGGTTTTGACAAGCTCTAATACATGCTGGTTTGTGTAAGATTCAGAGACCTATAAAGAAATTAGTCTGCCAGCTCAGCAAGTAACATATATACAAGACGACCAAGGTGAGCCACCGGGTCGAGTACCTCCTGGTTCCAAACTGTCAACCACTCAGCGGATGACTTGGAGATACCCATCGAGCCTTGCAGCCAACATGACAAGCATGCAAGATGTAAAGCTCATGAAGAAGTAAGACTTTACTGCTGGTGCTTCAAAACTGAAATTTTGATTATATAATCAGTCTTCAAAACCATAGATTTATAGGCATTTCTGTACTTATAATATACTATAAGAGTAGACATTGTACTAATGCTAATTGCTCATTGATTATATCATTTTCAGTATTAAAAAATATCAAAAAAGTCTGGCATAAACTGGAATTGAACTTGCAAACTCAAGAGAACCACCGAGTTTTGATTATGTAATCATCATGTGATCACAACCATAGTACGGCTGTACCATGGTGAACGACACGTGACCACCTTCACCATGGTATAGCCATACCATAGTGAAGCACTGCTGCATTGAAGCTCATACTCAGACTGAATCTTTCAACAGTCATTAAATGATTTGATCACATAGTATATTGCTATATAGTATATATACTTATTGAGTATGCTCAATGTATACTAAAAATGATTGAGCAACATAGATCACAAAACCGAGTTTTTGTGTGAGTTTTACATGGATCATAACACATAAAATATGACTAGAAAGCAATGAATGAGTAGCATCTGATCCACTTGTGAACAAGTGAATCGGTGAAAATTTGACTGAGATAGCTAAGGATCAAGTATACTAGTAGGAAAAATACAGAAGTGCTTCGTGTTCTACGAGTTCTGTATGGATCAAAATGCACAAAATATAGTTCAAAAGTTATAAATGAGCAGCATCTGATCCACATGACAACAAGTGAATCGGTGAAGAATGAACTGGGATAACTAAGGATCAAGCATACTAGGAGGAGAAATACAGAAGTGCTTCGCATTCTACAAGTTCTGCGTGGATAAACACACATAAAATACAGCTAGAAAGTGATGAATGAGTAGATTTTGAAGCACTTGAGAATGAGTGAATCGGTCAAGAACTGACTAAGCTAGCTGAGAATCAAGCATCCTAGGAAAAAAATACAGGAATGCTTTACATTCTGCAAGTTCTGCATGAATCAAGATGCATAAAATATGACTAGAAAGTGATAAATGATCAGATTCTGGTGCATTTAAGAATGAGTGAATTGGTCTGACCAAGTTACAGTAAACAAAGTGTAAAAGAAAAAGTTCGGCCAGAGCTGAAATTGAACCTGCCAACTCGTCAGATTGAAGATATGTGATTATATAAACCAACTGCCTAATGGGCATAGTCATCGTTTGCATGTCATTTTCACTATGAAAAGGCAGTATAGAGTAAATAATTCTAAGGAATCATAATTTTCTGATATCAGACAAGTCAGACACAGTTCAGATGCATCAGAAAGTTCCAAGGGTTCCTGATGATCAGATGATATGGTGGGATGATGGCTGAAACGACAGTGGAGCCTACAGTGACAGATGTGAGAATTATCATGGGGCGAAGTAAAGGAGCCTTGTGCTAATGTCAGCAATTAGCTTCAATGCTCGATCTACAGGATGAAACCTTTGGGCTGCAATCATTCATACAAGGAGACTACGCTGAAACAGATGACTGCTAGCCTGAAAATGGGCTCTATGCATTAAGGATCAGGTAATAGCTAAAAGCCAGGAGTATAGACCAGTGCAAGACTGAGAAAACTCCAGCCTCACACAATTCCTTATATATACAAGGAGAGTGTGTACACTGAGATATGACTAACTACAATGGACCACAATGGGTATGTACACTATTGTATCAGTAAGCACAATGGATCATACAATGAGTCCATGGAATGATAGAGTCAGTGTATAAAAGGTTCTGAAAAGTTCTGTCATGTGACCTATGACATCATAGAGTGATAACTCGAAAGATAAGAGATAAGATATACAACAGAGTGATTAGATATGATGTGATAAGATAAGATTATGAACAGGACTCTGTCATACTTGGGGGAAGAGGGCCGATGCTCTGCACGGCAATACGATTCCTTTTGAATTGTTCCAACTTTGTAGTGTTATGCTCACAGAATTAATAAGATAACAGAGAATTGAATATACTAGTATTGTAATGGTGCGAAGATCTCCATCTTCAAAGTATATTGTTTTACACTTATCTCTTATTTTTAAACTTTGTTACTAGCAAGAGTTGAACTAATGACAAAATAATGGTCACATGCAACAGCGAGCCCGGTCAGGCTCGCTGTTGCACGTGACTTCTCAAAAATTGTGTTTACATTTATGAAGTACATAAGTGTGGCCTTTGAAGGTCTGTCAACTGTTGTATGTTGCCTAGATTGATTTTATTTTTGCCTTCTAGGGGTCTGAATCAGTAATTTGGCTATATCTCTGTCAATTCTCTAGCTATAAACATAAACTCAAGTGTTTCTACATAGTACTATCAGTGGCCATATTAACACGATTTTTACTGATTTTTCATGCTACTCAATATTTGTCTATTCTCAGATGATTTCATGATCTGCTCTAGAGTTGAATGATTTTTTCGATTTTTTTGTGCTTACAAATTGCTTATGTAATCCGCAGCACGGGCAAAATGACGTACTCCCGTCCCCCTCATGATGTCATGGGACGGGAGTATGTCATTTTGCCCGTGCTGCGGATTATGTAAAACCTCGAAAATAGTCAAATAGGAGGTTTTGTGATAATTCGAGTGTACCTCCTTGAGTACTGGAGATATCATCGGTCCCTTGATTGCATCAGAAAGATCTCCATTATACCTTTTTAACGACACTAGGTACACTACAATTGGATGAGTCAATAAAAAGATATGGCCTCAACAAGTTTGCCCCTACCTCTAATATCAACCCTTCAGTAATCGCTACCGCGTTTTCTCAATACTTACCCGATCGTCTTGTACAATATACCGTTGGAAAGATATTAATCCGACCTTTCCAACGGTATCTTTAGCGTGTAAATAGCACCACTCATTGCTACGCTACGATGCAATCACTATGATCTTCTCCTCAAAGGTATCTTTTGAAGTGATTTGCTCATATCTCAGTCATTTCTGAACCTATTCTCATGAAAAAAAAAGTTCTGACTAGCTAAAATCTGTCTTGATCATATCATCATGAACCACACTGACTTACATCAATGACAAGATGCAGAATATCCTATAAAATATGTTTATCTGTTATCTCAACAAGTTTGCACTTTCTTATACTAAAACTTTTCAGTTCTAATAAGACTAGCATTGATTTACATATGCATATAGTTTAACACTAATTGAATTTGATTTAGTAGACTGATATCTCTCAGAAACATTTAAAATTACAAGAATGACAATTGCTAGAATCGAACCTACAACCTTACTTTAAGATGTGAGAAATTATTACTATAAAAGGCATTACATTGGCTGGGTGTCATCTTTTTTGAGTTGAAAAGTGGGTTAGAGTAAACGATTCTAAGGAATCGTAATGAATGTCTGTAAAAAGAGTTAGGTCAAGGAAATTTGATTATGACAATCCTGTTGTGAGACCACTGCATCTTCCTCCTCAGTTTGGACCATAGTATGATGGCTTCTCAAGGACTGAGCTGGTACTGTGGCACTTGATTGCTACAATGAAGGACCGGCACCTGGAGCATTGCTTACAGTGACCCTTAGCTTCTTGGTAGCAGGTGCAGCAGGCAATGCAAATGAGTGTCACTTGCCTTTGCCTTTTGAAGAGCAGCCTCTGGAAGACATTTGATGGTGATATTGAAGAGGAGGAGAAAGAGTGTTGGACTGCAGCTGGGAGGACTTTGAGATAGGTGAATTGTTGTGATCAAAATTAAGTTACAGAGGTAAACCTAATTATTACAGTTGTGGCTGCAGTAGTGTTGTACTTATTGTGCTGCACTCTGAGGCTGCTAGCATAAAAAAATAGGATTAACTCAGCTAAGTAGAAGAAATAAATTATGTTTAGCACACTTTGTGTGTATTAGAGAGCAATAGTTGTAAGTTCTAACCCTGGAGTAGGGGTCAAGGGGTATGAGGGTCCTCAAAAATCAATCCCCACCCCTACCCCTTGGCACCTCTACCCCTAACCCCTGAGGGGTATGAAAACTCCTGCAAATTGTAACGGACGATGGGAGTCACGCTACGACTGGAGGTTCACTATCGAGGGTCGGCGGGCGAGTACGGTGCAGAGGTGTCGAAGACCTCCTAGGGTGCAGGCTAGAGCGTCGTCGAGGATTCCTCGACGACAGAAACAAGGGTGATCGACCTTCGAGAGGACTGCACACGAGGATTCCTCGTACGCGGTCGTCGAGAGAGTGAGAGGAAAGAGGAGGCGAGCGATGCTCGTCACGTCAAATCCGAAAGCTGGAGCTTACCTAAGCAGAACGTCAATTGCACCTTTGCGTCGTCGAAGACGAGAAAGGCGGGGCGCTCGACTGATCGAGCTGTCGACATCACACGAGGGAGAGAGCGAGAGAGAAAAGAAAACAAGAAACGAGGTAATAGTCAAGAGTGAGTTAGATACATGAGAGTGCACGACTTATATACGTTTTCCTCCTCTCGCTTATTCTGCTCGGGTACCTCCCGGCCCGAGCCTGCTGACTCGTGCACATCGTCTGATCTCGCCCCGGTCGGTCCGTGCTGGCGCGTCTTGAGGCTCCTTCCTTATATGGACCATCCGTCACAAAGCTCCCCTCAGCCTCAAGGTGCGATAGTACTTCCCGGAAGAGTGAGAAGGTCGAAAGGCTGCAAGGCCGGGTTGCCGGAAATCATGTTAGATGCGAACGATTGAGAGCCCCGTGACGTATGGAGGCAGCGCAGGGGGTGAAAGAGCGAGTCACGCATGTGCGTTCGCCAGGCTGCGTGGTTAAGCTGGGGCCCGTTTCGGAGACGTACGAGATTTCGCTGGAACCAGGCTTCGGCCTGGTCATTCCATTCCCCTGTCCAGAGTGTGACGGACGGTCCATATAGGGAAGGAGCCTCAAGGCGCGCCAGCACGGACCGACCGGGGCGAGATCAGACGACGCGCACGAGTCAGCAGGCTCGGGCCGGGAGGTACCCGAGCAGGATAAGCGAGAGGAGGAAAACGTATATAAGTCGTGCGCTCTCATGTATCTAACTCACTCTTGACTATTACCTCGTTTCTTGTTTTCTTTTCCTCTCTCGCTCTCTCCCTCGTGTGACGTCGACAGCTCGATCAGTCGAGTGCCCCGCCTTTCTCGTCTTCGACGACGCAAAGGCGCGATTGACGTTCTGCTTAGGTAAGCTCCAGCTTTCAGATTCGACGTGGCGAGCATCGCTCGCCTCCTCTTTCCTCTCACTCTCTCGACGACCGCGTACGAGGAATCCTCGCGCGCGGTCCTCTCGAAGGTCGATCACCCTTGTTTCTGTCGTCGAGGAATCCTCGATGACGCTCTAGCCTGCGCCCTAGGAGGTCTTCGACACCTCTGCACCGTACTCGCCCGCCGACCCTCGATAGTGAATCTCCGGTCGTAGCGTGACTCCCATCGTCCGTTACAGAGGTGGATACATCCGGAATCCACTATCATTCGGCCGACTAGTACGTCCTCGACATGGCATCCACGTCGAGGAACGTCACGCCCTCGTCGCGCCCTACTTCATCCACTTTATCATCGGGATTCGATGTTCCGCCCAATGCCTCCAGCACTCCTCAGTTTGTCGGCAGCTCTCGATCCACAAGTCAACATGAGTGGAACGACAACTCGCGCTCCCTCGATACATCCCCATCGCAAAGGATAGCCAGTCTCACTAGGCGATATCGCCAACCTCACGCTGGACTGGCCGCTTTGGCTGATCGAATGCGAAGCATCGCCGGTACCACGCTAAGCCCCGACGGCATCATAGACAACGGCATTGAGAGCGGGAGGCCTCGTTATCAACTTCACCCCGATCTCTTAGAAAATGTTCGACTACTCATTCTCGAAATGCAACTCATGGTTAACCATGCCTTCGAAGTCTTAACGGTCGAAGGCATAGTCGAGGGACATGAACCTTTCATAATCGATCACGAAGCCCTATTCGTACAAACCCTGAGGGGTTCACCCAGTCTACACGACATCGCATGGGCCTGGCGAGTGTTAGGATCTCGTCTCCTCGATGCAGAAAAGTTCTTCTTCAAGTATATTCGCGCCTTTCAAGAAAGCGCGTACCCTTCGTCGCCAGTATCTACCGCCCCAGGACTTCTTTCTGATGCTGGGACGGGTTTAACCCCGCAAGAACGAATCTTAGAATACGTAAATACCCCGAGGTTCCATGCCAGCCTAACAGCAAACGAACGAGAACGTCTCGAAGCCGGCGAACCTGTGCATCAAGTGTTTTCCCTTCCTAACGATCTCCTTCAATTCGAAGAAGAAGGACTGTCGCGCGCTCTCAACATGTCCCTTCCTCATTACCAGGACCAGAGCTCGCGGGCCGAGGATTCCTCAGCCCAGCACGAGTCCGGGACTGTTAGACAAGACAACTCAAACGCGCAAGCAGATGCGTCTACGTTCACCATCGCGGATCAGTCGCAAAGGCTCTCTCGCCCTGAGAGAAGGTCTCATCAAGTCTACTCTACGACCCCGGGACGGAATCTCATCACTGCTACTCCGGGTCCTGCCAACGCCTCCTTTACTCCTGCAGCTTATAGGCGAGACACACCTCCGCACATTCGTGCCATTATGCCACGGTCTTCCATGGCCGGCACAGGAAACAACGTCCTGCATAACCTAACCGATGACCCATGGTTGACCATGAACGCGTACCCGACGGCCAATACGACCGTCGAAGCGGCCGCTTCTGTCCCTGCGGATTCCGCGGGACAACCGCCTCCTGAGCTACCGCCCGACCAGCTGCGACCAGTTGAGGTACCACCTGTCCAAGATCAGGGGCCCCAGCCCGCAAGAATGCCTATGCCGATCTTACAAGGCCATGGGTACCCTCACGAGCAGGTCCCACAAGGCGAGGGGGGGCAAGCGGCGCCCACGCAAGCGCAGCCCGCGTTCCAACAATATGACCCTCCAGCTCAGGCTCAACCCGCGTACCAACAATACGCTCCTCCAGTACAGGCTCTGCCTGCGCATCCGGTCGCTCAAGCAGCCGCGGGCCTTCCCCCAGTCGTAGGTCAACCCGTGTTCTACCAAATCCACGGCCCTGCGCCCAATCCGGCTCCGGCTAATGCACGTCGGTCTCCTAACAATCCGTTCCAACCTCCCAGTCCAGGACAACCAGCACAAGGCGCGGCACCGGCCGGCGGAATCCGCCAGCCTGCTAACGCGACCGGTCCCCAGATCAAACAAGAAATCAGGCCCGAAAATCTTCCAGGATGGGATGGATCCTTCAAGACCGCCATCCGCTACTTCATGGATATCCAAGAAGTCGCAAAGTTTGGGGGGGCGGTCCCCGTTGAAATGGCCGCGTGGCTTTGGATGCGTTTTAAGGAAGGATCCGGCATAAGAGATTGGTGGTCCAATATCTCGGACGAGCTGAAAGTCTACATGAAACAAGACTATACTTGCTGGATCAATGGTATCCGAGCTTACTGGCTCGGTCGACAATGGATCTTTGACATCGGCGTCGAGTTTACGCACCAGCACTTCCGACAAGACGGACATAAACACGAAAAGCCCCTCGAATACCTCCTCCGACGCATCACGTATTCACGCATGCTCAACGCTGTGCGACCCGGAGGAATCGAGGAAGTCCGCGTCCTCATGCGTAACACTACACCCGAATGGCAAAATGTCATCTCCATCGGCGAGGTCCGTTCTGTCAATGAACTCATCAATCGTTTCCGGCTGTACGAACAACAACTACTAGCCACCACGGTCTCGTCTGCCCGGTTCTCCGAACGAGACGTCCAAGCACTAGTAGAACGTGCAGTTTCCGATAAGCTCAAATCCTATCGCTCCTATCGAAACCCGCGGTATCCGCGGGTCGAAGCAAATATCGTCGACAGTACCGAAACCCCTGACCTACTGGGAGACGAAGAGGAGCTCCAACAACCTGACGTTATACAGGACGACGAGCAGTTATACGACGAACCCGAAATCGTCGAGGCCTACGCCGTCCTCAATAAGAACCGTCGTCAGCGGCCGCCTCCCAAGAACGGTTACCCTTTTCCGAAAGCCGACCACGTCAAGTCTACCTTCCGTCCCCCTCCGTCTCCTTGCCGTGCGTGCGGTAGCGCGCTTCACTGGGACAGGGAGTGTCCCCATTACTCGAAGTATGAGACACGTAAGACTGCTAATAGATTGGAACGGCACTCGGATACAGTACGGCCCTTAGACGACGAACGACTGTATTCTACTGCCTACGAAACTCTCCTTAATAAATCCGAGTCTTCCGCTTATGTTGACCAGGATCTGCTCGAGGAGAAGATCCGAGAAGTACGCCTCGCCGCTAAACATGTTTGCACTTCCCGCCGTGTCCCTGTTCTGGAGGAAGTCGACGACCAAGACGACCTTGCTGCCGCCTCAAAGCCCAAGCTCCCTTGGTCGTCTAGCGCATTATTAGAGGAAGCGGTATCCGCGCCTCAACCTCCGATCGTCCACTTATCAAAGAAACGATCCTTTCTCCCGGGCGAGTCCGCCAAAGGGATCTCTGTCGTAGCCATGACTGGCCACGTACTCCACCGCGAAGGTGCCCCGCTGGACTTACGCCTGGATTCAGGCGCGGACCTTACCCTGCTGTCCGATGAATATTATCGATCCCTCCGTCATCCGCCACCACTGAAGAAAGGCATGAAGCTCGAGCTGCTCCAGCTCACAACGAAAGACGCTTCCATTCGCGGCTACGTGACCTTGCCCATATTCGTGGAATCCACGAATGGCGAGATTCTTTGCCTCGAAGCTGAAGCCTACGTAGTACCCTCCATGACAGTGCCTCTCCTCCTTGGCGAAGACTTTCATCTTACCTACGAGATCGACGTCCTCCGCTCTACACCTGAGGGGACCACAGTCGCCTTTGGCGGCTCGCCCCACCGCGTCAAAGCACGCTCAGTCGCGCGAACCCGGGACAGCGCCCTAGTGGTCCGTAAGAAAGGCCTCAAGCTCGCAGGCTTCATCAAGGCTAAATCCCACCAACGAGAAAAGGCTCGCCGCCGAGCCCTTCAAGTGCAATCTCTCACCAACGCAGTAAGGGTAGCCACCGACGTACGCATCCTGCCTGGTCAGGTACGCATGGTTCCCGTCAAACTACCCAAGGGAAGCGAAGACGCGACTTGGATGATCGAAAGCGCCTTCGCCGACCTTTCTAAGAAACGACAACCCGAGCTCATGGTACCAAACATGCTCCTTAAAGGATCGGCCACTACTGTCCCGGTGTCTAACAGTGGGTCACACCCTCGATACCTGCGCAAGGGTGATACCCTAGCTCACATGCTCCCCGCGGACTCCGCGTTAGATAAGCCCCGAGACGAAGACCATCTTCGCAGCCTCCAGGAACACGCAAATCGCACTAAAGCGCTCATCGAGGCAACTGCGGCCGCGACCTCACCTTCCTCTGCGGTATCTGCAGAGGACGAGGATTGGGGACCCAAGACGGCGGAAGTTCCCGACCCTACGGTTTATCCCTCTTCACAAATGGAAGAATTATTGGACGTAGGACAACTTCCCGACCATTTGCGCGACCAAGCATGGGACATGCTTCGTCGATGGCAACGTGCATTCGGATTTGACGGACGACTGGGCCACCACCCGTCGAAAGTTCACATTCGGACGGTGGACGGCCAGGTCCCTATCTCTGTTCCCATGTACGGAGCTTCCCCCGCCAAACGCGAAGTCATCGAGGAGCAACTCCAGTCCTGGTTCGAGCAGGACGTCATTGAACCGTCGAAAAGTCCCTGGAGCGCGCCCGTCGTAATTGTTTATCGCAATAACAAGCCCCGCTTCTGCATCGATTACCGCAAGCTTAACGCTGTCACTATCCCCGACGAGTTTCCCATACCTCGGCAATCCGAGATACTGGGTTCCCTCGCGGGCGCGCAAGTATTATCCTCTCTGGATGCCCTGTCTGGCTTCACCCAGCTCGAAATGTCACCCGACGACATCGAGAAAACGGCTTTTCGTACGCACACCGGTCACTGGCAGTTCAAACGCATGCCGTTCGGGTTGCGCAACGGCCCGTCTATTTTCCAGCGGGTAATGCAACACATTCTCGCTCCCTACCTTTGGCTATTTTGTCTGGTATATATCGATGACATCGTCGTATATTCCAAGACTCACGAAGATCACATCGCTCATCTCGACAAGGTACTCGGCGCCGTGGAACAGGCCGGCATCACACTCTCACCCTCCAAATGCCACATGTTCTACTCCTCTATTATTCTTCTCGGCCACAAAGTCTCCCGTCTCGGCCTGTCCACCCATAAAACAAAGGTCGAGAAAATCCTAGACATGCCGCGTCCGACATCGGTACCCGAACTTCGTACGTTCTTAGGCATGGCCGTCTACTTTTCTTCTTTTCTTCCCCATTACGCATCTATGGCTGCGCCTCTCTTCCATCTTACTCGTAAAGGCGCTCGCTGGGCATGGTCCGCCACGGAGGAGGAATCCTTTTCCGCGATCAAGACCGCCCTCGCATCGGCTCCCGTTCTGGGGCACCCCGAACAGGGCCGTCCGTATCGCCTATACACGGACGCTTCAGCGGACGGCTTAGGCTGCACCCTGCAACAGGTCCAACGCATCGCTGTTGCCGATCTCAAAGGCACGAAACTCTACGACCGCCTTACCCGCGACTTCGCGGAAGGAAAGCCTGTCCCCAAATTAGTGGCTAAATTCTCCGACCGTATTCGCGACGACCAACACGAAGAGAAGTGGGGTCCCTCCCTCGACACCTCCTTCGTCTGGATCGAGCGCGTAATCGCGTATTGGAGTCGTACCTTCAAACCTGCCGAACGCAACTACTCGGGCACCGAGCGCGAAGCTCTTGGTGCCAAAGAAGGACTCGTTAAATTCTTACCTTTCATCGAGGGGGAGGAGATTCTTCTTATCACAGATCATGCTGCCCTGCAATGGGCCCGGACATACGAAAATAGTAATCGTCGCCTCACCGCTTGGGGCACCGTCTTTTCCGCCTTCAAACCAGGTCTCGAAATCGTCCATCGACCGGGCCGAGTCCATTCTAACGTGGACCCCATCTCGCGCCTCCTCCCGCCCGTTCCGTCGTTTCACGCCCCTCCCGACGACGACGCCCCGAGTCTGACCCGCAATCGCGACCTCGCGGAATCCGCTGAGGCCGCCGCACAGAAGGCTCCTGCTCCCAAATTCGCTGCATTCGCCATCATCGACTGGGCTGACGTTGTCGAACCATGCAGCGCCTTCCCCGTCCTCACGCGTCGCGCAGTGCGTCACTTGCTCAATGACGGCTCTCCAGCAGCAGGTGAGGGGGGGCAACCAGCTGCTACTGTCAAATCAAAGCCACCTCGTCCGCCACCATCTCGTCGTCCACGCTCTTCCAAAACAAGACGCCTTCGTCGAGCTAGGGATGGTATCGCTCAGTTCGAGAACGAACCCACGGATAGGTCGATAGAACCTGAGGAATCCTTAGGTCCCTACGACATCCAGGCTAACTGGGAGAGCACCCATCCTCCTCCAACCATTCTCGTACACGCTTCACCCGAATACTGACACCAGCTAGTCGAAGGTTATAAGAAAGATCCCTCATTGGCCAGGCATTGGACAGCAGCTGAAGAATCACCTGGCTCCTGGAATCCGGGAGCTAGGTACTTCAAAGACAAAGAAGGACTTCTCTTCTTCAGGGATGCTGATTTCCAGCCTAGGCTTTGCATCCCGGAGTCTCTCCGAAGCGATATTATGGTACACGCACACGAAAGCGCTTACGAGTCAGCCCACGCAGGTCCCAAAAAGCTCTGGGCTATCCTCAGCGGGAAATTCTTCTGGCCCCGAATGCGCAAAGACGTCAAGGCGTTTTGCGCCTCTTGTGACGTCTGCCAGAAAACTAAGAATCCGAATTTCGGACAATACGGCATGCTAATTCCTAATCCGATCCCCAAACGCCCTTACGAGTCCATATCCATGGACATGATCGCGGGACTTACATGGTCTAACGACTTTAATGTGATCATCGTATTCGTGGACCGCCTTAGCAAACACGCCCAATTCATTCCTACCACTACGGGTTTGGATGCCGAAGGATTCGCCACGCTGTTCGTGAAAAACGTCGTCTGCCGGTTCGGTATACCCGACAACATCATTACGGATCGCGATCCCAGATGGACATCCGACTTCTGGAATGCAGTAGCAAAATTCCTAAAGACAAGGATGTCCCTGTCTTCATCTCACCACCCTCAACACGACGGACAAACGGAAATCGTCAATCGTCGCGTCGAAACCATGCTACGTGCGTACGTAGCTGAGGATAAATCCACCTGGTCCGATTGGCTGCCGCTGTTGGAACACGCCTATAACGCGTCCCCTCACGCCTCTACGGGAATGAGTCCATTCGAAGTCCTTTTTGGGTATAAACCTAAAGGAACGCTGGATTTCTTCTCCGAAGCGAACGAAACGAGCCCACAAGCTGCGCTCCTTTACGGGAATGCGAGCGAATTCGTTGACGCCTTACGTTTCCATAGAGAGAGCGCGCGCACTGCTATTGCCATGGCTCAAGTCAAACAATCCGAAGCATACAACCAGAAGCGCAAGCCTCTAGAATTCGAAATCGGAGATCTCGTTCTAGTCAATCCTCACTCCCTAGAGTGGTCGGAATCCAAGGGCGAAGGCGCCAAGCTCACCCAACGAGCCATCGGCCCCTTTCCCGTCCTAGAACGCGTTAACCCCAAAGTCTATCGCCTGCAACTCCCAGATAAATTCTCAGGGTCGAATGTATTCAACTTGGAACATCTGTGGCCGTATATTCGTTCGGACAAGCTGCACGGAATCCGTGCCGTTCTGTCTGACACGCGCCCGCATCAGATAGCTTCCGAAGAATACCAGGTCGAGCGTATCGTGGCCCATCGCTTTAACAAACGCTCAGGCCGCACCGAATTCCTGGTCCGATGGACGGGATACTCGCCGCAATATGATTTGTGGCTTTCCGCCCGTGATCTACGCAACGCGCCTCGTGTTTTATTTCCTTACAAAGCACTGCATCGTTTGTGACGCGCCGAAGGATCGTTTCCTATCTATGCGCTTATCTACTTATCTATCGATCCTTCCTCTTATCTTCGCTTCGGCTAGTCCCGAGCTTAATTCGAACTCCGCTGAAATATAACCTCGCGCCTCGAAAGCGGGCTCTTCATTCTCCTTCTTCCCTTCATCCCACATCGACGAGGCATCCTCGTCGATTCCGTTTTCTCTTTTATTCTTCTTTCACTTCTCTTTCCTCTATGTCTTCCAATAATGCGCACCGAGCGTCGCGTGGGACCGCGGGATCCGCGTCCCACTCCTCCATACCTCCGCTTGCCGTGCTATCCGACCGCATCGACGAAGGCACGACTCCCGCTACGTGGGACCCTGAGCAGGGACACGCGCCGTTCGTCTCCGCCGACCGCCAAATCATTCATGCATGGACTACGGTGGACGGCGCGCGCACCTGGGTTTCCCTCGGCGACTTTGCACCTCAACCACACCACAACCTCGGACCCTTGCCCTCGGATATGCGCAGCACCTCCAGTCGCTACCTGCTGCCACCGTATCTTGCGACACCCGACCATGCGGCGTACCCCGTATGGTATGACAACACGTTGCCCTGGATGCCGTACCGCCCCGTCTTCGACGAACGACTGAGCGGCCACTGGGCCTGGTTCCAAAACGGCGAACTTAATCTCCTCCGAGGTAATCCTCAGGGCGAAGGTTACGTCTTGGACCACGACGCCTGGACCGCCATCTGGGATGAGTATTCGCGGCTTCGAAGTGTCGCTCTTTCTATCGCTCACGGGCTCGGCGTCCGTCACTTTCCCATGGACATGGATGCCCCTTCACCCCGCGCCCGCTCAGCCGCAGAGCTACGCCTTTTCTTATTCCGCGCCCGAGGATCATACTTAGAATGGTGGGGTTTTCTACGTTGGATACTGGCTCATAGCCCGCCTAATTACTCCGAGCTCCTGCCCGCACTGGAACACTGGCGAAGCGTCGTCCGCGACACCCCTTGGATGAGCCTCGCCCACGTGGGCACCTACCTCGATCCTGCGGTAGGTCCTGCGCGCCTCCCGGATGTCGACCTCATGCTTCGCCATCGCGTCCCCGTGGCGTATCTTTGGGACGAGGCAGCTCGCGGGAACTCGTCCGTCGCTCGCCTAGATCCCGCTCGACACAACGGGCGAGACTGGGACAGTACCCAGCTCCGCGCCCACCGTGCCGAGATGAGCGCTTTCAAACGCGCTCGACAACAGGAACGACAACGTCAACGTAATGCTCAGGCGGCCCCTTCGTGACCTGAACGGACTGCGGCATCCGCGTCCTCTCAACCCGTGCCGGCCCCTCCCGTTACTGCGTCAACGGGCCCGTCCCCTTCGGCAGCCTCATCCTCCGGCCCTCGCCAACACAAACCCAGCAGCATCAACTCGGGACAGCCGCCGCGCCAATTTCGTTGGTCGTTTGTCACCCGGTATACGTGCGACGACACCTCGGAAGAAACGCGCTACAATTGGAAATCAGTACAGACGAACGGGTTCATCAGCAACAACGTATTCTATTGGGATTACCCAGCCAAAGGACACTGCGTCATCGCAACGGGCGAGCTGCCAGAAGAAATGGGCATTGCAGGTTTACGAGCACCCGAAGACGACGACGACGACGATCTCGCCAGCGGCCCTCACAGCTATGATATCATCCCTGGCCCTCCTGTCACCCCCGCGGTATCCGCGGAGGCACTGGAGCCCTTCTCTGGCCCGGCCGACTATTCCATCCATGCCCTGAACGTCTTAGGTCCCGCACCGCCATCTCCGCCGGAGACCAGGGCCCCTACGCCCGAACCTGCACCTGAACCATCCGCAGCTCAGCTCCTTCAGCTCGACGAGCACGACGCTTACATGGGACCCCTGCCAATGACTCCTCTTCCACAGGGATCAATCACGCCGCCGCCTGCTCAAAGTCCCATGCATATCTCGTCCCCAACCCCGGCGCCACCGTCTCCTGCGCCAGCCAGTAACAAGGGCAAAGGCAAGGCTAGGGCCACGACCCCGGACGATGACCCTCCAGTATCCCTGGGATCGAGTCCCTCTCCCCTTCGCATGGACCCGATCATCACCGACGAAGACGAAGCACGGGCCCTCGCCGCAGCAGCAGCCGCCTCCCGGGAAGACGCTCGCCGCCGTCGAGACCTGGAAACCGCCGCATCGCAAGGCGGACCCTCGACCAGCTCCTCCCGGCTGCCGCCTCCACCATCGAACTCGTACCGCCCGACATACTCCAGCGCGGAACTCTCCCACTGGCGCAAATGCCCACGTCGGTCGCCGTCTCCCTCCCCTCGTCGCCAGCCTCGTCCCCGCGGCCGCTCTCCGTCCCCTCATCATAGCCGTCACGCCCCTCAACGTCGTCGTCGCGGCCCTAGCCCCCACGGGCCCCGGCCGCTGCCTTCATCCCCGGCTGCGCTCCTTCCCAGCACAGCGGCGCTATCCCTCTCCGACCGGATCTCTGATTCGCTGCTTTCCCGAATCTCCGAGGAGTCCTCGCAGCGGTCGCAGCCTTCGCCCGACTCGTCCGGCCCGCCCACCCCGGCATCAGCCCAGCTATCTCTATTGCAGCGCCTCTCCACGGTTGACGCCTCGCCCCCATCCCTGCTGCTTCGTATCACGGATGACCCGGACGCTCCCGCGGTATCCGCGGAGCCGTCATCACCGGCCCCTAACCCTTCAGCGCCTCCTACCCCCGCTCCGGTCGTCGCGCCTTCAGCCCCTGTCGCCACGTTCCCTCCACCCGCCATGGCCCCCGCCCTGCCCCTCGCCTCTGCGGCCGAGCTCATCGCTCCCCTCTTGCCTCCGGAGCCTCCTCGCCTGACCTCCTCCTCCCTGCCCGCCCCCCTTCAACTGCCCAGTGTCGACCTGACACATGCAGACGGGTACTTGTATTTGGACTCGCGCAGCATCGTTCGTGCCGCCGCGTGGCGCCAGCGGAATCCGCAGGCGTCCTACGCCGAGTTCATCCCGTGGCTCGTTCAGCGCGGCGCAGGCTTCACATGGCGTCGGGCCGTCGCCTCCGCCGAACCCGACTTGCCCGCACACCAAATGCCGGAATACCTGCAAGCCGGGCACTCACTCGGTGATTGGTTCCACTACACAGGCCCCACGACGACCGCGCCTCTCTTCGCCGCTTGGGAACGCGCCGTTCGCACCATCCTAGCTCGGCCGCACGCCCGACACTTTATCCTCCGCGGCGGCCTCGCATGGCGCCTCGCCATTGAGTTCGGAGGTCCCAACATCGTGCGGGACGCTCTTCTGGGCCCCTCCTCCTCTGCCATGGTCTTCCGGCAGGGTGACTCGTATCCGGTGCCTCGGCTCGTCGTCGGCGACCGCCCCTCCGAGGAAGAAAACCGCATCTTGGTAGGCAACGTGAGCGGTCGTGGCCTGTGGCCGGATTTCGCCCAATTCGAAGTATCGGCGCTCTGGACGGGGGAATGGAATGACCAGGCCGAAGCCTGGTTCCAGCGGAATCTCGTACGTCTCCGAAACGGGGGGGCCAGCTTAACCACGCAGCCTGGCGAACGCACATGCGTGACTCGCTCTTTCACCCTCTGCGCTGCCTCCATACGTCGCGGGGCTCTCAATCGTTCGCATCTAACATGGTTTCCGGCAACCCGGCCTTACAACCTTTCGGCCTTCTCACCCTTCCGGGAAGTACTATCGCACCTTGAGGCTGGGGGGGCTTTGTGACGGACGGTCCATATAGGGAAGGAGCCTCAAGGCGCGCCAGCACGGACCGACCGGGGCGAGATCAGACGACGCGCACGAGTCAGCAGGCTCGGGCCGGGAGGTACCCGAGCAGGATAAGCGAGAGGAGGAAAACGTATATAAGTTGTGCGCTCTCATGTATCTAACTCACTCTTGACTATTACCTCGTTTCTTGTTTTCTTTTCCTCTCTCGCTCTCTCCCTCGTGTGACGTCGACAGCTCGATCAGTCAAGCGCCCCGCCTTTCTCGTCTTCGACGACGCAAAGGCGCGATTGACGTTCCGCTTAGGTAAGCTCCAGCTTTCGGATTCGACGTGGCGAGCATCGCTCGCCTCCTCTTTCCTCTCACTCTCTCGACGACCGCGTACGAGGAATCCTCGCGCGCGGTCCTCTCGAAGGTCGATCACCCTTGTTTCTGTCGTCGAGGAATCCTCGACGACGCTCTAGCCTGCGCCCTAGGAGGTCTTCGACACCTCTGCACCGTACTCGCCCGCCGACCCTCGATTGTGAATCTCCGGTCGTAGCGTGACTCCCATCGTCCGTTACACAGAGCGCCGATACTTCGAATTGAGCGAGATCTGGCCACAGGCCACGGCCGCTCACGTTGCCCACCAAGATGCAGTTTTCTTCCTCGGAGAAGCGGTCGCCGCCGACGAGCTGAGGTACCGGATACGAGTCACCCTGCCGGAAGACCATGGCAGAGGAGGAGGGGCCCAGAAGAGCGTCCCGCACGATGTTGGGACCGCCGAACTCAATGGCAAGGTGCCATGCGAGGCCGCTGTGGAGGATAAAGTGGCGGGCATGCAGCCGAGCTAGGATGGTGCGAACGGCGCGTTCCCAAGCTGCGAAGAGAGGCGCAGACATTGCGGGGCCTGTGTAGTGGAACCAATCACCGAGGGAGTGCCCAGCTTGCAGGTATTCCGGCATTTGATGTGCGGGCAAGTTGGGTTCGGCTGAGGCGACGGCCCGGTGCCATGTGAAGCCTACGCCACGCTGAACGAGCCACGGGATGAACTCGGCGTAGGACGCCTGCAGATTCTGCTGGCGCTACGCGGCGGCACGAACGATGCTGTGCAAGTCCAAGTACAAGTACCCGTCTGCATGTGTCAGGTCGACACTGGGCAGTTGAAGGGGGGCAGGCAGGGAGGAGGAGGTCAGGCGAGGAGGCTCCAGAGGCAAGAGGGGAGCGATGAGCTCAGCCGCGGAGGTGAGGGGCAGGACGGGGGCCATGGCGGGTGGAGGGAACGCGGTGACAGGGGCTGAAGGCGCGACGACTGGAGCGGGGTTAGGAGGCGCTGAAGGGTTAGGGGCCGGTGGCTCCGCGGATACTGTGGGAGCGTCTGAGTCATCTGTGATACGAAGCAGTAGGGATGGGGGCGAGGCATCAACCGTGGAGAGGCGCTGCAATAGAGATAGCTGGGCTGATGCCGGGGTGGGCGGACCGGACGAGTCGGGCGAAGGCTGTGACCGCTGCGAGGACTCCTCGGAGATTCTGAAAAGCAGCAAATCAGAGATCCAGTCGGAGAGAGATAGTGCCGCTGTGCGAGGAAGGAGCGCAGCCGGGGATGAAGGCAGCAGCCGGGGCCCGTGGGGGCTAGGGCCACATCGACGATGTTGAGGGGCGTGATGGCTATGATAAGGGGACGGAGAGCGGCTGCGGGGACGAGGCTGGCGACGAGGGGAGGGAGACGGCGACCGATGTGGGCGTTTGCACCAGTGGGTGAGTTCCGCGCTGGAGTATGTTGGGCGGTACGAGTTCGACGGCGGAGGCAGCAGCTGGGAGGAGCTGGTCGAGGGTCTGCCTTGCGATGCAGTGGTTTCCAGGTCTCGGCGGCAGCGAGTGTCTTCCCGGGAGGCGGCTGCTGCTGCCGCGAGGGCCTGTGCTTCGTCTTCGTCGGTGATGATCGGGTCCATGCGATAGGGAGAGGGACTCGATCCCAGGGATACTGGAGGGTCATCGTCCGGGGTCGTGGCCCTGGCCTTGCCTTTGCCCTTGCTACTGGCTGGCGCAGGAGACGGCGGTGCTGGGGTTGGGGACAAGATATGCATGGGACTCTGAGCAGGTGGCGGCGTGATCGATCCCTGTGGAAGAGGAGTCATTGGCAGGGGTCCCATATAAGTGTCGTGTTCGTCGAGCTGGAGGAGCTGAGCTGCAGATGGTTCTGGTGCAGGTTCGGGCGTAGGGGCCCTGGTCTCCGGCGGAGATGGCGGTGCGGGACCTAAGATGTTCAGAGCATGGATGGAATAGTCGGCCGGGCCAGAGAAGGGCTCCAGTGCCTCCGCGGATACCGCGGGGGTGGCAGGAGGGCCAGGGATGATATCGTAGCTATGAGGGCCGCTGGCTAGGTCGTCGTCGTCATCGTCTTTGGGTGCTCGTAAACCTGTGATGCCCATTTCTTCTGGAAGCTCGCCCATTGCGATGACGCAGTGTCCTTTGGCTGGGTAATCCCAATAGAATACATTGTTGCCGATGAACCCGTTCACCTGTACTAATTTCCAATTGTAACATGTTTCTTCCGAGGTGTCGTCGCGCGTATACCGGGTGACGAACGACCAATGAAATTGGCGTGGCGGCTGCCCCGAGTTGATGGAGCTGGGTCTGTGTTGACGAGGGCCAGAGGACGAGGCTGCTGAAAGGGACGGGCCCGTTGACGTAGTAACAGGAGGGGCCGACGCGGGTTGAGAGGACGCGGATGCCGCAGTCTGCTCAGGTTGCGAAGGGGCCAACTGAGTATTACGTTGACGTTGTCGTTCCTGTTGTCGAGCGCGTTTGAAAGCGCTCATCTCGGCACAGTGGGCGCGGAGCTGGGTACTGTTCCAGTCTCGCCCGTTGTGTCGAGCAGGGTCCAGGCGAGCAACGGACGAGTTCCCGCGGGCTGCCTCATCCCAGAGATATGCCACGGGGACGCAATGGCGAAGCATGAGGTCGACATCCGGGAGGTGTGCAGGACCTACCGCAGGATCGAGGTAGGTGCCTATGTGGGCGAGGCTCATCCATGGGGTGTCGCGGATGACACTTCGCCAGTGTTCCGGTGCGGGCAGGAGCTTGGAGTAATTAGGCAGGCTATGAGCCAGTATCCAACGTAGAAAACCCCACCATTCTAAGTATGATCCTCGAGCGTGAAATAAGAAAAGGCGTAGCTCTGCGGCTGAGCGGGCGTGGGGTGAAGGGGCATCCATGTCCATGGGAAAGTGACGGACGCCGAGCCCGTGAGCGATAAAAAGAGCGACACTTCGAAGCCGTGAATACTCGTCCCAGATGGCGGTCCAGGCGTCATGGTCCAAGACGTAACCTTTGCCCTGAGGATTACCTCGGAGGAGATTAAGTTTGCCGTTTTGGAACCAGGCCCAGTGGCCACTTAGTCGTTCGTCGAAGATGGGGTGGTACGGCATCCAGGGCAACGTGTTGTCGTACCATATGGGGTACGCCGTGTGGTCGGGTGTCGCGAGATATGGTGGTAGCAGGTAGTGACTGGAGGTGCTGCACATATCCAAGGGTAAGGGCCCGAGGTTGTGGTGTGGCTGGGGTGCAAAGTCACCGAGGGAAACCCAGGTGCATGCGCCGTCCACCGTAGTCCATGCGTGAATGATTTGGCGGTCGGCGGAGACGAATGGCACGTGTCCCTGCTCAGGGTCCCATGTAGCGAGAGTCGTGCCTTCGTCAATGTGGTCGGATAGCGCAGCGAGCGGAGGTATGGAGGAGTGGGACGCGGATCCCGCGGTCCCCTGCGACGCTCGGTGCGCATTATTGGAAGACATAGAGAAAGGAAAAGTGAAAGAAGGATAAAAGAGAAAACGGAATTGACGAGGATGCCTCGTCGATGTGGGATGAGGGGAAGAAGGAGAATGAAGAGCCCGCTTTCGAGATGCAAGGTTATATTTTGGCAGAGTTCGAATTATGCTTGGAACTAGCCGAAGCGAAGATAAGAGGAGGATCGATAGATAAGTAGATAAGTGCATAGATAGAAAACGATTCTTCGGTGCGTCACAATCGATGCAGCTGTTTGTAAGGAAACAAAACGCGAGGTGCATTGCATAGATCACGAGCGGAAAGCCATAAATCATATTGCGGTGAATATCCTGTCCATCGGACCAGGAATTCGGTGCGGCCTGAGCGTTTGTTAAAGCGATGGGCCACGATACGGTCGACCTGGTATTCTTCGAAAGCCATCTGATGCTGGTGCATGTCAGGCAGAACAGCACGGATTCCGTGCTGCTTGTCCGAACAAATATACGGCCGCAGATGTTCTAGGTTGAACACATTCGACCCTGAGAATTTATCTGGAAGTTGCAGGCGATATACTTTGGGATTAACGCGTTCTAGAACGGAAAAGGGGCCGATAGCGTGTTGGGTGAGCTTGGCGCCTTCGCCCTTGGATTCCGACCACTCTAGGGAGTGGGGGTTGACTAGAACGAGATCTCCGACATCGAATTCTAGAAGCTTGCACTTCTGGTTGTACGCTTTGGATTGTTTGACTTGAGCCATGGCGATAGCAGTGCGCGCGCTCTCCCTATGGAAACGTAAGGCGTCGATGAATTTGCTCACATTTCCGTAGAGGAGCGCAGCTTGCGGGCTCGTTTCGTCTGCTTCGGAGAAGAAATCCAGCATTCCTTTAGGTTTATACCCGAAAAGGACTTCGAATGGACTCATTCCCGTAGAGGCGTGAGGGGATGCATTATAGGCGTGTTCCAACAGTGGTAACCAGTCAGACCAGGTGGATTTATCCTCAGCGACGTATGCACGTAGCATGGTTTCAACGCGACGATTGACAATTTCTGTTTGCCCGTCATGTTGAGGGTGGTGGGATGAAGACAGGGACATCCTTGTCTTTAGGAATTTTGCTACTGCATTCCAGAAGTCGGACGTCCATCTAGGATCGTGATCCATAATGATGTTGTCGGGTATACCGAACCAGCAGACAATGTTTTTCACAAATAGTGTGGCGAATCCTTCTGCGTCCAAGCCCGTAGTGGTAGGAATGAATTGGGCATGTTTGCTAAGGCGGTCCACGAATACGATGATCGCATTAAAGTCATTGGACCATGTAAGTCCCATGATCATGTCCATGGATATGGACTTGTAAGGGCGTTTGGGGATCGGATTAGGAATCAGCATGCCGTATTGTCCGAAATTCGGGTTCTTAGTTTTCTGGCAGACGTCACAAGAGGCGCAAAATGCCTTGACGTCTTTGTGCATTCAGGGCCAGAAGAATTTCCCACTAAGGATAGCCCAGAGCTTTTCGGGGCCTGCGTGGGCTGACTCGTAAGCGCTTTCGTGTGCGTGTACCATAATATCGCTTCGGAGGGACTCCGGGATGCAAAGCCTAGGCTGGAAATCAGCATCCCTGAAGAAGAGAAGTCCTTCTTTGTCTTTGAAGTACCTAGCTCCCGGATTCCAGGAGCCAGGTGATTCTTCAGCTGCTGTCCAATGCCTGGCCAGTGAGGGATCTTTCTTATAGCCATCGATTAGCTGGTGTCGGTATTTGGGTGAGGCGTGTACGAGAATGGTTGGAGGAGGATGGGTGCTCTCCCAGTTAGCCTGGATGTCGTAGGGACCTAAGGATTCCTCAGGTTCTATCGACTTATCTGATGGTTCATTCTCGGGCTGAGCGATACCATCCCTAGCTCGACGGAGGCGTCTTGTTTTGGAAGAGCGTGGGCAACGAGATGGTGACGGACGAGGTGGCTTCGGTTTGACAGTAGCAGATGATTGCCCCCCCTCGCCTGCTGCTGGAGAGCCAGCGTTGAGCAGGTGACGAACTGCACGGCGCGTGAGGACGGGGAAAGCGCTGCATGGCTCGACAATGTCAGCCCAGTTGATGACGGCGAATGCGGTGAACTTGGGAGCAGGAGCCTTCTGTGCGGCGGCCTCAGCGGATTCCACGAGGTCGCGATTGTGGGTCAGACTCGGGGCGTCATCGTCGGGAGGGGCGTGAAACGACGGAATGGGCAGGAGGAGGCATGAGATGGGGTCCACATTAGAATGGACTCGGCCCAGTCAATGGACAATTTCGAGGCCTGGTTTGAAGGCAGAAAAGACGGTGCCCCAAGCGGCGAGGCGACGGTTACTATTCTCGTATGTCTGGGCCCATTGCAGGGCGGCATGGTCTGTGATAAGAAGAATCTCCTCCCCCTTGATGAAGGGTAAGAATTTAACGAGCCCTTCTTTGGCACCAAGAGCCTCGCGCTCGGTGCCGGAGTAGTTGCGTTTGGCGGGTTTGAAGGTACGACTCCAATACGCGACCACGCGCTCGATCCAGATGAAGGATGTCAAGACTCGGTCATAGACAGCAGAGAACCACCCAAGTCACCAGCGATGATGAGAGTGAGAGAGCAGAGAGCGACTAGCAGCGCAGTGACCTGTATTGGAGGTACAGTACGGTACAGACGAAATGGACAATCTAGGGAAATAGGTGAGCGACAGGGAGCCTATAAGTACTGGGACGACAATGGGAAAAGAACAATGGACACCATAATGGGTCGAACAATAGAGTGAGAACAATGGTGGCCAAAAGGAGAACAATGGGGGGGAGAACAATATTATGTCCCAAAGGGGAACAAGGGCATGGGTGAAGGATAGCCCCAGGTCATGTGAGGAAGTGAACATGTGATGGGGCTGCTGGAGCACATGACCGACGCGATGCCTTGATGGCAGAGAAGAAGGCGGAGAGAAATGGAGCGATCCGTGACATCACCCCCTCTCTAAGACGCACTTTCGCCTGGAGTGCGTGATGAGCATGGACGGGGTCGAGGTAGATGAGTCCACGAAGATTGGGAGCCTTGAGTGCATGCAGATGGCGGGTGTAGAAGTCGGTGATTGCACCATGGGCATTGGAAAGGGAGGTACGTGAAAGCCACTGATTTTCCGAATCAGGGTAGCCTGCCCATTTGACGAGATATTCAATGCCGCGTTTGTTCCGAGTGAGACGAGCATCGAGGACAGACTCAACTTCGTACTCTTCCTCGCCCTCCACAAGGTCAGGTGGTGGTGCAGGGAAGTTGGGACCATGAGCATCGGTTTCCTTGTAAGGGGACAACAGGGACGTGTGGAACACCAGGTGGATACACCAGGTGGGCGGTAGCTTCAGTCGATAAGAGACTGGGCCCAGGACGTCAGTGATTTCGAAAGGTCCTAGGCGTCGATCAGCAAGCTTAGCTTTGGGTCGTGTGGTTTTGATGTTCTTGCCATCGAGCCAGACCTTGCCACCAACCTGGAAGTGGATGGTGTCGTGCATATGGTCCTGGTTGTTGCACTTCATGAGATCAGCAGCTGTTTGAAGGCTGGCCTAGACCTCAGTGCGAAGTTGTTCGAGGTGATGGAAACGATCCTCAACGGCGGGTGTAGACGATGTGGGGTTGACAGTGGGGATGGCAGTGGGAATATAGCCGAGGAGCATTTCAAATGGAGCTCGGTTAGTGGCGCTGTGGATATGGTGGTTGTGCGAGAACTCAGCATAAGGGAGCCATTGGACCCAATCATCCTGACGGTAGTTGCAGAAGGTACGAAGGAACTGCTCGAGTTCTTGATTGATGCGTTCTGACTCGCCGTCGGTCTGTGGATGATAGGCGGTGCTGAGGGAGGACTTGATACCAAGTTTGTCAAAGACGCCACGCATGACTTTGCCTGCATACTGTGGGCCACGATCAGAGATGAGGCGTTCCCAGAGGCCGTAGTTCCGATAAATTCTGTCAAAAAGGATGTCGACTGTGCCATCACTGGTAATGGTCTCTTTACAAGGAGTGAAGGAGACGTGCTTTGTAAAACGGTCAACGACCACATTGATGGAGTCATAGCCTTGGCATTCTGGGAGTTTGACGATGAAGTCCGAGGTAATGTCTTGGAAGGGATGGGTAGGGATGGCATTGGGAATTGTTTCAACATGAGGGCGGTGATTTTGAACCTTGGTGGCCTGGCAGGTAGCACAGCCATCAACATAATCACGAACGAAGACAGACATACCGGGCCACCAGTAGTTGCGACTGAGGAGCTCATAGGTCTTGTAGCGTCCTGGGTGACCAGCCATGGGGGTGTCATGATGCAGCTTGACGATGTCCCGACGAAGGTCCTTGTCAGCAGGGATGTAGACTTTGCCACGAAAGAGGATGAGGCCATCCTCGTAGTTCCATTCTTGGAGGTTCTTGACGAGGGAGCAAGGACCATTGTTCAGGATCACATCAAGGGCTTGAACAACCTCAATGTCCTTGGTCTTGGCATTGCGAATGCGTTGGCAAAGATCAGCATTGCCAATGGACTTGACAGCAGCTGGACGTGTAGCACGGATCTGGAAGTACTTGGGGTCGAGGAGGACACGATCGGAGTTGTCGTCGTCCACCCCCTCTCTATGGTCAGGTCGTCTCGACATGGCATCTGGCCGGTGATGAATACCGGGTTTGTGGATCAGGGTGAAGTCGAAACGAGTGAGGAAGAGAGCCCAGCGAGCTTGACGACGACTCAGCTTTTGGGCAGACTTGAAGTATTCCAGGTTCTTATGGTCGGTCCAGATCTCCACAGTATGGGGAGAACCTTCCAGGTAGTGGCGCCAGGCTTCGAGGGCATGGATGATGGCCAGGAGTTCCTTGTCATAGATGTCGTAGTTGCGTTCGGGGGCGGTGAAGGCCTTGGAGATGTAAGCAACAGGGTGCCATTGCTCGTCCTCCCCGCGCTGGGATAGGATACCTCCTGTGGCATAGTCTGAGGCATCGACCTCAACCAGGTAGGGTGTGGACGGGTCAGGCATGATAAGGACTGGGGATGAGGTGAACGCAGCTTTAAGAGCCTCAAAGGCATGTTGACATTCAGCAGACCAGGCCCAAGGATGGTCTTTCTTGGTAAGGTCAAACATGGGACGAGCGACTGTGGAGAAGTCCTGGATAAAGCGTCGATAGAAGTTGCCAAAGCCAACAAAGGACTGGACGTCCTTGACGTTACGAGGGGCAGGCCATTCAGCAATGCCTGCAACCTTGACGGGGTCCATGGCGAGCGTGTTATGGGAGACGATGAGACCGAGGAACTCAACTGAGGGCTGCTCGAATGAGCACTTCTCTGGTTTGAGGAAGAGGTCATTGTCCTGGAGGCGTTGGAGGACCTTGCGCACAAGGTCGCGATGTTCTTCGAGGGTTTCGGTGAAAATGAGGATATCGTCCATGTAGATGACGACTTTGCCCGTATCGATGAGATCCTTGAAAAGTTCATTCATCATTCCTTGGAACGTGGCAGGGGAGTTGCATCAGGAACCTTGACAACTTTCTGATTGACCTGCAGCAATCTGATAGCATCTGTCAGAACTCGTGCGAGTGAAATCAGATGAATCAGATGGTATAAGTCAGCATCAGACACTATTAGACACTATCAGTTTGTTGGACCTCAAGCTGAGCTCAGAAATTTCTCAGAATGCTCTCAGTTTTATGTAAATTTTGGATATCAGAAATTATACTATAGTGAATAGTTAGAGATGAATAACTACTATAGCTAACAATAGATGTTAACTCTTAAATATATAAGCTGAATCAGATATAGTCATTTGAAAAGTAATCTCAGACAGATTAGATCCTACAGTAGGGTTAGAAACTGTCAGACTCATCAGAAAATTGTCAACCTTCCTGATGTGGTAAGACCAAAAAACATCACCAGGGGTTCAAAGAGACCGCGGTTGGTTTTGAAGGCGGCCTTCCATTCGTCGCCCTCCTTGATGCGAACGTTGTTGTAACCCCAATGAACGTCCATCTTGGAGAAGACTTTGGCACCCTTGAGCTTGTCAACGAGTTCAGAGATGAGGGGCAGGGGATATTCATTCTTGATGGTGCCTTTGTTGAGGGTGCGATAGTCCTGGACGGGGCGTAGTTTTCCATCTTTTTTCTTGATAAAGAAGAAGGGACTCGCCATAGGGGATTTGGAAGGGCGGATGTAGCCTTTCTTGACCTGGTCATCAAGGAATGAATCGAGGTCCTCCTGCTCAGTAGGAGCCATGGGATAGACCTTGCATGAACGGGGTTCAAAACCATCTTTCAGGTCAATGGCGTGATCCCAAGGGCGACGTTCGAGGAGGCGATGGGAGGATTCCTCGTCGAAGACAGGTTGGAAATCCTGATACTGAGGGGGAACCATTTCAGCAAAGGACTTCTCTGCAACACGAGTGGCCACACGCTCCGCCAGTTTCTGAGCATTGGTGAAAGAGCGACGGATACGGATGGTGTGTCGATAGTCGGGGTCGTCGTCTGGTGGGGGTGGTGTGTCCCAGTCAGGGAGAACACCAGCTAGACGAAGGCCCTCTTCAACCCAGTCGTCATCGACATTAGGTCGGGGGTCATCATCCTCGGTGAATAGACGTGCAGGGACTTTGGACAGGTGGATGCGGCGAAGGCGGACACCTTGGACTCGGCGAGCAGGGATCACGTATTTGGGAAGTGGAGCAGCGACAAATGGTGGGGGCAGTGGGAGCAATGGAGGGGGGCAAGGTGGGGGGAGCAGTACTGCAGCAGCGCTGAGGACTGGTGGACGAGGGGCTGAGTGGCGGCGTTCAGTGCGAGTGGACAGGTTCTTGACCGGGGGTTTATTCAGAGTGCAAGAGGGAGGGCAGCGAGTCATGTCGACACGACGAGAGACCCAATCGATTTCAGGGTTGTGTTCCTGTAACCAATCGGTCCCAAGGATAATGTCGTAGTCACCAATGTCAACGAGATAGAACTCAGCTGTCTCCTCATGGAAGGACGTCGAGTCCTTGGCGTAAATGCGGATGTTCTGGTTGACTGAATAGCGGACCCAGCCCATGATGTTTTCGGAGTTGTCCACATTGCGAACGGGAAAGGGTTTAGGGAGTTTCTTGAGGGGGAACTGGTGTTTCTTGGCAAACTCGGGGTGCATAATGATGCCTTCTGCACCACTATCGAGAAGTGCCTCAGCGTCGATTTGTTTCTTGATCGGGGTAGTGATAATCTTGGCCTGGAGCATAATGGATGGTGTCTGACGGTTGGGCGTGATAGCGGACATGTGCAAAGATGATGGATACGATTGCTCACAGGGGTCGGATAGTACAGAGAAGCGATTCGACGGATCAAAGAAATGTTTCTTGCCACCCACGGACGACGTGACCGGGGGGCGCTTTAAAAACCCTCAACCATATCCTTTAAAGCAGCTTTTGCCTCTTCCCTCTCTTCCTCGCTCAAGTCCTTCAACTGCGACGATAAGTCAGCGATGGACCTGTTGATGGCGGGGACAGCGAGGGCGGTGGCTGCATCTTCTGGAGCTACTCCCGGGGCAGAGCCGGTTTCTAGCGCTCGGACACGAGGGATTGGGGCACGGGGGTTGGAGTCGGCATTGAGGGGGCAGTCGCGGAAGCCATGGCCCTTCTGGCGGCAGCGGAAGCAACCGCCCTCACGCCTGAGACGCTCACGGTCAGGCTCCGAGAGTTTGGGCAGTGGGGCACCTGTAGCAGCAACTGTGCGGGATCGGCCAGTAGACGTGGACTGAGGGGAGTGAGTGCTCACCGGGGTGCGCCCAGTTGTAGGGCGGGGACTCTGGAACCTGGTGCGCATGAGGTAGGCAGCATTCCGGTCACGGGCCCTTGCCTTCCACTCATCCAGGGTGGTGGGCGTGGGGTAGCTGCGCTGGCAATCATCCCGCAAGGCACTGTTGAGGCCATGCAGGAACCAATCGATCAGGGCCACATCGTTGTAGCCGGTGCGAGGAGCGAAGGACTCGAACTCGGTGATGTAGTCGACTACCGGGCGTGTACCCATCTGGAGGGTCTGGATGGCATGGGAGGCGTCCTTGGAGTCGTCAAGGGGGGAGAAGTCCAAATTGAAGCGAGTTCGAAGGGCAGCGAGGTTGGCGTAGCGAGGGACATGGGCTGGAGATGTGGCTGCAGCCACAAGATCGTCATCCTCAAGGATCTCCTCGACACGCTGGGTGGCCCACTGGCCGGCGATAGGGCCCTGGCAGAGGTCGAGGAAGAGGGAGATCTGGGCGGTATCATCTTTATACCGGGTAGAGTTGGCGCAAAGGAATAAGCGAATACGCAACTGGAACTCCTTGGACTTGGAACGATCTCCCTGAAAGGGAGCAGGTTTGAGGCCGATCTCGGGGTTGGACATGTCGTCGGGCAGCTGAACAGGGGGAGCTGGGGCAATGATTGGTTTGACGTTGACGGTGGATGTTGATGCAACAGCAGCAATGGGTGGAGCAGGTGAGGGGACTGGTACTGGGGTAGGCGTCGAAACAGGTGGTGGTAGTGGGGCCCGAAGGGTATCGAGGCGGGTAGCTTGTTGCTGAGCGAGATTCTCTATAACTGCCTGAGAGAGTGCAAGTTCTGCAGTGGTTAAGAAGAGGGTACTGGCCTGCCAAAACCACAGGTCACTTTCTTCTACGAGGCTGGGTCTCCAACTGACTACAAGCCGATTGGTGTTGGAGCGGTATGCGTAGTAGTTGTTGGTTACCGGGTTGAAGGTGATACCTGAGGGAACAACAAGTGGTGTGGTGCGAGCAGGGGGAGAATCTGCACTAGGAAGGGCAATGGTGGGAAGCGGTGGGGTAGCGGGGTGTTGGCGGCGGTGTTCTGTGGCTGCGACGTCGAAGTCGTTAAGCTCGAGGTCTGCCTGGTCGTCATGATCAGCGAAGTACCACTGTGCGGGACCGTCGTCGTCCTCCGGGACAAAGTCTATTCGAACGATGCCAGAAAGGGTGTAGATGAAGTATTCGTCGAGCGAGGCAAAGACGCCAAGTGGGTATGGTTCTGTGGTCTGGAAACGGGGGTCGGTGGGATCAATGGTGAGGTCTAGAGGAAGTCAGCCGCAACTGGGCGACGACCAAGAGCACGAGGGTACAGGGGGTCTGAGTATGGGGTTCTGAGGAATCGGTGGCCGAGGCGTTCTCTGGCCCACACAGGCTCAGGCGAGGGTTCCGGGGTGAAGAGACCTAGTGTGCAAAAGGGGAACGAGGTCGATGGTAGGATACTTGCAGGGGATCCTCGGTTGGGTTGGCGACAGTGGTAAGCAATGTCCGAGGCACCAAACGTGAATTCTTGCAAGTCAACGTCAAAGAAAACTCGAATTCGAACGTATAAGGCAATGGAGATAGCACCTGCACGTGGTTTCCACGACCTCAATCGAAACCAAACTCCTTCGGCTTCCCAACGCTTCACAGCACAATAGCGGAGGAGGGGGATGAGTGCACTGCCCTCGATGGTGTTGGCGATGGGAAAGGGAAGATGAGGTTGATGGAATGGATGTCAAGATTCGGTGAAGATGTCGGCGGTGAAGGGTTCAAAGAAGAAAGGTATGATGGGCGATAGTAGGGAGGTGAGGCGGGTGTATGAGAGATTGTCCAGGTGTCAAGACTCAGTCGTAGACAGCAGAGAACCACCCAAGTCACCAGCGATGATGAGAGCGAGAGAGCAGAGAGCGACTAGCAGCGCAGTGACCTGTATTGGAGGTACAGTACGGTACAGACGAAATGGACAATCTAGGGAAATAGGTGAGCGACAGGGAGCCTATAAGTACTGGGACGACAATGGGAAAAGAACAATGGACACCATAATGGGTCGAACAATAGAGTGAGAACAATGGTGGCCAAAAGGAGAACAATGGGGGGGAGAACAATATTATGTCCCAAAGGGGAACAAGGGCATGGGTGAAGGATAGCCCCAGGTCATGTGAGGAAGTGAACATGTGATGGGGCTGCTGGAGCACATGACCGACGCGATGCCTTGATGGCAGAGAAGAAGGCGGAGAGAAATGGAGCGATCCGTGACAAAGGAGGTGTCGAGGGAAGAACCCCACGTTTCTTCATGCTGATCGTCGCAAATACGGTCGGAGAGTTTAGCCACTAACTTGGGGACAGGCTTTCCTGCCGCGAAGTCACGGGTAAGGCGGTCGTAGAGCTTCGTGCCTTTGAGATCGGCAACAGCAATGCATTGGACCTGTTGTAGGGTGCAGCCTAAGCCATCCGCAGAAGTGTCCATGTACAGACGGTATGGACGACCTTGTTCAGGGTGCCCCAGAACGGGAGCAGATGCGAGGGTGGCCTTGATCGTGGAAAAGGATTCCTCCTCCGTGGCGGACCATGCCCATCGAGCACCTTTACGAGTAAGATGGAAGAGAGGCACGGCCATAGATGCATAATGGGGAAGAAAGGAAGAAAAGTAGACTGCCATGCCTAGGAACGTACGGAGTTCGGGTACCGACGTCGGACGTGGCATGTCTAAGATTTTCTCGACTTTCATTTTATGGGTGGACAGGCCGAGACGGGAGACTTTGTGACCAAGAAGGATAATAGAGGAGTAGAACATGTGGCATTTGGAGGGTGAGAGCGTGATGCCGGCCTGTTCCACAGCACCGAGCACCTTGTCGAGGTGAGCGATGTGGTCTTCGTGAGTCTTAGAATATACAACGATATCGTTGATATATACCAGACAAAATAGCCAAAGGTAGGGAGCTAGAATGTGTTGCATAACCCGTTGGAAAATAGATGGGCCATTGCGCAACCCGAACGGCATGCGTTTGAACTGCCAGTGACCGGTGTGCATTCGAAAAGCTGTTTTCTCAATGTCATCGGGCGACATCTCGAGCTGGGTGAAGCCCGACAGAGCATCCAGAGAGGATAACACTTGCACGCCCACGAGAGAACCCAGTATCTCGGATTGCCAAGGTATGGGAAACTCGTCAGGGATAGTGACAGCGTTAAGCTTGCGATAATCGATGCAGAAGCGGGGCTTGTTATTGCGATAAACAATTACGACGGGCGCACTCCAGGGGCTTTTCGATGGTTCAATGACGTCCTGCTCGAACCAGGACTGGAGTTGCTCCTCGATGACTTCGCGCTTGGCAGGGGAAGCTCCGTACATGGGAACAGAGATAGGGACCTGGCCATCCACTGTCCGAATGTGAACTTTCGAAGGGTGATGACCCAGTCATCTGTCAAATCTGAATGCACGTTGCCATCGACGAAGCATGTCCCATGCTTGGTCGCGCAAATGGTCAGGAAGCTGTCCTACATCCAATAATTCTTCCATTTGCGAAGAAGGATAAACCGTAGGGTCGGGAACTTCCGCCGTCTTGGGTCCCCAATCCTCGTCCTCTGCAGATACCGCAGAGGAAGGTGAGGTCGCGGCCGTGGTGGCCTCGATGAGCGCTTTAGTGCGATTCACGTGTTCTTGGAGGCTGCGAAGATGGTCTTCATCTCGGGGCTTATCCAACACGGAGTCCGCGGGGAGCATGTGGGCTAGGGTGTCACCCTTGTGCAGGTATCGAGGGTGCAACCCGCCATTAGACACCGGGACCGTAGTGGCCGATCCTTTAAGGAGCATATTGGGCACCATGAGATCGGGTTGTCGTTTCTTAGAGAGATCGGCGAAGGCGCTTTCGATCATCCAAGTCGCGTCTTCACTTCCCTTGGGCAGTTTGACGGGGGCCATGCGCACTTGACCAGGCAGGATGCGTACGTCAGTGGCTACCCTTACTGCGTTGGTGAGAGACTGTACTTGAAGGGCCCGGCGGCGAGCCTTTTTTCGTTGATGAGATTTAGCCTTGATGAAGCCCGCGAGCTTGAGGCCTTTCTTACGGACCACTAGGGCGCTGTCCCGGGTTCGCACGACTGAGCATGCCTTGACGCGGTGAGGCGAACCGCCAAAGGCGACTGTGGTCCCCTCGGGTGTAGAGCGGAGGACATCGATCTCGTAGGTAAGATGAAAGTCTTCGCCAAGGAGGAGAGGTACTGTCATGGAGGGTACTACGTAGGCTTCAGCTTCGAGGCAAAGAATTTTGCCGTTCGTGGATTCCACGAATATGGGCAAGGTCACGTAGCCACAAATGGAAGCGTCTTTTGTTGTGAGCTGAAGTAGCTCGAGCTTCATGCCTTTCTTCAGTGGTGGCAGATGACGAAGGGATCGATAGTATTCGTCGGATAACAGGGTAAGGTCAGCGCCTGAATCCAGACGTAAGTCCAGCGGGGCACCTTCGTGGTGAAGTACGTGGCCGGTCATGGCTACGACAGAGATCCCTTTGGCGGACTCGCCAGGGAGAAAGGATCACTTCTTTGACAAGTGGACGATCGGAGGTTGAGGTGCAGATACCGCTTCCTCTAATAGTGTGCTAGATGACCAAGGGAGCTTAGGTTTTGAGGCAGCAGCAAGGTTGTCTTGATCGTCGACTTCCTCCAGGGCAGGAACACGGCGTGAAGCGCGGACGTGTTTAGCGGTGAGGCGTACTTCCCGGATCTTCTCCTCAAGCAGATCCTGGTCAACATAAGCGGAAGACTCAGATTTATTAAGGAGAGTTTCATAGGCAGTAGAATACAGGTGTTCGTCGTCTAAGGGCCGTACCATATCCGAGTGCCGTTTCAATCTATTAGCAGTCTTACGCGTTTCATACTTCGAGTAATGGGGACACTCTCTATCCCAGTGAAGCACGCTACTGCATGCACAGCAAGGAGACGGAGGGGAACAGAAGGTAGACTTGACATGGTCGGCTTTCGGAAAAGGGTAACCGTTCTTGGGAGGCAGCCGCTGATGACGATTCTTATTGAGGACAGCATAGGCCTCGATGATTTCCGGTTCGTCGTACAACTGCTCATCGTTCTGTATAGTGTCAGGTTGCTGGAGCTCCTCTTTGTCTCCCATTAGGTTGGGAGTTTCGGTACTGTCGACGACATTCGCCTCGACCCGCGGATACCACGGATTTCGATAGGAGTGATAGGATTTGAGCTTATCGGAAACTGCGCGTTCTACTAGCGCTTGGACATCTCGTTCAGAAAACCAGGCAGACGAGACCGTGGTGGCTAGTAGTTGTTGTTCGTACAGCCAGAAACGATTGATGAGTTCATTGACAGAACGGACCTCGCCAATGGAGATGACATTTTGCCATTCGGGCGTAGTGTTACGCATGAGGACGCGGACTTCCTCGATTCCTCCGGGCCGTACAGCGTTGAGCATGCGTGAATACGTGATGCATCGGAGGAGGTATTCAAGAGGCTTCTCGTGTTTATGTCCATCTTGTCAGAAGTGCTGGTGCGTAAACTCGACGCCGATGTCAAAGATCCATTGTCGGCTGAGCCAGTAAGCTCGGATACCATTGATCCAGCAAGTATAGTCTTATTTCATGTAGACCTTCAGCTCGTCCGAGATATTGGACCACCAATCTCTTATGCCGGATCCTTCCTTAAAATGCATCCAAAGCCACGCGGCCATTTCAACGGGGACCGCCCCCCCAAACTTTGCGACTTCTTGGATATCCATGAAGTAGTGGATGGCGGTCTTGAAGGATCCGTCCCATCCTGGAAGGTTTTCTGGCCTGATTTCCTGTTTGATCCGGGGACCGGTCGCGTTGGCAGGCTGGCAGATTCCGCCGGCCGGTGCCGCGCCTTGTGCCGGTTGTCCTGGACTGGGAGGTTGGAACGGATTGTTAGGAGACCGACGTGCATTTGCTGGAGCCGGATTGGGCACAGGGCCGTGGACCTGGTAGAATATGGGTTGTCCTACGACTGGGGGAAGGCCCGCAGCCACTTGAGCGACCGGATGCGCCGGCAGAGCCTGTACGGGAGGAGTGTATTGTTGGAACGCGGGCTGCGCTTGCGTGGGCGCCGCTTGCCCCCCCTCGTTTTGTGGGACTTGCTCGTGAGGGTACCCATGGCCTTGTAAGATTGGCATAGGCATCCTTGCAGGCTGGGGCCCCTGATCTTGGACAGGTGGTACCTCAACTGGTCGCAGCTGGTCGGGCGGTAGCTCAGGAGGCGGTTGTCCCGCGGAATCTGCAGGGACAGAAGCGGCCGCTTCGACGGTCATATTGGCCATCGGGTATGCGTTCATGGTCAACCACGGGTCATCAGTTAGGTTATGCAGGACGTTGTTTCCTGTGCCGGCCATGGAAGACCGTGGCATATTGGCACGAATGTGCGGAGGTGTGTCTCGCCTATAAGCTGCAGGAGTAAAGGAGACGTTGGCAGGACCCGGAGTAGCAGTGATGAGATTCCATCCCGGGGTCGTAGAGTAGACTTGATGAGACCTTCTCTCAGGGCGAGAAAGCCTTTGCGACTGATCCGCGATGGTGAACGCAGATGCATCTGCTTGCGTGTTTGAGTTGTCTTGTCTAACAGTCCCGGAATCGTGCTGGGCTGAGGAATCCTCGGCCCGCGAGCTCTGGTCCTGGTAATGGGGAAGGGACATGTTGAGAGCGCACGACAGCCCTTCTTCTTCGAATTGAAGGAGATCGTTAGGAAGGGAAAACACTTGATGCACAGGTTCGCCGGCTTCGAGACGTTCTCGTTCGTTTGCTGTTAGGCTGGCATGGAACCTCGGGGTATTTACGTATTCTAAGATTCGTTCTTGCGGGGTTAAACCCGTCCCAGCATCAGAAATAAGTCCTGGGGCGGTAGATACTGGCGACGAAGGGTACGTGCTTTCTTGAAAGGCGCGAATATACTTGAAGAAGAACTTCTCTGCATCGAGGAGACGAGATCCTAACACTCGCCAGGCCCATGCGATGTCGTGTAGACTGGGTGAACCCCTCAGGGTTTGTACGAACAGGGCTTCGCGATCGATTATGAAAGGTTCATGTCCCTCGACTATGCCTTCGACCATTAAGACTTCGAAGGCGCGGTTAACCATGAGTTGCATTTCGAGAATGAGTAGTCAAACATTTTCTAAGAGATTGGGGTGAAGTTGATAACGAGGCCTCCCGCTCTCAATGCCGTTGTCTATGATGCCGTCGGGGCTCAGCGTGGTACCGGCGATGCTTCGCATTCGATCAGCCAAAGCGGCCAGTCCAGTGTGAGGTTGGCGATATTGCCTAGTGAGACTGGCTATCCTTTGCGATGGGGACGTATCGAGGGAGTGCGAGTTGTCGTTCCACTCATGTCGACTTGTGGATCGAGAGCTGCCAACAAGCTGAGGAGTGCTGGAGGCATTGGGCGGAACATCAAATCCCGATGATAAAGTGGATGAAGTAGGGCGCGACGAGGGCGTGACGTTCCTCGATGTGGATGCCATGTCGAGGACATACTAGTCGGCTGAATGATAGTGGAGTTCCAGATGTATCCACCTCTGTAACGGACGATGGGAGTCACACTACGACCGGAGGTTCACTATCGAGGGTCGGCGGGCGAGTATGGTGCAGAGGTGTCGAAGACCTCCTAGGGCGCAGGCTAGAGCGTCGTCGAGGATTCCTCGACGACAGAAACAAGGGTGATCGACCTTCGAGAGGACCGCACACGAGGATTCCTCGTACGTGGTCGTCGAGAGAGTGAGAGGAAAGAGGAGGCGAGCGATGCTCGCCACGTCAAATCCGAAAGCTGGAGCTTACCTAAGCAGAACGTCAATCGCGCCTTTGTGTCGTCGAAGACGAGAAAGGCGGGGCGCTCGACTGATCGAGCTGTCGACGTCACACGAGGGAGAGAGCGAGAGAGAAAAGAAAACAAGAAACGAGGTAATAGTCAAGAGTGAGTTAGATACATGAGAGCACACGACTTATATATGTTTTCCTCCTCTCGCTTATTCTGCTCGGGTACCTCCCGGCCCGAGCCTGCTGACTCGTGCGCGTCATCTGATCTCGCCCCGGTCGGTCCGTGCTGGCGCGTCTTGAGGCTCCTTCCTTATATGGACCATCCGTCACACAAATCCCTACATAAGATCTAGCAGATACTATCAGATAGCTGCAAATTAATGAAAAGGCTGTCAAAATTTTTGATGAAGTATAGTGTAACTGCTATTCAGACTACTTTTAAGTTATTCAAAAAAATAGTCAAGTTGACTAAGAAAGTTTGTTTTTATTAGTCTGAATAAATATGATAGTAATAAATCTAAGCAACTTTACTTATATTTTAAGGTTATGCTTTTGTAACTGGCAAATTGGCAGTCGATAAAGTCCTACAGTAAAATATTCTCTTGTATGACCCCATCGACTTTCAACCTCATGAATTGTTGTATCAATATCACTCCAAGTAATATCAAACCCTGCATTGGCCAAGTGTAGCTCAGAAAGATGAGTATAGATATCATAGAACATAGGATCTTCAAAAATAAGAGATGAGACATGTGACCCTTTTTTAACTAAATGTTGATTGACATACTTGTTGCTCCTAGCCCGTTGAAAAAGCTGAATACAGAGTTTGTACCTGCTAGTAATTTAGGAACATGGCCAAAGAATTGTTGTAGATCTGAAAAATAATAAGTATAGCACAAATAGATAACTAAGAGTAAGATTTGTATACCAGAATAATTTTCTGAAAATGTGTCAGTATAGACAACATCAAAACCACCTATATCTAAGAGTTCTTCTTGATCAATAAAGTCTTGCCATTTCCCTTCCAGTATCTTCACCCCCTTTCGATCATACCAGCCCAGCTCACGCATATGCCTTAAGACATCATGATGTGGCTCAATGATCACATGAACTGCAGGAGGCATAGGTAATTCCTGAAAGAAAGTGTCTATCTGATAACAATATTGCTTTGAGTGAGAAGTGACTTAGAAACATGTTAGACGTACAATACCAAGACCAAAACCTACATTTAAAACCTTGAGACCATCTATAGAGTTGCCTCTGGCCTTAATCAAATGCTGTACAGTGTTGTACACTTGGTATTATTCAATGTCAGAGTAATCCTCTATGATTATAGCAATGCCAACTTACTAATGCCACGCTCCCAACCCATCATGACGCCGATGTCAACACCGTCTGCTCTCAAAAGACAGATTTCTTGACCTTGCTCGTCTTTTGTATACCTCAGCGGAGTCGATAGGAATGCATCGACGGATCCAAAAGCAGGAATATCTGTGGGCCTCAAGACCAAAGCACTTGCAGTAGTATCCTTGGACGACAGAAGGTGGAGGAGTAATTCTATAAAAATGTATATTCAGAGATTTGCGATGGGATGGCACAAGCAAGCTTTCCTGATCTGAGACCTGCGTCACGAATCAGACGATAACAGGGCTCATTGTTCAAGGACAATGCGATATCCCCGGCACTATTTCCCAGATTATCAACTGGGAGCCCAATTCAGCTGGACCCATCATTCGAACTTGATACTCCGCACCTGCGTTCCAAATTGCCCCTTGTTCGATCAGGGATTTCACCAGAGGAATGTCCTCAATCTGCACTGCAGCGTGTAGAGGGGACCATCCTTCCGCATCCTGAAACCAGACAGGTGCACCCGCGGTAATGAGGTCTTGTATGTCGGAGTGCCGACTGCTTGTAAAGATGGCATGGATGAGGTCCCCGCCCAGTTGAATCAACTGATTCAGTTCTTCATCATTTTCCACCGCGCTGGATTCCATGAGCATGATTCTGGCATTGCGAGAGCATTAGCCTGTGAGATGCATGTGACTTTTGACTATTCGCTACCTGGAGGGTCAGATGAATTATTCCTGAGACCAATGAGACAACGCAGAAAGAACGTCCGAAGAGGGTGCCTGAGGCGAATGGTGAGATAATAAAAGTAAGAATATGGCAACGGCACTAAGTTCGGAGCTGTGAAGGGCTTTTTGACCTGTTTCGTGCAACGTTGAGCAAATACTTCGGGTCTTGACATGCATGCTTACATAATCTGAAAACCCGCGGTGAGACATCCTGAGCAAGTCGGGCCTCTAATGATCTGAGTACTATACTTACACAACAACTTCCTCTCTCTCGTTGCGCATTCGAGGCCCGTAGCCATCCAATAGTGAAGATGACCATATACAGTTTGTACATTTATGACAGGTATTTCAGTCTTTCATCGCCAGACGTGACTTATGCTTCATTGTTTAAATTCAAAGACATTGCAATTGCATATATTATGCCGATTGGCATCGCACCAAGCGTCCAAAGGCTGCAAATGATGGCGGGCTGTTACCAGGTGTATCGCGAGCTGTTTCGTCGGGCATCTCCTCAGCACACACAAACACCGGTACACCCCTTATGAGCCCGAGGAACACTCTTACATCAGGGTCGGGCATTGTTATCGCCGTGGGTGATGTTGTATCACAGTCCATCGCACCTGCATCACAAGTTTCAACGGCAACGGACCCACCACCGTCTCAACATAGTCTTCCATTTGACGAAGAGGCGAAGCTTGTATATGGCGTCATATTATCTCTCCGCCATATGATCAAACATCTTTCTGGAAGGTAGTAATCGTCGTACACCCTTGATTATCATGTTATTAACCCTTGGCTCTGTAGAAACGAATCGTTCGTCACTTATAACACCTCTTCTTACAAGCTCCATCTATATGAAACATTATCTGGATACAAATTCGTCATGCTCAGTGATCCACGAACCGACTCCCTTCGTCTCATCCTTCGTTCCATCCATACTGGTCCATTTCTTGAATACGTAGTCCGAAACCCCATCACGATCATGGACTCTCGAGAACGTGGCATAGATAACGAATACTTTCGGGCCAGTGTTGACCGCCTTGTCAGAGGACTTACAGTTTTCCCCTGATTGTCCTACTTAGTCTACCATTTCGCTTACTCCTTTGGAGTCATAAGATACAAATAAATCCATGTTTCTCTGCAGGCTTAATTTATTTTTGTTTCATATCCCTAGAGACATCGCTAGCATCATATTCTTGTCCGTCTAACTGCCTTCTCAATGCACCCATGAGCGAGATTTCCATATCTCTCTCTACTTTACGTCCTGCTTCTCCATCGGGGTCACCAGCAACGGCTTCGTCCAAGGCCAATTTCGTCTGCCCAAGTCGAAGCATGTCTTCCTCTATTGTCCCTCGGGTGATAAGCTTGACGACATCTACGTCACGCTTCTGCCCAATTCTATAAGCGCGATCTTGCGCCTGTTTGTCATTATGTGGATTGAAATCCTGGTCAAAACTGTGTAGATGCCGAGGTTTAGTACGTAGGGTACAAAGCATGTTTGGCCACATACATGATGACCACGCTTGCAGCAGTCAAGTTGATCCCTACACCGCCGGCTTTTGTTGATAGTAGGAAAACTGATATGGATTCGTCCTCAGTGAAGTCATCTACAAGAGACTGGCGAATGTCAACAGGCGTAGAGCCTGTCATCAGTAAATGTTTGATACCACGTTGATTGAATAGGGTCTGCAATATGTCAAGAATTTGGGTAAACTAGTATAATTGAAGACGTTAGCGTGTGATCAATCTGCATTCTAGTTCATGATTCTGACCTGCGAAAAAATCAAAATCTTGCGATTGGCAGCGTGGTATTCAGCCAGCAACTTAAGCAAAGTCTCAATTTTTCCGGCTTGCAGGTAACACTCATTGTCTTGAAGGAATCTCTGTGTAGACTGGGAATATATTAGTGACCGTATGCTGCGCACAATTCGGGGCATGGGGCTTACCCTATACATCACAAGGAAGGCTTGCAATTCTGCATCCGTCATCACCTCCATATCCTCTTTTACAAATTGCGCGATCGCTCCTCTCCGCTTGAACTCCGGTTCCTTCAAAAGGACCTTTGTGACAGCATCCAAGATTTGGTCGGTATACCGTTTCCTGAACAACATCGGATGTGAAGCCGCCTTGCGAAGATCCATAAGAACATTGGAACTATTAGCCATAAATAGCTTTTCCTTCCGTCGTGAGCCTGTTCTGTGGTCCTTCACCTTGCTCGGCCCTATCTCCGGCGTTTCAGATCCAGTTGGTGTATCTATATCTAATATTGTTTTTCGGGACCGCCGAAGGGTATCGTTGTAGATCGTCCGTTGAATAGCAGACATTTCACACCATTCAATTCGCTCGACCTTGCTAGGCAGCTCCTTCAAAACCTAGAACCAAGGCCGTGGATCAATAGATGAGAACGTAATGGCTCTCGACTTGAACGATGCTCACCTGATCTTTGCGCCGCCGCATAACGAATGGTGTCATCATCTTCTTGGCCCTCGAGACTCGCTCTTGAGCGAGAAGAGTCACGTCTCCTTTAGCCTTGAACACAGCACGTAACGAGTCTAGTGATTCATTGAGAAGATCAGGAAGGATGAAGTTCATCAAAGACTAGATATAATGGGTCAATAGCCACATAAATAACCACAAGACAACACTAACGACAAGCTCCTGCAAATTGTTTTGGAGAGGAGTGCCTGTGAGAAGTAAGCGCCAATTACAGGCGTTCTTCATTAACGATTGATAGCGTTGAGAGTCGAAGTTCTTTAGAACATGACCCTCATCGAAAACGCATGCCTGCCATCAGATTCAGTACATTGAAGCAAGCTTGTTAATTGGCCATGAACACTCACATCCCATTCTAGCTTCCTTAGAAATTTGCGATCCTTATCATCTCCAGAAGCCAAGTTATAAGTTGTGATCAGGACCTCCCAGCCATCTCTAGTCTTTTTCCTCTGTGTATCGAGTAAGTTCTGTCGCAAGACTGGGCGATCGTCTTTGGAACCGTAATAAGTTTGAACAGAGATTGAAGGTGCGAAGAATCTAAACTCTCGGACCCAGTTCTCTAACGTGGATGATCTAGAAGCAAAAGCTGTGTAAAATTGCAGAGCTATATAGTCGACGAAAACATACGGAACAACGATGAGATGAGGGCCTTTATTGCCTTGTTTCTTGAGGTACGCAAATAAACTGATGACTTGCGCAGTTTTGCCCAATCCTAGATACCAAAACTATAAGATCTTACATCCTAACGTTCATTCGCAGCCCAATGGCCAGTCACACATACCCATTTCATCAGCAAGAATGCAGCTGAGACCCTTGCCATAGAGCAGGCGAAGCCAATTGACGCCAATAAGCTGATAGTCCTTGAGTCTCACACCTGGCGATAACAATTGAGGTTGTTCGGTCATGAATTCTCGATCCGTGTTGCTATCAAGAGAGGCTAGAACTCGAAGACTGATAGCCCCTTCTTCAGGAGCATCATCAACTAGAGGCGTGGATCGATCTCGAGATGGAAGACCAGACGTAACGGACACTTCCTTCCGATTACCTCTGGCCACACCATTCCATGACGCTATCGCAGCTCGAATTTCAGACCCGATGCTTTCACACTGATCCAGTACGTCGTCAACGGCACTGTAACCATGGAATATGCGAACACAATCATCAAAAATGCGCGGACTGAGGCCTGCCGGCCCCGCCTTCTTCTTGCGTTGCCCGAGTTTGTTTAGTAGCTCAGATATAGAACGAAACGGACGCAATTTGACAATCGACTCCGCTTGCTCTTTAGTACAGCCTGAGATATAGTGGAATGAGAATGGTATGGACAAGAAATCGATCGACATACCAGTGAGGCGCTGTAGTCCATCCACGGAGGCAGTGTTGATGAAGTCAAAAGTTCGCCGCTCATCCGACATCTCATCTGCCCGACGATGTATCCGCCGAGGCCTTGGTTCTCCTTCCGGAAGTTCGTCTTCCTCGTTGTCAGAGGTAATCGCTCGTCTTAAGCGTTTACGACGCGGACCAATATCTGGAGTGAGCGGGGAGAGTGGAGGACTTGTTTGGGCAGGCCGCTTTGCAGGCGACGAAATGTTGGGGGTCGTATTGTCATTGAGGGTTTGCCGTCCAGCATAAATCATGGACTTCTTGCCCTTCTCCTTCGCTGCGGCACGCTGTGCTTTCGTCATTTCGTCAAGCTCTTTGATTCTACCGGAAGGGTTGGGCGTAGAAGCATTTCTAAGCCATTTGAAGTTCGGATCCCGGAGTAGCACCGTAGCCGCCTTCGTATCGCCGCTACTTTGATCCCAAGCGGCTCGGACTTTTGCCTCTTCAAGCTCTAAGAACGTCATGCGGAAGAGATGAAATTGGTGAGGATCTGCTTCAGCAGCTGATATGTCGGAGGATTGTCGTGTTGCACTGCTATAGTTCCCCCGTCGTATAAGGCGAGACGTAGAGGGTCCGGCTACCGAAGACTCTGCTCCTGACTCGTCAGACAAAACCAATATAATGGTCGCACGCCTCTGACCTGGATTTTGGATATCTAACGAGCCTCGAGCGTTGCATAGATCCAGCGGGTCGTTCGATAGGGAACTATGATTGACACGTCCAAAAGGTAGCCCATCAGACTTGTCTGTGCTCCCATGATTGGTATCAAGATCTTCCAGAGAGTGCGAGGGCGAAGCGTGACCAAGAGGACCTCCGTGCGTGAAGCCACTCGACATAGATAGAGGGTCTAAGGCAAATTGCCCGCCAGGTATAGGTGCCACGTCATGGACAGTATCAAGATACGGTCGATGATGAGATTCATGAGAGGTAGGACTTGAGCTCGGGACAAGTACTACGCCATTGGCCGAAGGTGATGTCGAGTTGAAGAAACGCGACGGCATGGTCGCGTCACGCGATTGGAATGGCAGCGAGTCGAGGCTATTCTGCGATACTGCTGAGGAAAGAGAAGCTGACGCCGAAATCGTGTCCTCTTTATTTTCGATCGGCTTTTTCGTCTTTCTAAACTTAAGTCGGTTGAGAGCAGTCGCCTGAGGGATGGTTAACGAGTATGAACTTGGTGGGAGACTTCATGTAAACTTGACAATCGAACTGACCCTACTACAAGCTTGCGAGTCTGACCCATAAGACATCCTTCGCGAAGCGGAATTCCAGGGCTTGCAAAGGCTTGCACTGATAGAAGACGGAAGACAGAGGAAGATGGTAAGTGATGGGGGGCCGTGTATTGTTGGTGTATTGGACAACGACGGCAGTCACACTCCAATTGAGTCCCAGTGCGCCAAAACGTCACCTGCTTACATACTGTACACTGGGCCACAGTCCGGAGAGTTTGCGAGCGGCGACAGAATTCCCGGTGGCGCCCCCCTTTACAATATAATACACGCTCCGCTTCGATTCGCTTGCGAAGTAAAATCAGTACGCGGGCCTGTTACATAGTATCGATCTGAAGACTGCTGTAATCAAAAACAGTTTAGCAGTCTACATATTATTATCTAAGCTGGCTAAAACTACTGAGAAACAGGGTACGCAATAAGCAATAAGATGTAAGAATACTCAACGATGCATCGACGATGTATGACCACATAAGAACAGCCTCTGCCCGGCCGGCTTTGGTCTCGGCGACGCGCCGGCAGCTTTTAGCGCTCACTAGCACTACACTGGCACTGCAGCGCCCCTTCCGAGCTGCTGCCACTTGATCATACATACTTGCGCAGCGACGTCCCCTACTTGACTCCGAACGTCATGGCCGCCCTCTCTTTCTTCGCATTGCTCATGTTTTTCATCTTCTTAGCTCTGTTTTTGGTCACAACAGTACCTCTAAATGGTACTCTTGTACGTTTGCGGGCCAATTTCAATCCCAAAGGACTACAACTTGACCCGGACGAAGGGGTACAGCCGCACACGGGGCCCGTCATAAGTGGCTTTTTCGTTATGATGACGAGGGTGCGCAGATTGGAGGTGAGTTTTAGTTGCAGTGGTACACCTTGGCCAGAAGTGTTGTAAACTCATATAATCGTCATGATTAGGGCTTGGGTGGATTGTTCAAGGGACTAAGTACGCATCTATCTAGGATGCAGAGAGCGTACTCAATTGTTTCTTCTCGCAGTGCCCACGCTCATATGGAATATCACCTTGATGGCATTTTCGGTTCTTTTCCTCGATGCTTCATTGGCCAACCCCCGCAATCACGGAATTTACAATGCTCCAGCTACGAGCTTTTTGGGCACGCTATTCTATAGCATGTTTTTGATGCTCGTTTCTTTACCAGCTGTGATCATCACATATCGGTTCGTCTTACTCTTATGATCGCTCGTGAATACGTTCACTCAGGTCAATTCTCTCAGTTCAATCACTACCCCTCATCGTTTGCCATATTTCAACCCGACTTATTCCCTACGCGTCCTCCTCACTCCAACTGAACGTCGCAAACCCTGGATTCTCTATCTCACTCCCGGCCTCTTGGCGGCTGAAATCTTGCATATCGCATACGTAGTCTTAGGTCTTCGCACTCTCCGCCACTACCTTTTACCCTCCTTGTCTGGGCCTGACGAACCGCGACCGCAAGAAGTCTCAACAGTCCAGCTGTTGGTCTACTTCATCGTCGTTCTCATCAGCACCGCCATTCTTTGTCCACTCGAGGTGATATCCACACGACTTTCTGTTCAGCGCAATCATGTTTCTCCCGAATTTAATTCCACATCACAAGAGGAAGATGGCGATAGCGAGGCGACCGCTGAGTACTCCGGTGCCGAGGAGGATGTTATTGGGTTCGTCTTTTTACCGCTGTCACTGTACCTAGCAACTATTCACTCTAATTCTTGCTGGTTAGATTGAGAAGCGAGAAAGACCCTTATCTCGGTCTCTATGACTGTTTCGGAAGGATCGTAGCTGAAGAAGGATGGCGAGCACTGTATCGTGGTTGGTGGTTGACCTTGTTGTTTGGTTTATTCGGTGCCTTTTCGTGAACTCTAAACTTTCATGCCTGCATTCATACCTTTCTCTCGTGACTATGCGCTAACTCTGTGGAGAGTAAGCGTACATAAAATGCCTTCCATCCACCTTCCTTTATCTGACATGCTTGTAGATTCGGAGAGGGCTCGTGACACCGAGAAATGCCTAGTCGAGCATATGATATGTACCAATGTGTATTCAATGTGCACCTCCTTCGCTGAGAATCTCGAGGGTGGTTGGCAGATGAAGGACTGTTTCCCTCGTAGCATTTGCCATGAATACCCTGCTTAGTCGACTCGTCAGGATAGTCCTTGGATGTACGATATGGTCGCTGCGCGCAACTATCGTCTCTCCATCTTGGTTCATGATCAACGCATAACAAGATCCGGGTCTCTCTTTGGATGTTAATTAGAGATCAATGACCGCTCGTCCGAATACAGTCTGTCCCTCGCATTCATGTCACTGGTCAGACCTGTTTGGCTCACAGAGTGGGCAAATGAAGTTGCCTTCCTTCTTCCTTTACACTGCCCTGCCCAGTGGCCGGGGTACCACAGGCTCTTGGCTCGCCACGAAGCTTGAAGTTCCTGCTTCCTTTTCGACAGGATTCTTGAGTGATTCGCGACGGACTTGGCATCGAGGATGTAGTTCCGAAACGTGTCTCTCTCGGGCCAAGCCTCTGTTGTCGTTATTGCGCCGAACCTCAGCGCTCAGCCCCAGTTCCCAATCGCACATAATGCTGAGTCCTTTCCGGCGTGCTCGATAATTACTCTTCTCACGTTATCGTGTCTTCAGCCCGGCGACTCTCGCAGACATACGTAACTATGGAAGGCGATGATTCCCCGTTCCCGACTGTCTTGTATAAGTAGCGCTGTTCTCCGCTTTATGGCTCCCCCACAACTCACAATGCCACTGGGTCCTACTGCCACTTCCACCAAAAAGCGTGATTCGCCACAGGCAGTAACAGCAATTCCACAAGATGACCACAGGAAGCGACGGCGCAACCGCACCACGCAGTCGTGCCTCAACTGTCATACTTCAAAGCGCATGGTAAATTGTCATTGATGTCTTCTATATATTCATATTCATCCGTGTTTTAGTGCGATAGGCGGCGTCCGTGCGGGCGATGTGTTCAGCTTGGTCTCGTAGGTATCTTTCCAGCAAGGCCACGACCATCCTTTCCTTAGATCATTATTCAGACAGGTCTTTGTGTCTATGAAGTCGATGACCCAAGCCAGCGGCAGGTCCTTTGATTTGGAACGATTCCTGGCATCTGAATAGGTTTCAGTAGCGACTCAGCAGACGATAAAACTCGTCTCCAGAAACGTGTCGCCGAGCTCGAAGGAGTTATTCGAGAGGTAGGTGTCATGACATTGGTTTCGAGTCCCATATCGTTTAGCGCGCCACCGTTTGACAGCTCAAGAATAAGCCGCATCCGAGATGGGCCCAAAACTTCGGTTCTTGCCATAACCTTGATACTGGAATAAACCTGTCATCAGCGACACAATCAGCTTCGCCCCCTGACTTATCTCTCACGGGCCTGGAGTCCTCGTTTTCTTCGTCCTACTCAATGGCACATTCTGCACCTGCTGCCGGATCTGAAATGCATCCGACATCAGCCTGTGCTTTACGGCGGTCCCCTCTCATCGATGATTCCGTACCTTCCTTATTGTCATACCTACTCAATATAGACCGTTTAGAGGACCAGTCAGTCGCCAGGATCTCCGATGGTCGTGCGACGAACACTGCCCATGCCTCCTTAAATCACATGGACCATTCACAGCGTCATCATCACGCGGCTAGCAATACTGCCGGACAATGTGGTTGTCTCAAGGAGTCCGATATCTATCATGTAGTTCTAGAGCTGTCGTTACGCCTTCGAAAGGCTGCAGAAACGCTCAGCCAGTATCCGGACCATGGTAATGGGTCGGTGTGTTTACTGAAACAGCGTATCGCAGAACTTGATGCCTTAGCTTTGTAAGTAGTCTTCGATACCAAGATATTCTTACTCATCTTCATAACACAGGACTACTCTTGGAGATGTTGAAATATCTGGCGGATTATCAAGGCAGCGAATGGGTCTGACCGATTTTTCAACCCATGGAGGCACAGTTGGGTCTCATGATATTGTATCCAACACCGCCCAAATCGCATGCCCTTCACTCTTTCCACCGAGTTCATCCACAACGACAATATCTCCTCACCTTTTGATACGTTCGGGAGGGTTATTTGGAGAGGGACAAGTGACCGAAGATTCACTGATGACCTGGGAACCGAAGCGGCACGGAGATTGGTCGTCGATGTCGGCGCCCCGTCCAGCATCTGATGTGGTAAGCCATTATTGAGGTCCTCCCAAATCTGCACTGCTAACTCTGAGTTCCGTAGCCTACCCAGGTCATGTTCTGACAGTGATGAACTTTCCCGTAGCGATTTCACCTTTCTGAAGACAGCGATTGCAATGGACCCTTTTTTTGGTATTTCTATAGGTGACTATTATACCAAGAGAATCTTTCTTCGATAGGCTGAATTCACATACTTAACACCAAGAACTCATTATCAACGCCAGCGCCGTGCCAATATTTCCCGGCATCAAGCCTACCGGTGATCTTCGTTTGCCCTCGGTGCCTTGCCAAGAGATTCGAGACTCAGGAGAGTTGAGATAAGCAGACTGTTTCATTGTCTTGGCAGGCTTCAGAGAAGACATCGGGATAGCATACTGACAGCATTGGGCTAGTAAGCTGGTTCGGTCCTCGTCAATGTCTTGGCAGGAAAAGTCCGCTGTCTAACTTAATGGTTGTAAAATATTCGTTACTGCTTCCCGCTCGAAGAGGGATATGTTGCCAAGATATGCTTGAATGCGATCCTTGAACCTGAAATACCACAGACCGATCGGAGTCCAAGCATTTCTATCGGGACGCAAGGGAAGTACTGATACTTAATGCGATGAACAAGTAAGTATGTTCATGATCAACCTTAATAATACATCATGAGTACCCATTGCCAGGTGGACGGCAGTCCATTGTAGCTATGTTCGGCGGAAAGTCGAATCCTAAGCGCTTCAGCTTGCGGCGACGTGTAAAGAGTGCAGAGCCGAGCGGAGAGGTCCAAGTTCCACCAATTGCAAATCTCGACTCCCCGTCTACATTTGGTCCACATACGCGGTTATGTGAACTAGAAGAAAAAAGTTCCTCGCCTTCGACCGACTGAGTCGGCATAAACGAAAATACAATCGATGGGACAGAGTATCTGGCAGACGTGTACCAACGGTAAGCAACAACTTTGACTGGGAGATTACATACAACTCATCTGCGATAAGTAGCTACTGACGTACCTACATTCTCAGGTACTCATGATGTATATCGACGCGGCTGAACGAAGTGAAAAACGGTGCGAGGTGGTCTTGGCATCCAAGGCTGCATCGCCTTTGTCTGGGAATCTTACACTCACCCGTATAATGCAAAGATTCCACCTCTTCAATTGAATAAATGCCTGCGAGCCAGAGCAATCTGTGAAATTATTGAATTGACGTGAGAAGCATACAGGGAAGACCTGTCACTGGCTGTCAGCCTACTGTCAACCTCCGGACATGCCAAGAAGATGTGCCACGGCGCATACGCGCGCACAGCTGCATACTTAAATATTGTGGAAAGGAAATCATGTGGACTGATGGCTCGGTCTAACGTCACTTGCCAAGCACGATATACATACCGGTGATTGACTCATGCGGTACTTGTTGGCATTACATAGTCGCCGCTGTCATCAAGAGTCTATGTGGAGCGCCAGTAGTGTGATTGACATATGGATGGGGAGAAAGGAAGGCCTACTAGCTTGGCCAGAGTTCCGCATACATGCGATGTTCATATTTGGGTAGCACAGTGTAAACCTCCCTATTCGACCCCGCGGAAGGAAGTGGGAGGAGGCAGTTCAGTTAGACAGAATTATTCTGAAGCTGTAGGAAGGCCTGACAGAGTTAATCTGTCAGCTTAAGGATTAGCCACATTACAGTTCAAACCGTAACAGGATCTCCTGCCGTAGTACAGAATGAACCGTAATGAAAGGTCCTGGGCCGTGTAGTCTAGCAAAACAATGTAAAGACCGGGAATCGAACCTAGGACAATTCACCGGTTTCATCATGAACGTAGACATAACTAACCACTGAGCCAATATGCTGTTGAAATAAATATAAATCTATAAACATGACCCATAATTTAGCAAAAATATCAACTTAGCAACATATTCATGGGCCATGACCTTGACGGATAAATTCGTTATTACAGCTAAATCTGTCAATATCAAGTCAGCTAATCTTAAACAGCAAACAATGATAATGAAGAGAACCTACAAATATAACCTTCAAAGTTAATACTGACAGATATACCTGTCCTTACAGGTATATCTGTCTTTACAGATGTATCTGTAATTCATGCCTTCATTCTTCATCACATATAATTTATTAATTTGATATTTACAGATTTAGCTGTAATTACGAATTTATCCATCAAGGTCATGGCCCATGAATATATTGCTAAGTTGATATTTTTGCTAAATTATGGGTCATGTTGCATAGATTTATATTTACTTCAACAGCATATTGGCTCAGTGGTTAGTTGTGTCTACGTTCATGATGAAACCGGTGAATTGTCCTAGGTTTGATTCCCGGTCTTTACACTGTTTTGCTAGACTACATGGCCCAGGACCTTTCATTATGGTTCAATCTGTACTACGGCAGGAGATCCTGTTACAGTTTGAACCATAATGTGGCTGATCCTTAAGCTGACAGATTAATTCTGTCAGGCCTTACTACAGCTTCAGAATAATTCTGTCTAACTGAATATCTACATGGGAGACAAGACCCCTTGCTACTTATGGAGGCTACGTGGTGAAGGTGCCCAGGCTCAACTCGTCCGAGGACTCGAGGAACAAGCGTGTTCAGAGAAGTTGTATTGATTGTAAATTCTATCCGTCCATTTTATTCTCAATGGAAACTGGATGACTTTCCACGGCCTTATTTTTATTCTATGATATGTTTTGGAGCTCATTTAGATTCAGAGTCTGCTAATTTACGTGACCCAATTGGACGATGAGTTCATTTTGGACATTAGCGAGGCATTTGAAATGGCCTCTGGAATATCATACCATAGATTTAAGGCTGCAAAAAGTCATCCACTACTAAGGTGAAAGATTTGGCAGCCAAGAGAACAGTATCTAAAGGATCATCAATCAGGCTGTGAAGTCAGAATCTGCTTCTCAGAAAAGTTGAGCTATAGATATTGCGGTGAATGCTAAATGTATTGGATGACTTTTCGCGATCTTAAATCTAATGGTATGATATTCTGGAGGCCATTTCAAATGCCTTGCTAACGTCCAAAATGACCTCTTCATGTCAAGACTGGGTTCAGGGGAACAGTGAAGCCATCCAAGTCACCCCAAGGGATCAAGGATCAAAGAGCAGAGGATGTCATAGAGAGTAGAGACAGGCTGAGAATGTCTAGGGTACAATGGGACTGGAGAGTCAAGTGGACAAACTGAGGAAGCCAGTCAGAAAGGTAGCCCTATATATACTGGAAGGATAGCCCAAAGGGGAACAAGGGATATCCTGAAAGGGGAACAAGGGGAAGGGGAACAAGGGATGTCCCAAAGAGGAACAAGGGATATCCTAAAGGGGAACAAGGGATATCCTAACAGGGAACAAGGGGACATAACAAGGGAGTGTCCATATAGGGAACAAAGGGAATGAAGAAGACCAATGGGCGATTCATGACACTTCATCCAATCAGGTTGCACACATCAGGAAACTCCTCACTTTTCTGGTTTCACTGTTTTGGGTCTGATGTTACTGTTTTGAGCCTGATGTCACTGTTTTTAGACTGTTTTCAGACACATGATCTGAAAACAGTCTGAAAACAGTCTAAAAACAGTGACATCAGGCTCAAAACAGTAACATCAGACTTAAAACAGTGAAGCCAGAAAAGTGAGAAGTTTCCTGATGCAAATTAGCAGACTCTGAATCTAAATGAGCTTCAGAACATATCATAGAATAAAAATAAGGCTGTGGAAAGTCATCCATTGATGATATCATTTACTTATCTCAAAAGTATTGCATGTGGATATTGCCGGAGTGGAGTCAAATGTCATGAACGTAAAATCCTATGCCAAAAGTGAAACATGTTTGATGGCCCTACTAGTATGAGGGGCAGCAGGGGGCAAAATTACTGGGCTGTGGAGAACAACCTGGAATTTGGAAAACAGGATTAGGCTTTGCAGCTTTGTGAATGGCATGGGTTTTTAGCGCTAGAACTGCATGACTTTCATTTTTGATGTTGAAATTTTCACTTTGGGCATGCGAATCAGGCTTTTAGCCACATACTTTGGCTTTCAACTTTGACTTTGAAGTGCAGACTAGTCTTTGGGATATGAACTTGCATTTGAACTAGAACTATAAAAAGAAGAGATTCCCTGGTAGGTAACATGCATGTTTGGAAAACATATCCTGTCTGAATTCAACTGACCACAGTGGCTGGACTCAGTTGCCTCAAACAGTGCCTTAGATAAGTGGCATCTCTAGGTGGTCAGCTGCACTATCTTGTGGGATCTCATACCTCTGATGCAGAAGAGTCATCAGGAAAAACCGTATGTACTATCGCGAACTACCGCTGGCTACAGTAGCTATAGTAGCCAGAGTAGTTGCGGTAGTGTCTGTAGGACTCTTCTTATTTTCTGTAGCTACTGTAGATAGATATTGTCTACTGTAGTTCACTGTAGTACAGATTTGCTACTGTAGACAAGTCAAGTTTCCACAATGTGCAATCTTCTACAGATGCTATAATGTGCTACCACAACTACAGTAGTCCATCCATGCTACAATAGATTTATTGCACATATGCAGCCTGTTATATTTGCAGGTCTTCAAATTTGACTAACTCAATATAACATCTAAGTCAACAAAAAATTCTTATGCAGTTCATAAGGGTTCAAACAAACAACAATCAAATTTATTTACTAGCAAATACAAATACATGGTACTATATGAGACTACACTATAAGAGGATTCAAAAGCATAGACTGTAAAAAAGAACAAACATTACAAACATCACAAAAAAAGCAATATTATATCTAACAAGTACTAGTAAAAGCTAGTTAGTGAGGTATCGAAGGCTATAAGCAAAGACTTACCAAAAAATCAAAAAAAAAAAAAAAGAAATGAAAATGTACATACCCATAGTAAGGTAAGAACAGACATAAGCATAAAGATTACTAATAAGAAAAAGGAAGACACACCATGCACAAAGCTCGAGTCAATGACAGAAGAGATAATGGGGGTTGGAAAGAAAGAGAGGTTGCGCGTCGTGCATGCCTTATATAGACATGACGAGCGGAGCCCAAAATGCAGCTGCTGTAACTCGGCCCAGATGCTGCCGGGTGCTGTGTCAGAGACTAAGGCAACAGACTTCACTAAGTTTGTGTTGCTGTCCAGTAGCTTATAGTACAGTAGCTATATAGTTCTGTGATTCAAATAAATTGAATCAATGAAATATAGCTACTGGTGTTTTTTCAGATTTATCCTGATTTTATTTGATTTACTACATTAGAAACATTCCAACTTGCACATATTTGGTGGTGAATGACTTGACGCACATCAAAGTTCATCAATAACATTCATCTTGCAGCTGCTACCCTCAACTCCCCTCCTTCTCTCCTCTCCTCCTCCCTCTCTCCCCCTTTCGTGTGGAATCAAACACCGGCAGATGGTTATAGCATGATGAGGACCCAGCAGGTGAGTAAAAAAAAATCTTTTCATTTATTCATGCTAACACTGAGAGTATCGCACGTCCGCTGCACTATGCCATGCCTGCACACCTGTCCACTGCACCACACCTCACCCATGTGCACGTCACTGCACCATGCATGTGTGCACATCCACTGTGTGCACCACCTTGCACCCACTCCCGTACCTGTACCCCATGCATCCGACGCATGCATGCACCTGCCCGCTGTGCCGTGCCTCACCTGCATGCATGTCCACCATGCTGTACCACACCTCACCTGCATGCCTGTCCACCATGCCATGCCTCACCTGCATGCCCATCTACCGTGCCGTACCTGTAGCCACATCCACACCACACTGCGCCTCACTCATGCACTGCGCTGCATGCCCCCCCTAGTGTGCCCCCTCCCCACCTGCACTGCACTGCACTGCACCTCACCCGCACCGTGCCCTGCCACCCTGGGAGGACGAAGAATCATGCCCAAATTTGGGCATGATTCTTCCTCCTGCTCTGTGCCGCTCTGCCGAGGGCGTGGGAACGTCCCAGGTGACACCTAAGAAATCAGAGGTATCAATATTGCAGTACCACACATCCAGTACTTACCTGATTAATATAATAAAATGAAAGCCCTGCATTGTGTGAGCAAAATAAGCCTAAGATCATAGAAAATGATGGAGATTTGAGAAAGTGAAAAAAACTCGCCTAGGAGGAGGGATGATAGGACAAGTTTGTCCCTTGCGCGATGAAATGTCCACCAATATGGACGCATGAGGGCTTGTTCAAAAGTTACGAATCAGAGCTTTCAGTCGAGCCTAAGAGAGCTGTGATACGTACAATATATCCCAAGATATGGCAAAAACACGTTTTGCCACATCATCCAGGAGATCTTGCTGTTTCGTGGCGCTACCTGGTCCTATCGATGTGTATGTAGGCTTATTGGAAAATATGGATTAGCTCTTTCCAAAACTGCTAAAATGTCGTCGATACGTACTGTATTGACCGAGATATGACAAATTCGCTAAAAGGCGAATTTTGCCTTACCAGGAGGAGAGAATGTCTTGCTGCAGAGCAACGGCTGGTTGGATTGACTCGTATATAGGCTTGTTCGAAAGCTATGAATCATAGCGTTCGAACAAGCCTATACACGAGCCGATCCATGCCCTGCTCGTTGCGCTATGCCAAGATCCTGCTATCAGTAAGTACCTATCAGAATAAGGCAGGTAACTCACCTAATACTTATCCAAACGCCTCGCATATGGGCTCGTTCGAAAGCTACGATCAGCACGATTCGAACGACGCCAAGATCGTGCAAATCGACAAAGGTTTGAGGTCTGGAGAGACACATTTGTGCTATGATTCAGAAGATTATTTGACGTACCTATTAGAACCTTTTTTTTGGAGCCAAGGCCCAGATACAAAGCCCAGAGGCAAGGGCAGTAGTAGAACCTATAATTCCATATGCATTAGTATCAATACACACTGTGAACATACCTTGAGACAGGACTTCAATGTTTCGACTTGTTGAGTCGTGGCACTCCAGTACAGCCAGCTTAAGATGACAAATCATGCCTATATTTGGGCAACATTCTTCGTCCTGCTGCCCATACAATGCGGCAACACTCAACTCTATACAGTCTTAAGTAAACTTATAAGAGTTGATCATATATATCATATTTATGTTGCTAACTAATGGTATATGTACATAAGAATCATAGAATAGTTAAAGTCAATGATATAATGCATGTTAATACATTGTCTACCGCAGCTACAGCAGGTGCATCATAGCTACAGCAGGTAGATGATGTCTACAGATTCCTTGATCAAAATGTGCCTTGCATAATTACGTGCTACAGAAGCTACGGCTAAATTACAGTGGTCATGATTCTTCTATTACATCACTAAGTCTAGATTAGTAGCGCTAATCTGACATCAGTAGCGCCCATCAAACTTCTGATGATCGGTAAGCGTGTTTGATGGATTTGCGGTTTTTCCTGATGCCGAGATGTTTTAAAAATGCCACAATACTCAAGCCTTGTAACTTATTAGATTACTGAATGTATGAAACCTTCTAAGTTCTGCAGTCATCCTACTCTTATTAAGAGAGCTCAGGTGGGAAAGTACAATATTAGCTAATCTTAGTCAGCTTCAAAAATAGAAAGTATATCCATATATGATAACTAAGTGGCTGCACACTGCAGACTGTGTTGTTCTGCTGTTGTTCTGTCACCTTTGCGTATCTAGTGCATCTGGCACAGTCAAAATCTGATATGTCTGGTATGTGGGTCAGAGAAGGACTGGTGTGAACCAGAATGAACTAGCCAAGAAACCTGCTGTCACAGTGAGATGTCCATTCACTTTGTCATTCTAGAGCCAGAAATATATGATCCTCACCATACCTTTCAACTTTGATTACCAGGACATTGAGTAGAAATGTCACAATGCATCATTTTCTCACTTGGCCTAAGCTTCAGTAGCCTATGCACACAGCTACCCTGATTAATTACTACCATACATATTTTTGTCCTACCTTCCTGCTCACCAACATACTTGCCTGCTCATAGAATAGACACTCATGTACAGTACTTTCTGTTTTCACAATCTAGCATTTTGACATCATCTGCAAAAGTTAAAAAACATGTGGAACTTGAATTTTTCTACTCACCTATGGCTTGCTCTAACTTGCCTTGCTTTCATTCTGATTTATGCTGGTCCTTTTCCAACCCATGCATCAGGCACATCAGATTTCGACTGTGCCAGATGTGTCAGATATATGCAAGGGCGAGAGAACAACAGCAGAATGACATGGCCTGCAGTGTGCAGCCATCCAGTTACCATATACAGATATACTTTCTATTTTTGATTCTGACTAAGATTAGCTAATGGCATACTTTTCCACCTGAGCTCTCTTAATAAGAGTAAGTAAGATGTGAGGCAAGTCAGGGCAAGCCATAGGTAAGTGGAAAAATTCAAGTCCCATATGGTTTTGACTTTTGCATAGATATTCAGTTAGACAGAATTAATCTGCGGCTGTAGTAAGGCCTAACAGAATTAATTTGTCACCTTTGGGATTAGCCACATTATGGTTCAAACTGTAACACGATCTCCCACAGTAGTACAGATCAACTCGTAATGAAAGGTCCTGAGCTGCATAGTCTAGCAAAACAATACAAAGACCAAGAATCAAACCTAGGACAATTCACCTGTTCATCATGAACATAAACACAACTAACCACTAAGCCAATGTGCTGTTGAAATAAACATAAATATATATATAATGAGCTGTTATTTTGCAAAAATTTTGACTTAGCAACATTTCCATGGGTCATAACCTGGATGGATACACTCATAATTACAGCTTTATCTGTAAATATCAAGTTAGTAAATTATATGTGATGAACAATAAAGGCATAGATTATAGATACATCTGTCAAGACAGGTATATCTGTAAGAACAGATGTATCTGTCAGTATTAGCTTTGAAAGTTGTGTCCATAGGTTTTCTTCATTATTATTGTTTGTTGGTTATAATTCACTAACTTACACTCACCTTATATTTACAGATAAAGCTGTAATTATGAGTGTATCCATCCAGGTTATTGTTGGAATAATAAATCGCGTGCCCCATGTCTGAGCGCGCCATAGCGTATGGCGCGAGCGCCGCGCGCCGTTTGTCTTACTCTTTGACCATTGCCACTTGCCCCATAGTACTGTACATTTGCCTCACGAGCTTTTACTGCTCAGTTGCCTCATACCGGTTTGCCACTAGTTCGTATGCCACATCTCTCATGTATTTAAGGAGGGCTGCTCAGCCCAGCAATTATTATTGAATTCCGTGTCTATTCTTCTTGTGATACCTACGGCGCGAAGTCGCTCTCAACGACTATCGCGCACCTCGCTCTCACGCTCGTCATCGACGCTCTCGCGCTGCCTCGTCCGGATCTTTTGACCCACGCAGCTATCTACTTCGTTCACTAGGTTATGGGCCCTGCGCCCGGACTATAGTCAGCGCCGTTACAAGACTACGAGAAGAACTCAAGACTTACCACTCATTCCCCTCACCATACACCTCTGATATCCCGAACGACGACGACCGCCTACAATGCCGGGAGACGAAGACCTCAAGATAAAGGTCCCGAAGTTAGCTGCTGATGGATCCAATTGGATCATCTACAAGGAAAGGATGCGCTGGGCACTTGATGCCCGCCGCCTGCTCAATCACCTCAGCGATGAAGACATGCCTGCAACGTACTCGTCGGCAGGCGAACGGGATGGAATAAGCGCGGCCGAGCGATGGAAGATGGGCGAAGCAACTGTCAAGCAGTGCATCGCCGCGTCGATTCCCGACTCGATTTTCAACCGTGTGAAGGGTGGAACACGCGCCAAAGACGTTTGGGAGACGCTGTCGAAGATATTCGAGGGACGGTCAAGGATGATTGTAGTCGACCTGTGTCGGAAGATCCAGAATCAGCGATGCGGCGACAGCGACAACATTAGGACTCACTTCGACAAGCTTAACGACCTCTACGAGCAGTTGTCATCTATGGGGACGACGCTCAGCGACGAGGAATACGTGTCAATCCTACTCGGCTCTCTCCCACACTCCTACGACTCAATGCTTGCAGCGATGACAACGACTGCAGCACTCAATGACAAGGACCTGGAACCCGACATGGTCAAGAAACTCGTTACAGACGAGTGGGAGCGACGCACCGTTCGCAACCCGAAGAACAAGAGTGGCTCCGACGCCGCATTTCACGCCAATGACGGGCAGAAGAAAGGCGGGCGGAGGGATCAACGAAATATCGAGTGTTACAACTGCAAGAGGAAGGGCCATATCAAGGCCGACTGTTGGCAGAAAGGTGGAGGGAAAGAGGGCCAGAAGCCGGAGAAGGGTGGGAAGGACAAGGACGCGGCAGCAGCGGCCTCGACAGAGAAGGACTCTGAGGCGGAGGACGCTTGGGCCGCGATCGCCGACTGGGAAGACGACGAGGATCAGCCAATCACGGTCAACATCGCAGATGGTGCACGTACCGATATGGGGGTCGAGAGTGAGCTCTACGACTCTGGGGCCTCCCGTCACATGTCCCCCTTTCGACACCGGTTCACGAACTTTCGTTCGATCCCCCCGCGCCCCATCACTGCCGCTAACAAACACATCTTCCATGCGACAGGCGTAGGTGACCTGCGCATCGATGTCCCCAATGGGAAGACATCCACCCCCGTCGTCCTCAGGGATGCCCTCTACGCACCGTCAATGGGACTCACCATTGTCTCGATATCTCGTATCGCGAAAGTCGGCTACAAGATTGCTTTCGAAGATGACATCTGCCGGATCAGCAATCCCAAGGGCAAGACAGTAGGCGAGATCCGCGCAGCCGCAAATGGGCTATACAAAGTCGATCGGCATGAAGCTGCCTCAGTAGCCGCCGATCGGGTCGATCTCGTAGATCTGCACCGACGACTCGGGCATATCTCCGTGGACGCGATTAGGAAGTTGGTCCAGAAGGGACTCGTTACTGGCATCGAGCTTGCGGATGCTCATGCACCTCTGGCCTGCGATTCATGCGAATACGGCAAGCTCACGCGCAAGGTCATACGCAAGGAGCGCGTTGAGCCCCGTGCAATCAAACTCGGCATGGAGATTCACTCAGATGTGTGGGGACCGTCTCTAATCCTCACAATCGGCGGAAGGCGCTACTATGTCACGTTTACAGATGACTTCACTCGATGGACAGTACTTCGTTTGCTACGGAGCAAAGACGAAGTTTTCGAGGCGTACAAGGCCTTCGTGGCATGGGCCAAGACGCAGCACGACACCCGCATCAAGCGCTTCCATTCCGATCGAGGGGGAGAATTTACTAGCACTGAATTCTCCAAGTTCTTACAGGAGCAAGGCACCGAGCGTCGCCTCACGACGCATGACACCCCTGAGCACAATGGGATCGCCGAATCCCTGAACCGCCGACTTCTTGAGCGCGTTCGCGCTATGCTACACGACAGCGGCCTGCCAAAATTTCTCTGGGGTGAAGCAATCCTATTTGCTGTTTGGCTCAAGAACCGAACCTCTACCCGCATTATCGGCGACACCACCCCATATGAGCTCCTTACCGGCAAGAAGCCCGACTTATCCCGTCTCCCGCGGTGGGGACAGAAGGTCTGGGTGCACAATAACACTGGCTCCAAACTGGACGGGCGTGCGCTAGAAGCGCGCTGGGTCGGCTTCGATTCTGACAGCACCCACGCGCATCGGATTTACTGGCCTGGGAAGTGCTCCATCTCAGTCGAGCGCAACATCAAGTTCCATCCCGATACCATCACCGTCACCCTGCCGACTCCCTTGCCTAACCCCTTGCTGCCTGAGGGGGAGAAAGCACCTGCTTCGCAAGAACCTGACCGTGATTCCAGTCAGCAGGAGGTTAAGGCTGACACACCAGCACCTCAAGTTCCCGATCCGGCACCAACCATCGCAGCACCAGAAGCGCGTCCGAGGCGCACCATCATTCCCTCGACATATGTTCGGCAGCTCCAGAGCGGCGCAGGAACCACTGAGGGTCACACGCGTCGCGGGAAGCCTGTTGGCTCCGCGATTCCAAAGGGCATGCGGACTCAGGGGGAGTCTGCCGCATTTGCCCTAGACGAGTCAGAAACGGACTACGCGCTACAAGCAGACGTTGAATACGCACTCGAAGCCGCCACGCAAGATGCAGAGGGACTAGACCCGAAGACTATCGCTGAAGCGCGATCGCGATCAGACTGGCCTATGTGGAAGGAGGCGATGGATAAGGAAATGGCCTCGCTGAAGAAGGCCGGGACTTGGACGACAGTCGAGAAACCTCCCGGCAAGAATGTTGTAGGCTGCAAGTGGGTCTTCCGTATCAAGAAGAATGCTGCCGGCGAAATCGAGAAGTACAAGGCGCGACTCGTAGCCAAGGGCTTCACGCAAATCGAAGGCGTCGATTATTTCGACACGTACTCTCCCGTCGCCAAACTAGCAAGCCTCCGCACAATCCTGGCACTCGCTGCCCGATACGGCTGGGACGTCGAAACCTTCGACTTCAACAGCGCGTTCCTCAACGGCAAACTCGACGAAGGCGAAGAGATTTACATGCAGCAGCCCCCTGGATACGAGGAGGGCGCCGGAAATCTCGTCAAGCGCCTCCTCAAAGCGATTTACGGCCTCAAGCAAGCCGGGCGAAAATGGTACGACGCGCTCTGCCGCGCCCTCGCTGACTTAGGCTTTCAGGTCACGAAATCGGACCCTGGCGTCTTCTACGCCCGCATCGAGAAGCACATCGTTATCCTCGCAATCCACGTCGACGACTGCGCCATGACGGGCAGCTCTCCCAAGCTCCTCAAGGAATTCAAGGAGAAGCTCAACGAGCAGTACGCGCTCACTGACCTGGGGCCGATCCACTGGCTCCTGGGCATCAAAGTCACTCGCGATCGTGCAGCGCGCACGATTTCACTATCGCAGACCTCTTACATAGACTCCATTCTCGCTCGTTTCAACTTCACCGAGGCGAAGCCTCTCGCCATGCCAATGACGCCCGGAGTCTCCTACTCCAAGGATGACTGCCCGACAGCACCCGCCGACGTTGCGCGCATGAAGCGCGTGCCCTATCGCGAAGCGATCGGATCACTCATGTATGCTGCGGTCGCTACCCGCCCCGACATCGCCTTCGCCGTTTCGACTCTCTCGCAATTCCTCGACAACCCCGGCGAAGCTCACTGGGAGGCCGTCAAGCGCATCTTCAGGTACCTCGCAGGTACGAAGGACTTAGCGCTGACATACGGCGGAGAGAAGCAGGAGCTGACAGGGTATACCGATGCCGACGGCGCCTCGCAAGAGCACCGACGAGCTATCAGTGGATACGCCTACCTGATCGACGGCGGCGCCGTCTCCTGGAGCTCGCGCAAGCAAGAACTCGTCACACTATCAACCGCCGAGGCCGAATATGTCGCTGCAACGCACGCCGCCAAAGAAGGTATCTGGTTGCGACACCTCCTCGACGAACTCTTTCCCCCGTTCGACTCGCCGACCACTCTCTATTGCGACAATCAAGCGGCGATCAAGCTCGCCACGACCGACAACTTCCACGCTCGCACAAAACATATCGATATTCGTTATCATTTCATTCGCTACATGGTGGACAACGGAACCTTCAAGATTATCTATTGCCCTACCGAAGACATGACGGCCGACATCTTCACGAAGGCGTTACCGAACGCTAAGGTCAAGCACTTCGCCTCCGCACTTGGGCTCCGCTCGGCTTGAGGGGGAGTGTTGGAATAATAAATCGCGTGCCCCATGTCTGAGCGCGCCATAGCGTATGGCGCGAGCGCCGCGCGCCGTTTGTCTTACTCTTTGACCATTGCCACTTGCCCCATAGTACTGTACATTTGCCTCACGAGCTTTTACTGCTCAGTTGCCTCATACCGGTTTGCCACTAGTTCGTATGCCACATCTCTCATGTATTTAAGGAGGGCTGCTCAGCCCAGCAATTATTATTGAATTCCGTGTCTATTCTTCTTGTGATACCTACGGCGCGAAGTCGCTCTCAACGACTATCGCGCACCTCGCTCTCACGCTCGTCATCGACGCTCTCGCGCTGCCTCGTCCGGATCTTTTGACCCGCGCAGCTATCTACTTCGTTCACTAGTTATGACCCATGGAAATGTTGCTAAGTCAAAATTTTTGCAAAATAACAGCTCATTATATATATATTTATGTTTATTTCAACAGCACATTGGCTTAGTGGTTAGTTGTGTTTATGTATATAATGAACTGGTGAATTGTCCTAGGTTCAATTCTTGGTCTTTGCATTGTTTTGCTAGATTACGCAGCTCAGGACCTTTCATTACGAGTTGATCTGTACTACTGTGGGAGATCGTGTTATGGTTTGAACTGTAATGTGGCTAATCCTAAAGGTGACAGATTACAGCCATTTGCATAGAGCATGGCAGTAACTTGTGGTTTTTCGATGAAAGAGGAAAGGTGTGGCTGGCCCTGTGGCAGCGTGTTTTGGTGCCGTCACACTGCCATCACTGTCCTCAGTTGACTCCCATACTGCTCTTGTCCTTACATTTTTGCAAACATGAATACCCTCTGATTTGTACATTATGAGACTGTCTATAACACTCTCATCAATGAATGATGCCAGCAAGCTGAACTCCTACAGAAAAGTGATATACTTGAGAATTCTATGTGCCAAAATATGCCACCACAGGGCCAGCCACCCATTTCCTTTTTCATCAAAAAAATCTGCGCTACTGCCATCCTTTATGCAAATGGCTGTAATTCTGTCAGGCCTTATTACAGCCGCAGATTAATTCTGTCTAACTGAACTGCCTCCTTTTGCAGATGATGTCACAATGCTGGATTGCAGAAACAGAAGGTACTGTGCACGAGGGTCTGTTCTATGAGCAGGCAAGTATGCTGGTGAGCAGAAAGGTATGACAAAAATATGTATGATAGTGATTATTCAGGGCAGATGTGTGCATAGGCTACTGAGGCTTGGACCGAGTGAGAAAATGATGCATTGTGACATTTCTACTCAATGTCCTGGGTGACCGAAGCAGAAAGATATGGTGAAGGTCACATATTTATGGCTTTAGAACAGCAAAGTGAATGGCATCCCGCGTGGTGGTGGGTTCCTTGGCTAGTCTACCATATCAAGCAAGCAATATCAACCGTGGCATGCTCGGCGCAGAGCGCCGTGACCAGTGACCTGCCACAACGGGAATCCATCGGGATGCGTCCGGCCATTGCCGAAAGCCAAAGCCAAACGGCGGAAGTCAAGTCACACCCATACAATTGTCGAAATTCCATACAAACTTCCAACGCACCAGGCGATCATACTTTTGAGTCGCTCCTGTACGCTATACCTAAGACCCACTAGTATCTACAGTATACGTACTTTTCTGATTTGTTTTGGCTTTGCCGCTTGCGCTTGACAGAGTGGATCGGGAGCCGATTCTTCTGTTACCTGCCAGAAGCATCCAGAAGCCACCGTACAAGTTCAAACTCCGCGGGAGTTGCTGAGTAAGCAGTCGCATAACCGTTTCGTCCAGGAGTACGAATGGCGAGATTCTACTTCACGTTCATACTCCCCACTTACTGCAAATCAGCATCTCCCTCGAGCTAGCATCCCCACCAGACTTACTATGGCTTCCCACTTGGTGAGTTTTATACCATCTTTTCTCTTCAGGCTGTACTTATCCTTTCCAACAGGCGAATATCTTTGGAACCGAACAGGACCGCGTGAACTGCTCGTTCTACTATAAGGTACGTCGTAGTGTCCATTACAGTTGAAAAGACACTCACATCTGTCATCTAGATTGGAGCATGTCGACACGGCGATCGTTGCTCACGAAAGCACATCAAGCCGCCATTTTCTCAGACCATTTTGCTGCCGAACGTGTACCATAACCCTGCTCACGACCCAGTGTGCAAGCTGACAGAGCAGGAGCTTCAAGAGGGGTTTGATGCTGTATATGAGGACCTATACTGTGAATTGTCGAAGTTTGGTCATCTCTTGGAGTTACATGTGAGTTTTAGTGATTCTTCTTTCCGAACTGGTTGCTGATTACCATGGTATGCAGGTTTGTGATAACGTTGGAGACCACCTAATTGGCAATGTGTATGCACGCTATGAATGGGAGACGGAGGCACAAACTGCTGTCGATAATCTGAACGACCGCTGGTATGCAGGTAAGTATAATCACAAGTCCCATGCGTACTCCTTACTAATTCCATACTAGGTCGCCCGCTTTACGCTGAGCTGTCACCCGTGACCGACTTTCGGGAGGCCTGCTGTCGCCAAAATGAAAATGGAGAGTGCAACAGAGGAGGCTTTTGCAATTTCATGCATCTTCGGTTGGCATCAAAGGAGCTCGTGTCCTCTCTTCGTCATGGGCAACGCCTGGAACGGAAATTAAACCCCCCTAAAACCCAGGCAGGTGGAGGCTGGGAACCCGGCAAGCGGGAAGGAGGACGTGGCCGCAGTGCCAGCCCCTCGCGACGAGGCGGAAACAATGGGGAGGACAGGTGGACAAGGAAGTGATTCAGTTATACTCATGAGTGGTAACGACACATCTTGCTGGGCTGTATGCTATGCTAATTGTTTACTCCACGCATCGCTGGAGCAGTCGATATAAGGTTACTTTTCGGACCTGTCCTGTTATATGTAGCAATGTGCGGCCTTATAACATCTTGCTGCCAACCTCATTGAATAGCTTTGGCATATGCTCGGCCGCTTTCAGTGGTAAGGCCTTTTTATGAATTACATATTCTGTGATGCAATTTTCGCGTGCGAGCCAAACAGTTCGCGGGACATATCGTTCCGAAATGATCGACAAGTGTCATACATCCCTATACGAAGACAGCCATGAAGCTATCAACTCATCCCAATACATGGGCAATCGTTGTATTGTGCAGAGGCAGGTCGGCTAGGCTAGACAAGCCACCCATGGCATATACCTTTACGATTGTCATCTAACAGGTCTGGCCACTGCACCACAAAGCTTGAGGATGGACAGAGTCTTATTAGTATTTCGCAATTGGTCGCTAATAATTGACTTACATATCCACAATCGAGCGCAACAGTTTCCCCGACAAAGAAAGGGATCTGACGCGTGCAAATGATTCAATGTACATCAGTTGTGGCGATGGCAGACCAAGAGTCTGCAAGTATTAATGCCGTACATGCGAAACGACGTATGCATGAGAGAGCAAACGTACTCGGTTGAAGTATGCGGCAATGCAAAGAACAAAACATGTCCCGGGACCATTCAATATCAGCACCTCTGCGACGAAACGGCGGGATGCGGAGGCCAAAAGAAAGGGGTCAAGCGCGAGATGGTAGATTGATGCGACGAGAGAATAGGATGCCGTCCACGGTGTCGTGAGCAGTTTCTGATGGACGTGACGAGCGCGAGGAATGGTGACAATCCTGTAGTCAGCGGTGCATTTCCGACTGTCTTCCTGGAGAAAGTGGAAATGATCAGTGCAACAGCGACTAACCGATGCCGATGTTCACGGACAGGCTGTGAAGACAGGTTCGGAGATTTGATCGACTCCAAAGCAATGGCCTTTTGAATGCTGAGAGAATCGTCCTTACTGACAAAATAAGTGCGCGGGGTATAGCGGGTAAAATCTAAAGAGGACAAGAGCGAAATGGCCTCGCTAGTGTGTCCGCCTGATAAGAGTAAAGATGTATGGGTTGTGCACGAGAACAGGACGAAATAGACAGACCTGAGCCAAGGAAGACGGCAAGACTGCATGTCGGGGCATGCCTGGGCCTCGGGGGCCTTCGTGGAAGGCAGGCAATGTATGTTCTGACGAGAACAAGAACGAGGAATGAGAAGAGCCAGACAGCCATGGCAGGGAACATGGAGGAGGGAGAGGTTAGCGGGGGACCTGTGAAGGACTTGGCAAGATCGAAGCCTGCGCGGCGCGTCAGTGTCAGTGTCACGGTCGTTGCATCTTCCTGCGGACCCACTCCCTCCTCCTTCCATTCTTCCTTATGCCGGGCGACCCCTTTCTACCCCCGTATGTCTCTGCCTTTCTCCCTGATCTGTCTTGCTAATTCGCTCTAGGATCGCCGCTGCCGTCAGTCTCGTCGACGGGAATATGATCAAGGGTCTTCGCAGGGCAGTCAGAGACTGTTCAGACAGAGGTCTCAACCACGCTTCAAAATGGTGAGTATCCTCCGCACGAGGTCTCATGCACACCTCAAGACGCTCTTAGGGCCGCAGAATTGCTCGTAGCAATCCCTTCGGAAAAGAAGCAGGGCTCCGCCGCCGACGTCCTTCCCTCACTCTATACCTCCACCCCTGCCCGCCTTCAGCCCAAACTGTCCTCGAATCCTCCCACTCTTTCACCCGCTTCTTCAGCTATGCCTCCCCCGCCAATACCCATGTATCATCCTCATGCACCGCAGGCGAGCGACGTCATGCTCGATCTTGATGCGCAGACAGCCGATTTGGCGCTGGAAGATAATGAAGAAGACGTTCTTGCTGCTGGAAAAGCGTGTTTTGACACAAAGGAGTACACTCGTGCCGCCCATATATTGAAGGATTGCGTTAGTTCTCGCGGTCAGTTTCTGATGCTGTATAGTCAATATCTAGTATGCCTGCCTTGTTTCCTTGTATCTTCACGACTGACCACTTTCGCAGGCTAGTGAGAAAAAAGCCCTTCAAGACTGGAACAAGCTTGACAGTGAGTTTGCGGTTCACTGCTTTCTCGGCGCCATGAACAAACGGAATTACAGGCGACAGGAACCAACCGTCGGTCCCTGTGAATCTCATGCTCACAGTTCTCCTAAACGAAACCTCGCCGCGTTCGGAGAAAAGCGACCCTTGGGCCCTTTTCCTGTGAGTGTAGCACATGCATTTGATCTGCATCTATATTGACAAGAGGTCAGCCGTGGTCTCTTTCTTTCTCGACTTAATCGCCGTGAAGAGGCGACGGAGGCTATTTTGATGTCCCTTCAAAGATACATCTGGAATTGGTCGGCATGGTCTCTGCTCAGCGATCTCATCAAGGATAGTGAAGAGGTACGATCGTCTCGCATGCGTAGCCGCACACTGATACCGAACGAAATTGCAGTTATCGAGCCTTCTCCCTCTTATGCCACTTCCCATGACACATCCACTTGTCCATCTGTTCCAAATTCGAACGCTCAATTCTCTTCATCAACCGTCTGAAAATGAACTCGGGCTCTGCGATCGGCTCTTAAGTTCTGATTATTTCCCGCAGAGCTTGTGGATCATGAGTCTTCGTGCCTGCGTCCTCTATCACTTGCACGGTACAGTAGATTCCTAGCTTTTTTTCTGATCGATATTCTCTGATTATGTTGCTACAGACTTTAAGCAAGCAGAGGAGCAATTCGAGAAAATACTCAGCATCGATCCGTACCGAATAGATGATATTGATGTCTATTCTAATATCTTATACGTCACTGAAGCAAGACTCAAGCTATCAAAGTTGGCTCACGATTTCCTTGCACTCGATAAAGATCGTCCCGAGGTCTGTTGTTTAGTCGGTATGCTTATCCAGGATGTCGCTATGGGACTGCGCTCACCTTGCCGGCTCAGGAAATCATTACTCCCTTCGCGCAGAGCATGAGAAGGCTATAAAATACTTTCGCAGAGCAACGCAACTTGATCGAACATACCTTTCTGCATGGACACTAATGGGTCATGAATATGTCGAGATGAAGAATTCTCATGCGGCTATCGAGGCATATCGAAAAGCGGTTGGTTCGTGGCAGTCCTCTGGCACTTCAGAAATCTGAGCTGATTCATGATAGATGTCAACAGAAAAGACTATAGAGCATGGTACGGCTTGGGCCAAGCATACGAGCTGCTCAACATGCATCAATATGCTCTGCACTACTTCCAACATGCGACTGCGTTACGGCGAGTTCAGTCGATTTTATAAATCACTTTCGCTGATCTTCGGTGGGTCGACAGGCCTTATGATGTTCGATTATGGCAAGCGCAGGGGGCAAGTTATGAAGAAATGGGCCGGTAAGTCTTCCGCCGGTTGCAATGCTCTGAAGCGCCGTTGATATCGAACTACATGGATAGACTGAGGGAGGCGGTCGACTGCTACAAACGTGCCCTACTTGGTGCCGATGTGAATGAGGGAACCATCAATCTGAAGCTCGCAAAACTTCACGACGACCTGGAAGAACGGCAGGAAGCGGCGGCCTACCATCAAAGGGTCATCGAAGTATCCAAAGCACTCTGTGGGTACTCAATATCTGTATGCGCGGACACTCATGGGCTAATATACCCCACAGTGAAGCCTTTAGCAGACTATGCAAAGTCGTGCATGTACATTGCTCGGTACCACATGGAGCAAGGCGGAGACTTGGAGCTTTCAAAGGATTACTTGGCCAAGGTAGCCATCAGCAATTCAGAAGACGCGGCCGAAGCAGCGGATTTGTTAAGAACAGTCGATCTCTTGCTATTGCAAGAAAAGGAAGCGAAGCGAAAGGCTGAAATGGCAGAGCAGAACGGGGCCAAGGTCGAGATGATGGACCACTCGGCAGACGTGAAAGAAGAAATGCTATGAGCACTTAGGCCCTAGACTGGCAACATGTAGAGTAGTGTATGTACTGTATGTATTCTTGCGGGTTGGACGCCATGTCTGCTTGTATAAAATTAATGAAGGGTAGCCGGAGTTAGCTTGGCCTGCCCTAAAGCAAGGCTACGCGCAGCGTTCACGCGGTCACGAGGGTGTATACTGCCAAAGCACCACAAACGACAAAAGCATGTCCGAATCGCTAGCTGCAGAACGCTCTTCAACTCCAGCTTTCTCTGGTGGACGGCCTGATGCTGCTTTGACAAATGTAACAGCATCAGGTTCTCAATTACCGCCTTCCGGCACTATTCCTCCATCCTCATTACCTTCTGCCACTACTTCGGCTCATTCCTCTATACCGCCCGATACAACTCTGCCGTCGTTTGACATACCATACTTACGCCGACGGACATCACAGGTGAAGCTTGATCCAGAAGAGGAGGCTGCTTCTGCGAGAGTTGCTGCAAGGTGGGCTCTTTGTTTCCATCTGCCCTTGATAAAGTATTCATTAAGATATCTAGAATTGCGTCCTGTCTAACATCCGACCACATAGCTGCGCTATTCCCTGATGTTGACACGCCATTCCAAAGTACCGAAGACTCCGTGAACCGTCTACTTCCTTATCACATCTTTCAGTACCCGCAAGAAGATTTGGGAAATGGGAAGGGGAAAGGCAAGGCCCGTGAGATCGACATATTGAAGGAAGAACTAGCTGGTGAGTAGTATCTATCTATCCCCAGTCACAGTCGCCTATAACCTCTTTTCAGAAGCCAGATTGGCTTGCGACTATGCCAAGCGACGGAAAACATTGAACGATCGATTCAGGCAGGCACGAATAAAATCGGGGACGGTTCGCATTGTTCTTTGCAATACACTACCAAGTAGTGCTGATTGCGTACGCAGCGTCCATCCCCAGATGATCAAGCATACTATCTTGCCCAGGCAGTCCTGGAGACGGATCGTGCGGAGACCACCAGCATCACGTCCGCGCTGCGCAGCTCGCGTTCCGAGCTTGAGAAAATCGAGCGTGAAAAGCGGCTAGCTGCAATGCCTTCGCGCCCCTCTTTCAGCGCGACACCTTCTACAGCTGCCTATCCACAGCATTACCGCCCCTATCACTACCCATACGCACCGTACAGCGCGACGCCTTCCATCCCTCCTGCGCCCTCGTCTTCGACCCCTGGATACAATTTCTCCACGCCGGTATCTCAGGCACCATTTATTGCGCAATATTTCCCACCCCCTTCTGCGACATCTGCGACGACTCCAAGCCACGCACCGCCCGCGTCACTTGCAGCCCGTGGTACACCTGCTCAACCTGTTCAGCCGGCCAGCACGAGCCTTCCGCCGCCTCCGGGTGCCATTCCAGTCCAGCTGCCCGTCTCCTCCCTTTCTGCGCTACACGCCCTCGGCATTGTCCCCGTCCCAGCCAACACGGTATCCCCGGGCGATCAGCAACACCCTGCTGCTGTTTTGCTCGGGTCATCCGCGAACGGAGCAGTGCTCAGTCTCGAAATCAACCTGTCGCGTTTACAGTCCGCCCAACTGAGCGGTCTGGCCTCCATGCTCAATTCCATCATGCGTGGCGCGGGTGTGGAAAGCGATGTGCCTCCTCCGGCATCTTATACGCAGATGGGGGCACCATATAGCTATCCCGCGCCAGTCAGTGGCCAGCCCCCTCAGGCGGCCGCGGGACATAGTGCGGACGGGAGCACGACGACGAATCATGGTCCGAAGGACGATTCTGGAGGGTAGAGTCGGCAAGATGGGTTGATGTCGCACATTTTTCGCATTTGTCTGTATCACATCCGCAATTCATCTTGTCATTCAATCACTCCTGCTTGTCTGATCGTCTGAGCGATTAATAAGCCATGTGCTAGTTTATTCATGATTCTCTACGGGTTGGATTAAACATGATTGGAGGCACCAGGTCGTAGCCAAAGCCCTTCGGCGCCAGGTACCAGTCCGTCTTGTGCCTCAATGTCATCTATATAAAGACCTCCTTCGGCGAGTTCGCTGTTTGGAAGCTCAATCCCTGTGTCTCTGCATATCTCTAGGAAGTCGGGAGGCAATGGAGCAGTGATTCCAAGGCGGAAGAGCTTGTGCGGCCCTGACCGTCGATATCTCTGCGTTCTGTGAGCATACCATAGAAGTAGCATGTGATTGATTGGCCGCTCACATTTAATGCGATATGCGACGCATGCAAGAACATGCGGTCTTCCGGTAACTGAGTCAAGGCGCCGATTTGGGGTGCGAGTTTAGCGCTGCCATAGCGCACATCGCCAAGGATCGGAGCTGGGGCGATGAACCAGAGTTAATGAAACCGAAAGCGCGCGGGCACAGACAAACTTGCCTTTCAGGACGTGGGCTGCGTGAATACGTAGTTGGTGCTTGAGCCCTGTACAGAGCCGCAAGCGGAGCAGTGATATGGGTGCATTCGGCTACATACCAGTTTATTGGTCCCCAAGACTTTTATCACAGCAATGGAGCGATGAACGAACGGATGATGACAGCAGCTCCCATTCGGTGAGGGCAGGTTTGGTCCCTTCCTTTGCAGGTCCTGCAGCTATTGAAACGCGGCCATCGTCAAAGTGCAAATGGCCTTGGATTGTGCCGCTCCGAGCAGGGAATGTTTTCTCTCCCCCGCGCACGAGGGCAAGGTACGTTTTGTCGATGGCGCGGGACCGGAACTGTCGAGAAAGCTCCTGCGCGAGGTGCTTCGTACGGGCAAGGACGAGCGCTCCGGTGGTGGGCTGTGATGAATACCTGTTGGGATGACGTGGTATACTTGCATGGATAAGCCAATTTCACCTTATCTAGCCTATGCACGGGATACAGCTCATCCAGCTGAAGATGGGTCTTGAGCTCTGCACGGTATCACGGCGTTAGCACGGATCAAGGGCCGTTGAGCAGGGACACGGACGATGGATGAGTGCATCGTATTCTGATGCGGAGCCTGCATGGTTTTGGGGTGCTGAGGCTTGGGAAACGAGGCCTGGGGGCTTGTTCAAGACGAGAATGCCGCGATCGATGTAGAGCACATGGCGTGCCCAAGGGCCGTTTGCGCGACGAAGGCGTTTGGAAACAAGTGCCAGGTGTTCGGGGAGGGACATGGTGAGTGCGGCCACCTTCCACGATTGGACGCGACGTGGAATTTGTTGCGCACAAATGCCGGAAAGTGCAGGGGCTGTGCTCTTTTCTATCCGTCCGCGCTCGATCCCAAAACTTCCTCGCCATCTCTTCCCCGTCCACTCCAAACACTCCACCTCCTTTGTTTCCGATGATCTACTTTGATGCTCTTCACATGCGTCTCTCTGCTTTTATACCTCCTCGGCGGCTCTCCTGCTCGCTCTTATCCGCCCCGACCTGCATACCATAGGTCTGTCAATGTTCTACCCATTGCTATAGATACTGACCGATATTAGCAGACTTAGAGTTGACATCCCTCAACAGACATAATGTCTCAAACAGATTGCCCTTCGGTCTTTCACCGCTTCCCTGTAGAGCTCATTCGCGACATCTTCGAGTTCACGGCGCAGTCCGACCCCTCCTCAGCACGCGCACTATCCCTCGTCTGTGGCATCTCGCGTGTCTGGATAGAGCCCATCCTGTACCATACCGTCGTGATAGAGTCCGCCCGCTCCCTCAATGCATTCGCAGCCACCATCAATGCCAAACCCGCCAGCTTCTCCAGCCGCGTAAAGCACCTCGGCATCTTTGCGCCCGGCCCTCTCTCTGTCATCCACAGACTGCTGTCCGCATGCCAGGGCGTGCAGAACCTGGCGTGTGGCTTCTCCTTACCATCCTACGCCAAGGAGTACCGGATCGCCGAGCACGCATTCGCTCAGCGGGAGCAGCATCTGCTCAGTCTCTCCTGCACAGAGGGCTGGGACCCGACTCTCCTCGGCCCCTCCGTCACCCGCCTCCGCGTGCATCTGTCCTCGGCCAGCTGGGATCCCTCCCGCTTGGAACAGCTCACCCACCTCCGTTCTCTCACGCATCTGGCCATCGTCCACCGACAGAGCAACAACACCCTCGCGTTCCTCCTCCCCATCATCCGCGACATCCTCGGAAACATCCCTCTCCGGCTCCTCCTGGTGCAGGTGATCGGAAGGCCGCAGAGAGCCGCAGACGATTTAGTCCACGTGCTGAACACACGTGCAATGGGGGAGCTGCATGATCCACGCCTGGTCGCAGAAGCTGCGCCGTTCTCCACGGTGCGCCAATGGGAGTCTGCTTCCCGAGGTGCTGAGGATATGTGGTCCGCGGCAGAATCAGAGGTGACTCGCAGGCGAGAAAGCTTGTTGACTCGCCAGCGCATCCATGCATCAGCCATGACACAAGCGTAGTGTTCTTTCATTCGACAGCTGCAGTGTTGTATAGAAGCTACTTTTGTTCTCTTTGCCTATGGAGAATAATGTAATATGGTGGAATACGATCCCCAGGATCTGAGTGGTGGTCTATATGCGTGTAATTATATATCGTTCCTGCGCTCCAGCAACTGTGTGGATCCGATATTGTGCTATAATTGCATTCGGAGGAAATTATAAAGGCAGTCCATCCTGCCGTATGCGCGAAAGCTGTAATCGTCCGAGCTGTGCTTGTATGTAGATCCCCCTTTTGAAATCGATAAGATGAGAGGGTGCTCAGACGACTAGTCAGGATATGTCCATTTTACGCAGTCATCCTCATGTGACGAACGTGATGCCAGTGCGCTTTGACGACCATGGACGGGTCTCTGCATCGTTTGCATTCGGGCACGATCGCCATACCATCCGTCGCTTTGGAGCAGGTGCGGAACGAACAGGTCAACACCACAATAGCGGGTTCATCCCGAACGGCCATGATGGCGAGTATCTTCATCTGACTGCGACATATGGTCCGTATGCGAGTATGCGAGATAATTACCTGCTTCGCGAGGGCTACAGACAAAAAGTAGTGAGTATAACAAGGCGCTGGAAAATTAATGGTCCGAACCTATGTTGCAGACTCTGTGCTGAATCGGATTCATTAAAGCAATCGTATGAGGAACCATGCGAAGAGCCAGAGATATACGGCGGTGCTCCAAAATTATCCGTGAAACTCGAGACAGAATGTCGTCGAGATCCTGGTCGTATAAAAGACAGTGAACCGATGTCACCATCCTCGCGCTTTACATAAGGTCCACGCGACGACGAGGGGTGCAACGGCGGCAAATGTTCCGCCGATACACTGTTGCTCAATCTACTTGACGACTCCGGAGGCGCGATGCGATTCGTGGTAAACGGAGGGGACCACGAAGGAGAGGGGTACGGCTGCGGTGGTGGAGCGGCAGAATTGTACCACTGGGCAGCGGGTGCATGTGTGGGTAGAGGAGGCGGGGGCATTGCTCTGTGACTACCAGCGGGAGGTGCAAAGTTCGGGGGTTTGTGGCCCCTCTGATTGCATGTATTATTCGGCCTCAGAAACTTCATCAGTTTATCAAGCGGGAGGGTCTCCAAATTGTCCTGCAACATAATCGAGTCGTCGGGCGGAGAAGCTTGCGCCGTCGATGAGGACGGCATGCTGAACTGATCTTCGGTGCGTCCATAATGGCGAACAGTGTGCCAAGGGTCTGGAGGTGGTAGCGTGGCCGGCATATCGGAGTGGTAATCGAACTCTGCCGAAGTAATGATCTCCAGCTGCATGCCATCCAAATCTGTGGGTTCGTTGGTTGCACCCGGTAGAGCGGATTTCAGGTAGGACCTAGCAACCCCGATGTAATGGTCAGTGAAGTCAAATTTCGGAACAAGAGGAGATAGTAATTACAAGGCTTCATCTGCTTTTTCCCACCTCTGCGCCGCCCATTCGAGACCCGCTACCAGCGAGTCGATATCCTCCATCAATGCGTCGATCGTGTTTGCAGCAGCTAGGTCTGGTTCAAACCCTTTCGCCCGTCGTGCCTTTTCCCTAGCTTTGATAATCCATACGTTCAAGCACAGCACCGCACTGCATACTTCAGACGCAGACATGAGAATAGTGACATTGGCAAGCGAGCGGCGGCGTATTTCCTCTCCGATGCGAGCGATGGACCTAGCAGCATTCACAGCAATCGCGAGGTGAGTCAGGGCCTTCCGATCCACAGAAAATTGCTGCGTCGGTGCCCCAAGCGCCCGAAGCCGCGACGCTGACTGGGGAAGAAAGGAACGGTGGATCGAGATCTGGAGGAGGTTGAAGGCAATATAGATCGTCGCGGATTGGTTTGCGACGATCGGGTCCTCGATATTGGGCGTCCACCTGACTTACACCAAATCTAAAAACGCGTGTAAAGATGGAAAACAGAGTTCGACATACGGTACTCAGGCACAGCCGTAGTCCACTGCGTGAGAACTGCGTTGAGTTGCTTCAAAATTTCTTCCGGCTTCTGAGGATCTTTGAGACCCATGCGACTTTTCCACTTATCTACAGCGTACTGAAAGAACGGTAAAGCCACTCGCAGATAAAAGCAAGGATAGAACGTACAAGAGTGCGCAAACTGAAGGCAATGATGTCTGTTATCTTCAACCAAAGGACATACGCTGTGACTGCCGAAGGTTTCTGTGGAGGCTGCTTAAAAGCCAAAGCCGGATCATCGTTCTCCCAATACTCATCGTCGACCTCAAGGGGGTAGGGTGTGTCAAAGCTACAACAAATGTCAATAGAGGGCGAATGACGGCTGGCAGTGACAGACACTTACTCCTCGTCTCGCATTATACATGGTCTGCCCAACATGATGCTGCCTACGCGATCCCAAGCGACAAGGTGCCAGAACGCCCGTCTCCACAGTTCGTCCTCCACGCTCGGAGTGACTCCATAAACCTGCTTCCGATGCGCTCCAACATCCTGGATCTTGCGGGCACCGATGCCGATGACTATCCAGGCATTTGGATGCCAATGAGTGTCTCGCGTAAAAGCCGATGTCAACTGCAGAAAACGTCAACTGTGTCCAGAATGAGGTCAGAACATTAGGCAAGGCGTACACAGGCTGCTTGCACTTCAAACAGTCCTGCAGGCGCCATCAAAGACCGCTTGTGGAGGATGACATCTATGACGACAAGACTTGAGCAGCTATTGGGCAAGGAAGTCCAGAATGACGTACCCATAGCGGCAAAATAATACCCAAACCCGGCTTTCTTCCATCTGAGCCGTGTTGTTTCCTCATCTGCCGGCTTGTCTGGTGGCTCAGGCAAGAGCACTCGTTCATCATCCGTATAGCGGCTTGCTTGGGCGAACACGCACATGCAGACACATGCGAACCATACATCACGAATATAAAGCCCATCCGCGAATTGCCGCTCGAAGGTTGGCCGATGTAGCAGCCGAAACATGCTTTCGCATTGTTTGAAGTACAAATCGATGAGGGCTGTAGCAAGGTCCGGTGGTGGGAAGGCTTTTCGCAGGCTCGGAAAGCTGCTCGGTGACGTGACGTGGACACCTTCCCATTCGAGTTCCCACTGACAAATGAAGTAAGTCCCAGATTGAAAAGATATGGGAAGAAGCACTACTGGGCGCATGGGCGGCGTGACGATGACAGTCGCTCCATATGCACCGCTTCTTCGCTACGGAGGTCTGAGTGGGATTGAGAGTACTCACGATGGGAGTTTTCCAGAATGATTCTCGAAGGGACGAGTTCTGGGGGAGCTCGTGTTCTGGCAGCTCCCTTGGACTTCCATCCTCGGCAGAAAGGCCAGCGTCTACCCTCATCTCATTCAAGCGCTGCCGTTTCAGTTGACGAGTGGCTGCAGCTAGTCTGAAGGGACTGCTGCTGCCGTGAAAACGCATCTGCCCGTCAAGAGAGCGGTCACTTTTCTCCGACGGTCGCATGTCGTGAAGATTGAGACGTTTCATAGAGTTTCGTAGATTTGTCTCGTATATGTCTTCATCTTCGGACGTTGAGTAGCCATTAGATGCATCGCTATCTTGCTCTGCATCTGTAAGACCCGCTGAGGCTATCCTCCCCGTCCTCGCGGACGTGGATGGCAAAGAAGCGTAGGGTAATGGCGGAGCCAAGTGAAGTCGACGGGGGCGAGGAGGATCAGTAGTAAGTTGCAGGGTATCATCTGTCCTCCATGAATCGCGAATGACAGGAGGTCCTAATTCTGCAGAGAAATCGACCTCCGGTCGAAGCTAAGACAGACTTCAGTAAGCAGGCTGCACAGACGAGCAAAGAGGAACAGGCGATGCCAAGCCGAAAAGAAAAACAGCAGCTGAAGCGTGCCGATCGACTCCTATACACGAGCGCGTCCAGATAATGAATGAAAAAGATGACACCGACCCGCTTGAGTAAAGCCTCCATTTTCTCCAATCTGTTTTCCAAGCCCGTCACGTAGCTGCAATCGGGATGAGCACCAGACCATTCGCACGGAGCGCCGAATTACTGACGCTTTGGGGGGACCTCTCGGTTTGGACGCTTCTCTGGCCACAGGATCGCACGGGTGCAGAAGTCAGTCACACAGTATACGTAAATAAAACTGGAAGACGGCGCACTGGTAGGTGCAGGGTCTTCTCGCTTGCACACAGTTTGAGCAGACATTGGTCGCCATCTGTGGCCCATCACAGCGGGTCTTGCGCCTGCGACACGCATCGCAGGCGCGCTCGACCTTGCGCTTCTTGTGGGATGGACCGGCAAAATTAGCGGACCAGGAATATTGTGAAACATCGGAGAGTGGGCTTTCAAGGATTTGGTGAAAGGACGAGGAAGGCTGGGTGAAAACGGTCGTGTTGACATGCATAAGACCACAAGAGCTAGAGTCTTCGGGTACAAAGAGGTGGCCTGGATCGCGCAGAGTCGTGAAGGACGTGTTGAAGGCTTGAAAGGGTAAAGAGCAGGGGAGAAGGAGAGGTGGAGAGGTGGCCCAAGGGTAGAGCACGGAGCGAAAGCGAAATGAGAGGATGTATGGAAGAACAGATATTGCCGAAGTCAGTAACACAGGTTAGCAAAATTGAAAATCGAGCTCCGCGAGGAAGCAGTCGATCAGAATAGAGCCTTGCCTAGTAACGTACCGCAGTACGACTGCGCTTCCGACATCGCTGCGTCATACAGGGACCACATCGCTCAGAACATCCATCTCGATCGCACGATCGTCGCACATCCTGAATCTCACGGAACCGTGAGCTCGCAACGTCTAAAGATCGCATAGATTTCGTGTGCGACGCTTGGGTGACCTAGACTCCTAATCTTATTGTACCACCTTGTTGCACCCTATCTCAGTATCTGACGTTCTTCATCGGCAAGACGCGAGTCCGGCACTCAACGATACTCCAAACGAGGTTGAGAGGGCGCTTGCATCGAACCTCCGAATTGCTTTGGACCCCGTTTGACCAGCTTTGACCTAATACACATGCGCAGGCACGCTTGGTCTACGAGTCCGTACGTGGGTGACGTCGGTAAGGAGCACAAATTGGCCAACAAGTCAGCAGTCGACTAATCAGCGCTTAGCAGAGACGAACCAGACATACGTAAGTTATCAATGGCTCCGCTCACACGCCGGCTTCTACCCGGCCCGACGCTTACTAGTCCGTGGTGTAAAGCCTGGCCAAGTACTGCGCGCATCTTGAAACCAAACATGTCTTTCTCCTCATCGGCTCCAGTCTCTCGTGCAATCTTCAGACACTCTCGGCTCGCCTTCGCTGTCCGCCATCGATGGATGTCGTCACTTCCACCCCGGAAGCGACCATCCCCTCCCCCTCTGCCGCCCTCCGAACAACGTGAGTTCGAGGAGCTTGTCCGCAAGGCTTCAGGACCATCTATCAGTCAGAATGACTTGCACCCCGATACGCCAGTATCACTCAAGAAAGAGTTTGAAGGCGATGTCAACCCGATCACCGGCGAACGCGGGGGTCCCAAGCGCGAGCCTGTGAATCGATGGTCTGAGGATGGGGGTGATTGGAGTTTCAAAGGCAGAGTCTCCGACTTCTGACGAGGTACGGATGGTCGAATAATGATTGGGAATCTTCACATGAGTACGCACGTCCCATCCCATCCCATTATAGCTTTACCCATCCCATTCCATTATAGCTTTACCCGTCCCTTAACCACGTACTCCGTATGTCCTCAGTCTTCTATGAATTCCCGCAAGAAGACATTAATGTACCTTCATCGTTGCAGTGCCTTAAAGTGTTTTCGATTCAGAATTCTTTCGATATCGACTTTCAGGTCCATTTGATGGATACGGCAACCACCCGACGTTCGCAATGTCGGAGTTCGCAGCGAGAGCCACTACAATCGTCATTTCAGATGACAGGAAGCAGCATTCCGCAGTATTCGTAGCTTTGGATTGTAGAACTACATACTGGTAATGCCGCGTGACGCAGCAGCGTCGCAAGGCAATATGGAATCAAAAAAAAAAAAAAAAAAAGGCACCACCTACCGCAGCAATTCCATAGTATGCGTCTGGATAAATAAATGTGCAGTGGAGTAAGTGTATGGATGATAGATCTGCCATGTCTGCCAGACTACTATTATGGACACTTGAAGGACGTCAGGATACAAGTGTTTCGCCTTTGGTAAGTCTCCGTAAATGGTGTTCGATATAGAGAAGGGACACAGATGAGACGAGACTGATATCTTTATGGTATCCAATTCCGTTTGAAGAACAGTAGACATGATTTGAGTCCAGGCTGCCGTTGGAAACGGGCAATTGACGCTGAGGCAAATGGGTATAAATTGGAACAGAACGTTCGAAGTGAATGACATAGCGCGGCCGGAATGGATGGGTCTCTGAAGCCACAGAGAATCATAAAGATTTCTGTTCCAGCTTGCCAAGGAAACCGACCCAGGCTTTCTTGTCAATGACGCCTTCGTCTGCGAAAGTCATTGGTTATTTTCACACAGCCAAGTCTTGCACTGCCGACTTACAGTACCCATCATTGTCAATAACGATGACATATTTAGCACCAAGCTTGACGAAAAACTGCTGGACCACTTCCAGCGGAGAGTTGGTCTGAACAGTCAGCGGCGCCTACATTTCAATCCGTCATTCGAACATGAGCAGAAACGTCCGCAATAGTGCCATACCTGGTCCATATACACGCTAAGATCGAATGGATCGAGCTCTGGTCGGGTGCCACCCTCCACGAACAGAGACGAGGCTGACGAAGAGGACATACTATGTCTCCCAAATTGCTTTTGGCTGTGGAAGTGTACAAGGCTGTCTGCTTCATCCGCGACGATACCTGAGGGCAGAACGTAATGACTAACGACCTTCAAAATGAATGGAATCAAACTTACTTAGTGCATGTTCGAGTTCATTTGCCCCTATATATCCTACCATGCGCGAGCCCCCTTCATCGTCACGAAGGATTGGAAAGCCACTGTCGTCATAGCCTACTTTGACCAACTCCCGCAGCTGGTCTCGAATCGTCTTCACAGTATTGGGACGATCCAACCGAATCACATCCACATCGCGGTTAGTCTGACAGTGAGAATCAGGCGCCTGCATATTACAAGCCACGACGAGTGGGACATACGTACGACGTCGCTGATCTCGAGATTGCCCCAAATATAGTCATGCTTAGCATCAAGGTAGGGTAACTGAGCCAGCCTACAGAATATCAGACAGCAGCATGGACGAATGCATGAGATTGACATACTCAATGACTAGATCATATATACCTTTGGGTTCCAAGGCATCTGCAACCGTCTTCGCCACCAAGACTGCCAGCATCACCGGAACAACATAAGTCAGGGTATCTGTCAACTCGAACATGATGACCGCTAGAGATACCGTCGCCCTAGTCACACCTGACAAGGACGCAGCGGCACCGACCATGGCATATAATCCTGGGACAACGCAATTTAAGTCCCCTCGGCATACACTAAACAAGGAGGAATGCGGCCATCGCCACTGCGCGTATTGAACTAGAACTCCCATGATTCGACCGGCGCATGCACCGACACCCAGCGTAGGGATGAAGATGCCAGCAGGAACCTTGATGCCAAAGGTAACGATCGTGAGTGCAGCCTTAATGACAAGTGTGATGAAGATAGCCTGGATGACGGGCCAAGTCTGTGAAGCGGGATCGAGCACACAGAGCCCCGAGTGTGTGTTGGCGGAGCCGGCTCGGCATTCTGCGAAGAAATTGTATACAAGTTCAGTGCCGCCCATGTGCGTGTAGGGATTCACGAAGCTGCATAACGCCGTGAGCAGCGTGATCTGTAGACGGAGGTTTAATCTAACGCTCGAACGGCGACAATTCCATATTCCATATGATAACCCACCAGAGCTACTTCAGCGGCGGGATGTCTAGCAAGCCACGTCTTGCTACGCACATCACGACTCCAACGATAGTTGAGTTTGGAGAACCATGCGCCATAGACCCCGCCGAATACGCCTAGAAGCAGAAACGGCACTAGTTCATAAGCATGCCAGTCCTGCTTGCCCGCGTCAACACGGGAGAACCACAGATCGGAAGTTATATCTAGACCGCACCTTGTCATAGGTCACCTGTAACATCACCAGCTTTCCGGTGCCAAAAGGGTCCAGGAAACGAAGAGTGATTGCTGCAATCATGGCGCAAAAGAAACTTGGAGCTCGTCAATAAGTGCTCTGTTATTTTCGGTGTCGAGACATGGCAGTCGCACCTGCGCCACAAGACCTGGAACCCATATGCTTTGAGCCATGAGAAATTAAGAAAGTGCATAAAAGCGGACCTTGGGAGGGAAGAAATAGGATACTTCTTCGAGACTGAAAAGAGTTCCCCCAATCGGCGCACCGAAGGCCACTGCGACGCCTGCAGCACTCGCAGCACTGAGCACTTCCCGACGTTTCCCTGCATGCAAGCCAATTCGTCAGGAGACAGAAGTAGGGCCGCGGGTTGCAGAGTACACGGACCTTCATTGTTCTCATATTTGTGGAAGTAACGACTGACAATGTTGCCTATGCAACTGGCGATATGTACAAACGGTCCTTCCTTGCCAAGAGACAATCCTGATGCCGTAGATAGTGCGAGTCCAACGGACTTGGTAAACAGCGTACGACCACCAAGATAGCCGTGAATAACGAAACCTGATGAACCTGAATCAGATGACATGTAATGCAAAGAAGGCAGCCGTCCTACCCGACAAAATTGTTTTAATTTCGGGTATCCCACTCCCTGCTGCGTAATACATGACCTGGCGTCTGGCGGATGGGTTCGCTGGCGTGGCAGAGACTCCGGCGCCATCCTCATTTGCGAATTCAGGAGCTAAAACACCAGAGTCCTTGCGAGTGACAAAGGAAGTCGACTTGGTCAGCTTGAGGGTTAACGCGCAAGAAGTGAGGGCAAGGATAAGCTATTGACAAAACTTGATCAATATCGGCAACGAAGGCATATGGTCTGATCTCATCGCGATGCTCACCGCAAACAGGATGTAGGCGAAATAATCGATAATTTCTTGGGAGGAAGTCGACGATCCCGGCCTGCCCAGAACCTGGCCCCATGATCGCCACGCACTGCACGTTTCCTCCGCGTCCACGAGAGCATTCCCAAGGTTGTCTACCATAGATAAGGAGAAATCCTCATCGTCACGGACAGCGGGACAACAGAACCGCTTAGCCTTCCACCACGCCAACTGACAGTACCCATCCTTCAGATCGAACAGCCACTGCTCGCTACGCACGATGAGGAAAGCGATGACTGCAGTGAGAAAGCCGACAATCGTAACGACCACCCAGCCGATGGAACGATCGACCGCGTTCCGGATGCGACCCCGGGCAGACTTGCGGCGTCTCAGACGGTGCATGCGCGCAGAGTCCTTGATAGCGTCGTGCAGCCAATCGATGGAGGTAAAGGACGAGTACCAAACGCGGATGCCATTGGTCTTGGTGTCGGCGTTGGTCGATGACGCATCTTCTGATTTGCCCTGCGATCCAGCCAGAACGGGAGCATCGTATGCAGAAATAGGACGCTGGCCGTGAATCCTGCCGAAGAACGACGAGCGGTCGTTAGAGGCTGATGCGGGATCTGGCGTTACGGGATTCGATGATGGCCGAAGACGCTGCGGAAGTGTCGAAAGCTGCGGAAGTGCGGAAAGTCCGTGACGTTTGCGGAAGAAGGGCCTGGTCGCGGTGCGCGACGGGGAAATGGCAGGGAGCGCACCATATGAAGAATGGTTTTGACGGAGATCTGGGCGCGGTGAAGGGTTGAGAGGAGTCGTTTCTGAAGTATCATCCGATGGCTCGTTCTCTGTACCAATGCGTAGGAGACGTTGTCGACGCCACGTCGTGGTGGATGGGCCCCCAAGCGGCCCCGAAGGTGCGTCGGTGTCAGATGGTGTCGGTAACACTGACTTTGCTCTGGACAGCGTCGGTGATCGCGACATCGTGCGTACTTCCTGTCACCACCGTCGAACGATGACTGCTGAGCTTGTCGATGGTGAAACACAATACTTTATGACCATGATGTGTATTGACCACGTTGCCACTACCACTCACGGATCTCCCATCGGCATTATGGCCGTATTCGACCCTAAGTCAGGGTCACACAGCTCAGCTGAGCATCGAGTGAACCCTTCATGCGCTATACTATAGTTGTAGAAATTATGAGAATCTATGTAGACTACAGGTCCGCTTAATGGATTCGCAAAGTCTGAACCAGGACGTGGGTACTACACAGGGAAGGGCTTCCGAGAGCGAAGTACATCAGGTGCACATACAGCAAGAGATCATGCAAACACAAGGGAGAGGCTCTTGAAAGACACCAGGCTCGGAAGGGCAAGCTGGGAATGTCCACCTGAATCAAGCCCATGATCAGTACCAGGCCATTCGACACGCGCACGAACGGCACGTACCAGACTGCCTCGGCTGAGCCTTGGGCCTCTTGGCAATCGGAGTCGCCATCTTACCGAACAGACTCTTGATGCCTGTATTGGGGCCTTCCGATGTCCTCGAGGCCAGCGCCGCGTCGGAGAAGGGCAGGGTGCCCTTCGATCTGCGTGGCAAGAAACTGAGGATGGAGAAGCCCTTGAACTCATGAAGCCTTGTCGATGCCTGTACGTCCGGCTCGGATCTGAAAATGGACCCGCCGTCAAAGTCGGAAGCCGCAGTGTCGCCAGACGCTGAAGTGGGCGCGGATGAGCAGTCCAAGAGGCCAGTTTCGATATATCTCGATCCCGATGCGATGCCTACAGCTTGGACGGGTACGGCCGCTTCAACTTCTTCGGTGAGTGCCACAGGACCGTGTCCCCCCTGCTGCGATTTGCCTTCGACGACCGCTGGGGTGACATCCGTGAGTGCGGAAACAGTCGTGCTCTGCTCGGGCTCGCAAGCAGGGAACCCTGACGTTGAAGGAGCGGCCTGAGAGGATGGTACGTTCAGATCGTCGGCAGCAGCTGCGGAAGAATCTGGTTGGGCCTGACTTTCGACGTTGGCCGTGGCCACAGCATCAAGGGATGAGACCGTGTGCGTGTCCGAGGAACGTCGCTCCCGTGTGATAGACTCCGAACGTTTGCGTGACGCGGGTTCGAGTTCGTTGTCTGGAAGTGGGTTCGACACCGTGGCAGATACAGAACGGCATTTGGAAAGGGCGTCGCCTATCAATGCGCACGATGGTGCTGGTAGCTCGAGTAGCTCGCTCCTATTCACAACTTCAAGGTCGCGTGTAGCGATGGATGGTCGTCCGGAGGTGGACGGGCCAGCGACGGTGGAATCTACCTGGAGAGAAGCAGAACGCTGGAATGCAGATGGCCCAAGCATCTTGCGGATGGCGATGGTGATGTCAGACGGCTCTAGAAGACCAAGATCTATACTGTCGACACCAGGCCCACTCATGAATGACGTTGATGTTACAGAAACGGAGGCAGAGACAGGCCCTTCGGTTTGCAGCGTAGGTATCGGTGTTGGTGGAAGAGTGCGGTGTTGGAAGATAGATGGACGAAGATATCTGTTTCTGGGAGGCGTCGGCAAAGTGAGTGTCTGTGTCTGTATGGGCAAGCCTGGCCCGACGCTAGACGACGATCCCCGCTTCCGAGCGAGGGACGAGAAAGTGGAAGACGAAAGAACGCTGAGCATGACGGCGCTCCAAGTTGGAGTAAGCAAAGTACGCTAGAAGGTAATGAGGAAGAATACCGATCATGTCCAAGCCGGTCCGCAACCAAACCAGACTCGTCTTGACCAGATCTCTGACTGGATGGAGATGTCAGAAACATAACCTATATGGCACATACAACTAGTTTCACATGAGAAAGAGCGCTGAAATTCTAAATTCCTGAACCTATGACAGTACTTACTGTCATAACCATGCATAGATGTCGGACTCGGCAATTCTGACGAACTGACTTTGATCAGGCTTCGGTAACTTAGGGTTGGGGTTACGGGCGAATCTATAGATCTGGTGGCTGTGCTCACTGTTATCCCGATCGACATCGAGGAACCTGTCGGAAGTTCTCCGTGTCGTGTGCGTCAAGTCAAGTATCTTTATCATTTCTCATCATCTCTCAAGTGCACAGGTCATCTAGGCCATGTGCCAGATATCGACGAAAAGTGAGTGCGTCAGGGTCCTCATTGGGTGAAAGTCCCGCCAAGGAATTCGCCCGGTCGATCACCTCTGGTCGTGTTCAGGGTATCCGGCGCAGTCTGTTGCAGTAATGACCGCGCAGCATCCGGCTTTACCGTGCACTACGCTGTGACCATCATGGAAATGGTGCATTATAAAGTCTCTCATTTTAATGGCTGATCCTCATTGCAACTTCCCGAGTCCACTTGGTCAACGATGGCTTCGAATCGCTGGCTTTCTGCGCCTGACCCCGAGTGGACTGCGGTAGCCTCAACGCTACCGTCTTTTGCGTTGCCGATTGACGTCCCGCTTTCCGAGGTCAGAAAGAAATACCATGATGATCTCGTTCCAGGTATCAAGAAGTCACTGGAGCCCCGTCTACCAAAGGGTGAGCAATTTCCTTCAAGCGAAAACAAGTATTCACAGAATCAACGCAGAATCCGAGTACCGCACTGAAGATCATCACATTCCGGTCTAGGGGGGCACAATTCTAGTTCGGTGCTACATTCCGACACCGGTCGGTGGAGAGCGCAGACATTTTCCGGTCATGCGATGGTAAGGACAACGCTGCCATTTTCGAACGTTGGTATTAATGCTCGCGTCTCTGTGCGCCGTTAGGTTGGATGCTCGCCGACATAGATTTCGACGATTATCGGCTCCGAAAGACTTGTGTGGACCTGCAAATCTCTATCGTCAATGTCGAATACAGGTTGGCTATGTAATTGATAGTCATGTTCCATATTCTCAACAGCATTGTTCATTTTAGATTGATGTCTGAACACTCTTTTGTAACTAGTGTCAACGATTGCTATGCCGCAGTCAAATGGGTCAGAACCATATTGTTGGAATATTTAACTTGTTCTCACAAATTACGTAGGCTGTGTTCAACGATGATATCCTCTCAAGCAGCCCGGAGCAGCCCCTCATCGTTGCCGGCTCGACGGCCGGGGCAAACACAGTGTCTGTCATAGCACATAGAGCCCGCGAGGATCCTTTCTTCAAGTCAAGGCCCATCACTGGACACGCAGTCCAGAGCCCGAACCTCTGTCACTGCGACGACTACCCAGAGAGGTATCCATATTTCCTGCTAGTGTGCATCAATGCGCTCCAACGCTCTCTGCACTTGCAGATTCCGCGATGAACTCCTTTCGAAGGATGAGCTCAAAGATGGGCCACTCGTAGGGCGGCCAGAGCTCATGCTCATGTACAGTGAGCATGCCCGGCAGTTCGCATTTGTCTTTTCTTTTCTCAACTATCTTGAAGCCGTCGCCGGCAACAGTGGCATGGCCGACATGCAGAATCCTGAAATTGCACCGCTTTTGTACCCGTCTCACGCCGGCCTTCCACCATTGTACATTCAGATATGTGGAATGGATTCCCTTCGGGATGAAGAGCTGCTCTACGAGCGCATGTTACGTGAGGCCGGGGTAAAGACAAAGTTTACTCTGTGCGTAACACTTAATGGACTACAGAATTTCCATGAACCACACTGACTGACTGTTGTAGGTATCCCGGCTTGCAGCACTGGTTTCACAATTATGTGCCCACGTTGTCAGCAGCAGAAAAATTTGACGACGACTTTCGGCAAGGCATCCAGTGGTTACTTAGCGGTGCTTCCTGAAACGAATGGTAGCTAAAGTACAGCGTAATAGCCTTGATAAACTGTTGACTGTAGTTGAGATATGTCCAATGACGATGGGTAAAGTAAGAGGATGGGATTCGGTGAGGAGCATGAGGTCCAAATACAGTACAAATAACAAGCGAGGAAGCCGGTTCGCGACAATAGTGAATATGCGTTGAATAAGAAAGTCCATCCAGTAATCTATCGGGGCAATAGAGGTCGGTGGAGATGATGAATGAAAAAAAGAAAAGCGTCGCCTCGGGTGCTCGTACCAGATTCAGAAGCCTGCGAGGATACCCAACCAACTGTGGGCATGATAGTTGAGCTCCATGTACTCCTCATCCTCGTCACTGTCGATGTCGTCGTAGCCCCAAATATCATAGCCTCCATCATAATCTTCTTCGGAGTCGTCGTCCAAATAGTCGTAAGCTGTAGGAGATGGAAATTTCTTGTGAAAGCGGGGGTTCCAGAAGAAGTCTTGCGTCTCTACAGGATTATCGATGCCATGGCTGGTCGGTTTGAATAATTAGCTAGTTCATATATATTGGTGATAGCCGAACACACCTCTCCTTTACATGTTGGACAATGACCTCACGATAGAGCCAAGTCGAAAGAGATCCATGTCGTTCGATGTGAATAGCACAATGTGCACATCCCCAGTGTTGGTCCGCGCCGTGGATGATAGGGTTTTCCTGGTCTTTGACAATTATGGTTTCTTGCTCGCCCAGAAGCTCAAACCGCGCCACGTCATGATTAGTTGCCAGACCATGTAGGGTGTGTTCAACCTGCAGAGAACAGGTAAATCCGGCGGATGATAATCCGAACATCCTCGACACTTACGCATGCCCGCCAAGACAACGCTCTCCTTCTTACAACTCCAGGCCCACCGTATAGAATATCATGTTGCGTGGTGTGTGCGGAACAATTCAAGCAGATGAACCGTGGATCCAGCCTGTCAAGATCATCCGGTTTCGTTGTCCTAACATCTAGGCCGAGTAGCTGTATGACCATTGAGACTATCTCCGAGCCTTTCTCGTGGTACTCGGGCAACGCTGCATCTACATTCCGCGAATGGTCCAAGTGCTGGCATCTGTGTGCAATGACTTCCGGACCAACCAGTATCTGGCCGGCCCACCCGCCAGTCCCGGCGTAGCGACGACAACCCAGACTATTTTTGCAGATAAAGACGGAGGTAGCCAAATCGAGACGTTCCGACAGAGAGACAGGTGAAGACACCCCGGCTGACGGGCCCAATGAGGAACTGGACTCAGTATTGGTCGACGGGAGCTTGGGTTCTGGAAGCCTTGCCGATAGGGCGGCCCTACGGTTCTGCATCCAGTGGTCTAGCTCGCCTTGGATGTGTGGCATGACGTCTGCAAGGGCTTGCCGCATCTGCTGGTTGACTTCGGCGTCTTCCTCTATGAGATCCGCGATGCTCGGCAGTTGTAGCACATCGTGCTCCGATGGCAAAAAGGGTACATCCTTGGGAGGCAAAGTCTTGAGGTAATTGATGTACTGTTCAGCAGCTAATGTTTCTCGACACTTTCTACGCGCTCTCATCTCAGCTGCGAGCCGCCTGGCTTGAGCTGCGTCCAGATCAGGCTTCAAGATCGGCCAGATCCGAGCCCAGACTAGAAGAGGGGATGACTATAGTTTGATTATCACGAGTGAATCACTCACCTCGGTCAGACATAGGTTTGGCGCTTTTGACTTCACGATGGTAACGCATCTCTGCAACATCCGCTTTGGTGTACCCCAACTGCAAGCACCGAGATTGAATCCTAATAACGAATCAGCTGATGCCCCAATAGATTTAGATTAGACAGCGCACTCTTCATATCGTGTATCTTTGATTTGCTGCAGTTCGATCCAGCGATCATCAACCTTCTTAAGATTCCACTCTCGACAGAGTCGGGTATGCTGTGCGATGATTAGGCAAGGACTTTGTGGAAAGACGGGAGAACTAACTTCTTTCCGAGCTTCTAATGCTTGCTTTTTCTTCGCCTTAAAAGCTTGTAATGCTTCACGGTACTCATCACTGTCCATATTACCGACTTTTTCCCCGACAGCGTCAAATTCCTTCTGAAGCCGACATATATCTTCGTCCCACCAGTGATTGCCGTACCAGACGCGTCCGCGACTTTTCGGGCCCTCTGCAGCAACATAGTAAATGACGGGCTAGACGTTCAATTCTCATTATGCAAAGATAAGCAAGACGGACCTGTGGTGGCAGGCAAAAGCTCCAGCAGACTGAGGTCGAATTTAGGGTACAACGCTTGTATCTGGATAACATCTCCAAGGAGACTGTGCCAGAGAATTAGATTGTGGTCTGTCAGATAAGATAAGCCACATACTGATTTGCAAGGCAAGCGTTACAAGCTCGACGTTGTAGTATGAATATTACCTTGGCAACAGGCTTTGCGCCGCAAGTCTGCAAGTTCATTATGTTACACTGACCAACAGGAGCAAAGGGACGTAAGACCGCACATGACAAAATGCCCCTCCAAAGAGAAGATTGGACCAGGCAGGATGCGACATATCGGCGGGGCAAGGGGGAACATCCGGGGTCAGCTCATATGAACCTTTCCAAAGGAATGCACAGCGTCGAGACAAGAGAACCCGACGGAAGGCCTTGGACACACGGCTGAGCTGAACCAAATCGACAGGTAGAAGATGGCTAAATATCTAGAAAAAGGAGATGAGCAAATCCAGAGCGACTTAGCGAAATGCAGATGGTGCTAAGCTAACCTCGTAAAGGATGTCCAGCGGCATTGTAGGAAGAGCACTGAGACGGCCTTGTTTACGCTTTGAGAGACCGTTCACCTTCCTACTCTTCGTATTTGAAGCCTTTCTAGGTCGTTTAGCAGGGCGCTCGTCTGGCTCATCTGAATCCTCTGAATGGAGTGTTTCAGTGTAAGGTCGCGACGCAAAGGCAGGAAGCCACATGTGAAACGTGAGCTATGAGACTCACCGTGATCCATAACAGCATGGTCGCTGTCATCGTCGCGATCGTCAACGAAATCATCGACCATCATGGATGGCGGCGGTAGCTTTCCGGTTCTACTGCGAGTGGTTGGAGCCATGGTGAGAGGAGGATGGATCCGAGGAGGCGACGGCTGCAGGCCCGAGACGGAGGAGCGCTTGCGGAGTCCCAATATGCTTGGCGCCCAAGAGACGGGACGCGTCTGTTCTCACGCTCCTAGCCTTATCCCTTCGACCACCATCGCCCATACACAAACATGAGCTCTAGCCTCGGTGTCCCCGTCAAACTTCTTCACGAATCTTTCGGTCATATAATCACAGTGGAATTAAAGACAGGCCAGCTGTATCGTGGCAAGTTGGCCGAAGGTTTGTTCCAGGCATTCTCTTGTTTGAGCATTCTCCGATCTTCTTTCATTCCTACAGCCGAGGACAATCTAAACGTTTCTCTGAAAGACATCACCGTGACAGGCAGAGATGGCCGCGTCTCACAACTCGATCAGGTGTATATTCGGGGAAGCATGGTCCGATTCTTCATCGTGCCGGACATGTTGCAGAACGCTCCCATGTACGCACTATTGTGTTTCGTCTCGAAGCATATCTCTGATCATATATCAATTAGGTTCAAACGAGTAGGACCAAATGCTATGCGGGGTAGGGGTATTGGTACGGCTCGTGGACGTGCAACGATCATGAGAGGTGTGCATATCATTATTCTTTCCTTCTGACATACTAATCAACCATCTTCATCTAGCGAACGGTACGCGTGTCCTGACTAACACCTTCGGACTGACGCTTATCATTTCCCTTTTTAGCTCGTCGTGGCCGTGGTGTTCCTGCCGCAAGAGGAATCAGACGATGAAGTTGAGTATTGTAGCCAGCCTTCCATCCCCAAAAGCCATTGTGTCCTTGCCTGTATGATATTACGTGTACGCCGATCATATTGAGTGGTTGTCTTCCTATAGTTGGGTGCCTAGCTCTCCTCTCGATATGCTGCAAGCTATAGTGACATCTCTATCATGCGCGGGCGACATCCTTGTACGTCCGGCTATCTTGTCCTTTCTGAACCTTTGCAGAACGCATGACTGACGGTGTCGTGCCGAAGGTCCTCCTTTTTGCCTAGCATTTGTGTCTCAGTACTTAAGGCATCCACATAGTTGCATGTTTGAGACCAGGACTAGGACACGCTCCGTCCTTCGACAAATGTTACCTTGTTCGTGTCGAAATATGTAGTCATGGTTGCGTTATGAGCTCTTGTCCGTAATCTCAGTTTTTATGTACACGCATGCTCTGTATGGTACAAACTCTACCGGTAGCTAGATGCTGAAGATAGCAAAGGCAGCTCAAGCGGGTTTCAAGGATGCGCTAAGTTGACTTGCTATTGACTCTCCGTCTTCGGCAGACGTCAGCAGTGAAAAATGACATAGACTGAATGACAAACATATAATCTGACACCTTCACTGTGGACCAATCGACCGAACTTATGGACGGAGCTTGAGTTTGAGGATGGTGGAATTTGAAACCAAAGTTGCCAAACAACGCGGTCGAGCGCCAGTTGGCCTTTCGCCACCTTGTCCGAGTCCGTCGCGCGCTGTGGACGATGGCCGTGCAAAGCCCTCCTGCAGCATCTGCAGATCCTTATGAACTCGAACGACTCGCTGAAGAACTGGCAGCCCGTGAAGCCTTGAATGCGCTTTCCCCGGTCAAACAACAGTTCGAAGATGCAGACTTAACACCGCATGAGCTTCCTCTCTATGCCCCGCTCTCTCATAGCAACCCATTTTTTACTGCTGAGACTTTTAATGTGGAGGACTTCCTACTTTCGCGCTCCCATACATCCCTTCCCGATCTGCGCTCAGAACTTAGGGACTATCTTGGAAACTTGAAGGAGGAGCTGGTCAAGCTCATCAATGACGATTACGAGGCGTTCATTAGTCTGAGCACAGACTTGAAGGGAGAGGGTGTAAGACTGGACGAGTTGAGACGCCCTCTTGTAGAGCTCAGAGCACAAATTCTTGTACGTTCGTTGAGATCTTTATCACGAACTCGAGTCAAAATATGAATGATTTGAGACTAGGAGTCGCGGAGCGAGCTGCATTCGATACGGGAAGCAATCCAGACCAAACTCAAGAAACGATCTTCTCTCCGAGAGGAAAAGGTATGGCCAAATTTTCAGCCGCCTTTGTTCGTTGTTCATCCTACTCTTCAGACCTTCCTTCATCTACTCTTGAAAATCTCGGAATCGATTACTCGCCTTGAGTCACTCCTTTTCATTGCAGCACACGAAGATGTTCCTCCAGAACTTAAGGACATGCACTTATCAAAGTCACTGAGCACCTTCGATGAAGACAGCTCTGACGAACGGTAGCCGTGTCTCTATATGACTCGGTTGTATACTTACTTATTCACCACTAGAATACGAGGCAACCGTGCCAAGCACCTTACTCGAGTCGCTGCGGAATTCACACAGCTTCTGTATCACGTCCAGAAGGCAAATGACGAACGACCTTCCGCTTTTGTGGACGAAATGCAATGGGTTTGTGAGCTGTTCTGATCCTCACTCGCTGCATTTTCTGATTCTATATTCATTGGTCTTTTGACTTAGAGAATTGAAAGAGTTAAATCCACCATCTCGTCTGATCTCGACCATCTATTTGCAACGACCCTAACGAATCTCACGGATACCCGGAGTAGCAAACTCAGCGAGGTTGAGAAGGCTAAACAAGTGACAGACATGGCTGAATGCTTCAAGACGTACGATGCTCTTGGTCTTTGGCGTGATGCAGAGGATGTTCTTCGCCGTGAGATTGTGCGCGACTTCGTCAAAAAGGTGACTCTGCAGAAACAATGAGTTAATGATGTCGTCTTAATATCACCACCATCTTTTCTGTAGACAATATTCCCTGGCGCGCTTTCAGCACCTCACTCTCCACTTCTTCCTCACACTCCTCTACCGGTACGAGCTCCGTCACCGGCTCTTCTGACCGCCTCGTTTCTGCCGCCGCGCACGCCGTACACTCCATTCACTGCGTTCGCTTCCAAACAAAATCCCTTCGAGGCCGCGATCGCTTCTTCATCTGCCTATCTCCTCGATGACACGGACAATCCACTTGCCGGCTTGTACAACGCCATTCTAAAGTTTGTGGACCGCGATCTCAAGCGTATATTGGAGATCGCAGAGAAGGTTTCGATCAAAGCGGACAGAGGGAAGATACAGGAAGTAGCTCAGCCGAGGGTGCAGCGCAGACAGAAAGGCGAGACATTCGAAATCATGTCTAATGTGATTTGGGCAGAGATTGGCAGGGCTATCATGGATGAACTCGGAAGTGTCATCTTCGCAGCCGGAAAGCCAGACGAGTTCCGTAGAGTAAGCATCCCGCATGCTCCATGCATAATCAATCCGTCCTTGACAAGTTTCCAATCCTGACAGAACCACGAGACGACACAAGCCTTCATCCGCTCACTTCAATATTTGGCTCCTTCGGCTGCTTCTGCCAAGTCCATCACATCACATCCGGTCTATGCGACCTTCCAGAAACGATGGCAACTCCCAGTCTATTTTCAGTTACGGTGGAAAGAAATTGTCACCAAAGTTGAAGATGCCCTTACTGTACAAAAGGTCGAAGCCAACGCACCTCCTGGTGCGTGATTTTTTTTTTGCACACCTGACTGGTATTGATCAGTCTCGAAGATATGCGTCCTTTCGTCACTGCCCAGGGAGCCGCTATATGGACTGCCATCACCACGTGCTGGAGCGGAGAGGTTTACATTCCTCAGCTCGGCCACCGCTTCTGGAAATTAACCCTGCAGCTACTATGTCGATATAGGGTATGGCTGGAAAGCAGTCTCCCGAGGTTCGACCCTCTCCTTAAATCTGCGCTTTCTGAGAAGGTATGTCAAACATGCATCTGATGAGGCTCCGTTTGACAGTGATTGGTAGGCACAGGCCCCGGGCAGCCCATCTCTGAGCCGAGCGTCAACTCCAAATCCGCCTGTTGAGGGACACGCGTTGGAGGATAACACTGCTGACGAGACAGTCCTGAAGCAGTTTGCAGCTGCCATAACTGAGATCACAGTTTTTGAGTCTCGCACACGCACACTGTGGAGAGAAGAGACAAGCATGATGTTGTCGACCCCTCTGGAAGACAGTGATGATGATGTCAACATCTTGGAAGGTCAGTTTTCTTCACCCACGATAGTAGTCTTGATTTGACACTTCATAGATGCGCTAACTCATTCAATCTCTAATCTGACATCCCTGATCCCTTCCATGTCGAGTCAAATCGTTGCGATTCTGAGCCGACGTGCTTGTGACGCATTGCTCCCCGTGCGATCCATACCATCTCAATTCCGAGCGATGTCCAACAAGCGCACGCCAACCGAACCAAGCTACTTCGTCGCACTGGTTCTGCGTCCCGTTCAAACTTTTTTCGGCATCGGTGCAGCTGATGGGCCTGGCAAAGCACTGAAAGACCAATTTCTCAAGTCTTACGTGGAAGAAATCTTCGAGAATGCTGTACAAAGGTATATATTTTTCCATCTTCATAAACCACAAATGGCTAATTGTGCATTCTACCTAGGTATATATTTTATCTGGCCGCCATGAAGAAAACCGAAGACTCCCTCAGGCGCCTCAAGAAGGGCAAGAAATCTACCTTCTCGCTCTTCGGGAGCTCTACAGCTGCAAACGACGACAATCGGGATGAAGAGCGCATCCGCACCCAGATGATACTGGACGTTGAAGCATTTGGCAAAGATGCTCAGGCGCTCGGCGTCGATGTAGCGAACCACCCAAACTTCAAGTCTTTACATGAAATGGTGCTCACAAACATCCCAGATGGTAAGCTTTGCCGGTGATGTATATGGATATGCTACTTATTCTTCCATCGCAGAATCTTAGGAGAATGCTCTTGCAGCATGTCAATATTTGTGTCTCGAGATACCTTCGCTTGTCAACGACATGGACATCCAACACCATGGACACTGAGGCTGATTTCATGAGAAATGACATACATATAAATTAAGCAAATCCGGTAGCGTAATTAAGTATTTAATGCGTCTTAATGTACAATGCTTGGTGAAGGATCAGATGGTGCACATCTCCTATGGTATATAGTGCCTGTCCGTGAAACAACGATCTTGTCCACCGCTATGCGCTCTGCCGAACCATCGGTCGTCTGTGAAGTCGACAGCAACGGCTTTCGACAATACATACACGTTCCATGCTCAGTAACCCAACCTTTCGCCCGCTCCCGAGTGAGGATCTCGACCGTCTCGAAGATGTCGCGCTCCACGAGGTGCTTGGTGATGATCAGCATATCTCCGTCCGATCGATAGGTCTCCAACATGCTCGTCAATACTGTGCGGAATTCCGTATACGGCGTGCCTGCTGCCGACTTTGATGAAGCGTCGACCAAGCGCTTGAACAAACTGGGGAAGGAGACCCGGCATGATGAGCTGACAGAAATCAGGGACAGGAAGGTTTCTTGTACAAGAGCGCGCAGGGCATCTAGTGTTCGGCGCTGGAACCGCAGTGTTCCCGTCTCCGAAGAATCATCTGACACAACAGACAATGCTTCGGGGAAACAGCAGCTCATTGCGGACTGCACAGACTCGATCTGGATGTGCAGCAATCGGAACCAAAGCTCTTCTACCGGCACATCGCTCCCTTTCGTCCTCGAATGCTGCAAACAAATGGATGTGCCCATCCGCACCAGTGCCTGCAAAGGGTTGATGTTGTCCTGCACAGAAAGTTCTGTCCATGGTTCGATCGGCGCGGGTATCGCTTGGCAGACTCGTGATATCAACTTTTGGTTGAAAGCTTCCAGCTTTGACATCGCAGATGCCGAGTCACCTCGCCAGTCTAATGCCCAAACGACAGCATCGAAGACTTCATGTTCTTCACAGGTGCGCAAGGCATCGTCCCAGTCCAAGAAGTCGCGCGGCAGATATTCGAGGGCCGGAATGACGCCAGCTGCGTCTACCTGACACTGCAAAGAAATGTAGAGCTGACGCAAAGGTTGCGGGACATGCGGTGATGGACGTTCCCCTCGTAACGTGGCGACAGAATCCTCCTCCTCCGTTGCGGACGCCGGCCCGAGAAGATGTCTCAAATATGCGAAACGCTGAAGAGTGGCGCTAGGATCAAGACAAGCCAGGGCTTGCTCGTGAAACTGCGGTGCATGCTTGTCCAGGAAAGACGAGGTGTCTACGATGCTAGCCTCCAGGAGCTGCTCTAAAGAATCGGAAACGGCTGCAAGGAGATCGCTCGGGACATGGCCGTCATTTCGCTGAGAGGCTTTTTGAAAGATAGCGTCAGCGTTTCGGAAGACCTCTGCAGTATGAAGGTCGGGGTCGTGCACATAGGCTAGGAGCAAGGGGGCCCACTGCTGTTCTTGGGAATACCACGATCGCAAGATGCGGTAGAAATGAGCTTCCTCGAATATTCGGAGGATGCGATCGCTCTCGTGAGGCGTGTACACGGACAAAAGGTATTCTGCGGCCAATTGCCGATCCTCACGCGTACTCTGGTCCGGGTCCCGAGCGAGGCCGATGAGGATGTTGTGCAACGCCGAAGGCGGAATTTGAATGAACTGAGGATACTTGGGGACGTTGCGTGCGATGAAGATGTTGACAAAGGTGATGTCGGCATTAGAAAGATTAGGTGTTGAGACAAGCTCCAGCAGGATCTTAACGATTATTAGTCTGGTGACGCCTTGTGTTTCGTCATTCAGATATGGATCCTCAAATGCCATATCAAGCGAGTGTAGAAGCGCCTCCGCATCGAAACGAAGCAGGAGTCTACAGTAAGGATAAGTTGGTTCGACGCCACCTTCCTCATCTGCCGTGAAAACGAGCTTTCCATCTTCGCCCAGAGGCCAAACGCTGGAGCGCCCAAAGAATAGGAAGGTGTAGATATCGCGTTTGGCAGTGAATGATTCCTCCGGGTCCAGTGGTTCTTCACTGGGATAGGTCAGACCACAGAGAACGGCCGCCAGGTAGGGGAAGATTTTATAGGCATTAAGAACGGTGGATCGCATAGTCTCTTGGAGATATTCGGATGGCGAAGAACTCTCCGACCTGAGCAACCTCTCGCGCCTATCCTGCATGACCTTCCGGATAAGGCCCAGCAGCTCGACGAGAGGCGATACATAGTCCTTGAGGGCCCGTGTGTAGACATATATCAAAGCATCGTAGAGCTGATATTTCTGACAGAGCCCGATAGCCTGATTGATGTCCAAGCACTCCGGGTCTATATGCCAAATGACCCTTTCGGCAAGATCTGGATGATCGTCTTCGCTATGCATTGCGATCAGACGTTGGGTGATGCGCGGAGGCACATACTGGATGTCGCCATTGAGAATGAAGATTTCGAGCTGTTCAAGATAGATGCGAGCAATCCCCGCGTCATCGTAGCATTGAAAGAGGTCCTCGTAAAGGAAGTCGAAGTCATCCAGCGCAATGCAAGCGCGAGTGCATGTTGCCGTTAGGCTTTCAAATAACGAAGTGCGATCCACCCCCCGGCCATCAGGGGTGATATGCGTGGCATCCGTCATTCGCTCTTCTGAGAACGCATATTGCATAGATGCGGCCATGAGCTGGCGTATCCTCTCCCCCACCACCGCTTTGAGCTGATGCGCGTCATCAGGTAAGCCATTCTTGTTGCCATGCGCAGTGCCAAGATAATATGACCGAGCGAGATCGATGGCGTTCAGGAAATCGCCTTCATCAACGAGAGTCAAGATTCGGTCTGCCCATGTGAGAAGCATGCCAACTTGGACCTCATGTGGGCCCTGAAAATCGTTCGGTCAAAAGCGAAAGAACCTCGAATGCAAGCACCATGACACTCACAAGAAAGAATATCTTCCCCTTGTATGTCCGCACACTATGGGCTACATTGGCCCGCGCGTCTGCGAACGAAACAGCACCGCTCGCGGTAGAGGCCAGAGTCGGAGATACCAGCGTTGAGGCGTCGAAATGGACTTGTTCCACTAGCCGCGAAGTCCTGACATCGAACACGCTCAAGGTTGAAGCAGTGACAACAACAATTTGCTGTGATTCAAAAGGGTCAGGCTCGTTATATACGTACGCAATCAACAAAACAAACGGACCCACATTTGGGTTCAACCATTGAATTGCCAGGACATCATCTTGTGCAGACCAGCTGGCGGCTTCTTGGAAAGTCAAGTGACCAACCTCGATAGTCGTTGTCTTTCCTGTCCTCTGATTTACACTCTTCTCTGTTGTCTTGCTCTCAGAGACCCGTATGAGATTCAATGAAGAACCCCAAGAGTAAACCAGCAACGGCACTGTGGATTCAGCTGGGGGGACCTTCTCGCCTTTCTTAGCCGTCCTCGACACGTCAACGAACACGCTGGGAAACCATGCCAGAGCGGCGCGATATTTGGACTTTCCCATTTGTTCGTCGTCCTCGCTTCGATGCCGCCTGTACCATGTCTTCGGTGAAGGTCGGAGGCCCACGATTACAAGTTTCGCAGCTGTCAACAGAGCAACAACATTATATGCATCGGTAGCATGTGGTGCTGTTCCGAGGGGTAATGGTGCCATGGCTAGAATCGTATTCGCCTTCCTCGACCTGTGCCGACGTATTGGAGGTGGTGGAGCAGGCGACCCATTCGCCTTGGCAAGTGAGAAGTGGGGTGGTACTGGAGGGTCTTCATCAGGGTATTTTCCCAAAATTCGCAGTACATCAGACGCATCGACGAAGAGCACCTTTCCGAGGCTGTGGTAGAAGGCCAGTCCAACATCATCGGCCGAGACTATAGCTGTATGCCTCCCAGCTACGAAGTCTACGTTGACGATACGGGAGCCTAGTAGATGCCCTTCCTTCCGTCCCGAGGCCACAGCAGCTAATGATGTTGGAGGTACAAAACGCACAGGCGTTTGAGGTCTTGCCAAATCAAAGAGCTGAATATGACCAAACGCATGCCCGACGGCAACGAAGGAGTGGTCATGAGACAGTGCCAGAGCGGTGACAGGCCCGACGGTCTTCTCTACGAGTCACGCGTCAGGCATTTTCATCTCACGAGAAGACCCATCTCACCGGAATTAGTATCTCCACATATCCATTTGAGGGTTTGTTTGAAGTCGAACACATATACCCGCCCAGTATCAGTCCCGACGCAAATCAAACCGTTCGCAGCGAGGACCGTCGGAGAACCCGGCGGCGCAGACCCAAGAATAGCAGATGCTTTATGAGGCACCTTAGAGAAGATATACTGCCCGAGCTTGCGCAGCTGTGTCCATCGGAACACCTCCCGCCTAGACTCGTCATACGAATTCGCCGCAAAGTCGTGCTTCTCCGAAAGGGCACGCATATTGGTCGCCGAGAGTGTGGGAGACAGCGCAGAGAAATGGGAGGGGGCGGGTGACATATTGCCGTAAAATTGTGATTGGATGGTGTCGGCACTCGTGGTGGATGGGACGCCGGATGACCGTGGTACATATGACCGCAGGCGCGAGACGGTTGGATGCAAGAAGGGCCTTCCGAGTATGCTCGGTGACCCATCTTGCATAGGAGAATCCATGCGCGGTGGTGTAATTGGGAGGGAGAGTTGCATGGAGAGCGGAGAGGGGGTATTGGTACGAGACTCCACGTTGAGATACTGGTCCCGCTGATAAGTCACAACGTACGCGGCGAGGCAAGGGTACGGAAAACTCACGGAAGCCTGGCCTTGCAAATCATGGCGAGCCTCCGGCTTCATGCCCACCTCGCTTTGCACGTCAGGTGAATCGTGTAGAAGGGACCTCTCAACCTCTACCTCGTCTACTTCGTCATCGTCCTCCGGGTCTGTATCGAGGATGTCTCGAAGTCGGTCGTCATATGTGCCATCAACCTGTTCGGCATCGGCACCATTGTAGACGAATCCACCGTCTTCTTCTGAGTCAACCTCGCCTTCAGACACAGCTTTGTGCTCTACCTCCTCGTCGTCATCGAAAAGCTCCTCCATGCGCGTGGAATAGTCTCCGGGATGGTCATCCTGGACAATATCGTCAGTCGCATCATCGGAGAAATCCAGCGATGGTAGACGGGAATGGGCATCAGCCGTCATGGCCTGGGTGTTTTTAGACGGCGAAGGCGACGTCAGGCCCGACGAGGAAAGGACACTGGGCATCGGCGCTGAGACGGCGGCGCGAATGGCTGAGCGCGGGAAAGCCCGTCGGCGTGACGCATACATAATCATTGTTTGGTTCCAAGGCTGCTGCCAAACAACCGCCTGCAGTCGCGACGTCGAGCGCCGACTGGCCTTGGGAAGCATGCCTATGTCAAGTCCATGTCAAACTTCCAATCAGTTTCAACAATACTATCGTGAATCATGATCTTATTCAACACAGCCAGCGAACGACGTCGAGAGATGTAAGTACGAGAGTGTATATTATGGCAATAACAGTACAGAACCATTGAATAATGGATAGAAACACAGCAGATAGATGGCATCAGACAGAATAGTAAAAAGCAATCAACTCGAGAGTGTGGACATACCGTCCGATATGAAAATCAAAATATGAGAAGAGCGGAACACCGAAAGAGGACCAACCGTCATGATGCAGCGGTCCTACGCTCCCGCTCCTTAACTTTTGCACCAGGCCCAAAGCGCTCCTGGAAGCCAATAAGCTCTTCCATCAGCTCCTCCATCATCTTCATAGTTGATTGTTGTGCCAGCTCGTTTTCCGATGCTGATACCGCTCCAGGCTGTTTCTCCAGCGTTGGCGACCGCGCTATATGGTCGCCATCCAAAACCATTGGCAGCTGATCCCCACCCGATCCCCTTCCGACCCCCGGACCTGACTCGCCATCGAGCATTGAACGAGGCCCTTCGGCTGCCTCCTTGAGTGCCCTCTCCAGCGCCTCCCTCCGCCTCCCGCGCTCCAGCGTATTCGCCTGCTCACGCACCACCCATTCTACCAATGACCTGATGCGCTTGTTCATGTCTCCGACACTCATCCTCTTGCTCGGCCATTTGACCTTGACGCCGCGTTCTGTTGACCTCTCCGCCGGGTCCGAACCAGACATCCGCACCTCGAGCGGCTCAGGCGCATCCGTTGGTAGTATATGGGCGAGATGTGCAAGATAGTCCGGGAGATTCCAGGAGGTCAGAAGTGACTGTTGCGAGACGACGTATGCATGCGAGTCACGGTAAGCGCGGGAGACAGCGGAGCCAGGCGCATGCGAAGAGGATCCATTGGCTCCACCGGAGTAATTCCGCCTCGTGCCATGCTCATGGTTCGAGCTGCCATGAGCCTGCCCTCGTTTCGCCGGCGCAGAGGACGTTCCCTTGGACCGACTGTTATTGACGCGCTTGTTCGGCGTTCCGGCTAATCATGTCACGTGAATAAGCTAAAGCGAAAAGCTTAATGCGACAAGCGCCCATACCTTCATCGCCATCCACCGAGGCAAGGTCTTGGACGTGTACAGCCGACTTCCTTCCGCCTCCGCGTCGATTGCGCGACTTCGTTGGTACTGGCGGGGCAGGCATCGTCGTCGCCTTTGCAGCAATTGTACTGACTGGCGTGTCTTCGCGATTCGTGTTGGATGGGGCTGGTCGTTCCGACGTCGTGGAGACAGATCGTGTGCGCTTGGAAGGCATTCTAGATAGTTTAAGCTGTCAGACACGCCCCGAATAGCACAATGACAAGACGTACGGATCATCCTCTGCTCGTTTCCGCTTCTTTCTGCTGTTCTGCTCTGTTTCGTTCTGTTCCCCAACGTCACCGTTACCGACGACGCTTCCACTGACAGATGAAGGTGCCTTATGACCCGCGGCAGCCTCGGCAGCCGTCGCCTCCATAATCTCCTTCAGGCTCTCGTCGTAAGCTGCGTCCCTGCTGTTCATAGTATTCCGTCGCTTGGCAGGTTTCAGAAGGTGGGAAGGAGAATGAGAGCGAGACGCGCGAGTAGTGCCGCTGCTGCTGTGGTGTAGGCCATTGGAAGGGTGGCGTACGCGTCTGGCTAGTTTCCTGAGGCGCATGGTAGGAAGGTGAGGAAGAGGGACGAGCGTTGGGTCAGCGATAGACGTACTTAAGAAGCTCGACATGCATATCAGGCCTGCACTGCTCGCAATGGTATTCGCCTTTCGGAAGTTGATCCTCGGCCTCATAGCCCATGCACAGGCCATGCTGCCACACGTCGCACGTCTCGCACTGGACCATAAACTCCCCGGCATCCGCTTCATCCTCGCCTTGACGGCCGAAAAGAGTGCGATCGTGAGAAGAGAGATGAAATGAACGCGACGGGACTCACCAGTACTGCCACAGACGCAGCGCGTAATGCCCTCCTGTTCCTCGGGTTCGATGTTTTCGACAGCGACGTCTCCGAGGGATGGCTCAAGCTTCGACACGACGGCGTCGATCGTGACTTCGGTGACGATCTTTTCCTTGTCCTTGGTCTTGCGCTTGTTGCGAGAATTGCCGTTGGCGAAGGCGGCGCCGTTGCCGTTGGTGCCGTTCCTGTGGATGTCATCGGCAGCATCATCGAGGTCTTCTTGCTTGGAGCGTTTGTTGCGTCCTGAGCCATTGGTGGACGAGAGAGCGGGTCGTTGGTTGGGCTGAGATGGACGAGGGGTGGATTCGGAGGCTGGGGAATCTGGGGATTTGGAGGTGCTGTTGGAGCCAGAGGGTGGTGCTCGTCTCCCAGAGCGTCGAGGCTCCTTTGGGGAGAGGGGAGGGCCCATGGAAACGGGATGGACCATTCCAGACGAGAAGCTTGAAGGTGGGGGATGTGTTGGGAAAGACGGGCGAGGCTATAGGAGAGAGAGAGACTTGCCGTGACCTGACTTTAGGGCGGGCCCCTTCCCCCTTATCGCCGACCTGCAATATCTGCCACTCGCGCGTCCACCGACCGGCGTCTGCCGAGCCCAGCCGGGCCGGACACCACAACGCTTTCGACGCAGATTTCTGGCACGCTCAACTCATTGCTCGCGACGGGGACATCGCTCGCACATCGCGCCTAGTGTAGAGCCAAGTGACCTGTCGTTTCTGCTGCTGTGATGTCATCGGCAATTATCGAATATTCGTCTCATGCTCCAGAACCAGTACCATGGCCTCGTCTTTCCCCGCACCATATTCTGCCATCGCAGACCCCAGACTATCTTCGTCTCATCCTGACTGCCAAAGTCTATGAAATCATCAAGGAGACACCCCTGGTCCACGCTCCGAACTTGAGCACGAAGCTCGGCAACCAGATCTTCCTCAAACGCGAGGACCTGCATGAAGTTTTCAGCTTCAAGATTCGGGGGGCATATAACTTCATGGCCAGCCTCTCAGAGGAAGAACGATGGAAGGGTGTGGTCACCTGCAGTGCTGGTTAGTGTGCGTATTCCCTGCTGAGCCACGCCCTGATTTTCAATCCATCTCCGTGTTCTCGTATTCTGAAAATCTTCGACATCAATAGGCAACCATGCACAGGGCGTCGCATTATCTGGAAGCCGACTAGGCATCCCGTGTACTATCGTAATGCCGAAAAACACGCCCACGATCAAAGTCCGCAACGTGTCTCGACTAGGTGCCAAGGTTGTCCTGCACGGCACCGATTTCGACGAGGCCAAAGCTGAATGTTCACGCCTAGCGGAGGCCCACGGATTGATCTTCGTGCCTCCTTACGATGACCCTCTCGTCATCGCCGGTCAAGGCACAGTGGGGATGGAAATCCTCAAGCAGCTTCCCGATTCGGACCGCCTGGACGCTATTTTCGCTGCGGTGGGCGGGGGAGGTCTCGTCGCGGGCATCTGTGAATACGTGAAACGCATTGGCAGTCCCACCACCCAAGTGATTGGCTGCGAGACGTTTGACGCGGATGCCATGGCAAAGAGTCTAGCGAACGGCGAACGGGTGACACTCTCAGAGGTCGGACCTTTCAGCGATGGCACTGCCGTCAAGCTCGTCGGAGAAGAACCGTTCCGAGTGTGCAAGGAGCTACTGGACGGGATCGTCAAAGTGGATAACGACGAGATCTGTGCTGCGATCAAAGATATCTTCGAGGGTAACGTTTGCTACCATTCCTTTTTGGTATTGGCTCATGTTTTGCCTTCAGAGACACGTTCCATCACTGAGCCCGCGGGTGCCCTCGCCCTTGCAGGTCTGAAACGTCACATCATCGACAACCAGCTTATCGGGGCTGAGAAGAAGTTTGTCGCCGTCATTAGTGGCGCCAACATGAACTTCGACCGGTTACGTTTTGTGGCTGAACGTGCTGAATTGGGTGAAGGCAGAGAAGCTCTGTTGAGCGTAGAGATTCCTGAAAAGCCTGGAAGGCGCGCGTTTCTTCTTTCACGCGTCATGTATTATGCTTATCTTCCTGACATGCAGCTTCTTCAACCTCCATACAGTCATTCATCCCCGGGCTGTGACTGAGTTTGTTTATCGTTACAGTTCCGCTGACCGTGCATACGTCTTCTTATCCTTCAAGCTCGAGACTACCTCTCGTGCCAAAGAAGTCGAAGATGTCTTGTCATCATTAGAACAACAAGACATGAAGGGGCATGATATCAGCGACAACGAGTTGGCGAAAACCCACGCTCGATATATGATCGGTGGGATCTCGGATGTCCAGAACGAGCGCGTGTTTAGATTCGGTACGTACCAGTATGCGCCACCAGCGCTGTTGACTGATCTCCCGTTGACCAGAGTTTCCCGAACGCCCTGGCGCATTGCGAAAGTTCCTGTCCTCTCTCCATAAGGGATGGAATATTTCTCTGTTTCACTATCGAAATCATGGAGCCGGTTCGTCCATTCATCCTCGTCATCTCCTTTGAACTGGCCTTCATGCCCATTTGTTAGACCTTGGCAGGGTCCTTGCAGGCATCCAAGCGCCTCCCGAAGAGTCGACTCAATTTGATGAATTCTTGAAGGAGCTGGGTTATCCCTATGTAGAGGAGACCGATAACGCGGTTTACAAGCGTTACCTTAGAACTTGATCAGTTCCATTCCTGCGATGCCAAATACCACAGCTGATCAGAGCACGGCGAAAAGAAGACCATCCGAACTGCAATAGACATGTAGGCTCATCTAATAGAAATGATCTATACAAATCCGAAACTTTGGTACAACAACGATAGCAGACTAGAACACATACAGAGCAAAATTTAACGATCCTTCCCAGAGGACATGAGTACGAGTATCTATGGTTCAAACCTTCCGAATAGGCATGTCGACGCGGCATTCCCCACAAACCTCCTACACTACAGCAACGCGAAGCTTCCCAGGGTGCCACATATTGCGCAGATACGCTCGGATGCCCTTCTTGAAGGAGCGCTTCGACCATTGGCTGCCCGAGGGCGACGCTGGGGTTGTAGGCGACCTGGCGCTGTCCGAGGCAGCCGCGCGTGCGGTATCGATGGCTGCGGGAACATGACGCGTCCGGGTCTTCTCCAGGGACTTGATAGCTTTGAGCGCCAACGCCGTGGTGAGACCACGGTTGCCAATCTTCACCCCGGAGGACCCGTACTTGTACACCCACCCCGCCGGCCAGCCGCCGTCCTCGCACTGCAACGGCAGCAACTGCCGCATATCCATCTCGTCCGGAACGCCCACGGTAGCGCACGCAAGGACGCGCATCGCCAATGCCAGCGCGTCTCCCGAAGCGCCTATGCGCTCCTCCAGACGCTCCTTCAACAGGGGCTTCAGCAGCGCGTCCAGCTTCGCGTCTTTCGCGGTCTCCAGCAGGCGGCTGAGGAAATACAAGAAGCACTCCGCCGTCTCGTAGTACCGCGTGCCTTCCACGTACGCACGGTTCTCTAGGACATGTTGGACCCAGTCGAGCGTCTGCGGGAGCTCGGACCCCCGTCCCCGCGAGTAGAATAGGGTAAGGACGTTGACACACACAACAGGGTCTACACGGGGGCGCAGATGGTCGAAGTATGTCTGCAGCAGACTGTCAGCCCGGCGTCGTGGCACAAGGAAGAGACGGCATCGACATACTTGAATTATACTATCCTCGTCTCTATATTGAAGCATCTCGTTCATCACAGAATCCATTATCGCATCCCCGGGATGCGTTACGGTCAAGCCGATTGAGGTCGTATCAAGGTCATAGGGAAATTCGTCGCTCGTGAGTAAAGGTTTCTCTGCGGAACACCCGAGTTCAGCTTCAGCTCGTCAGCGTCGTCGAATTGCTCACCTCGGAAGAAATTCCATTTGTGGGAGTGTTCCACATAGTTTACAAGTGCCCTGAGTGCGCATGTCAGATAAATGGTTGGTGACAGGTTCGATGCGATGCTCACCTGTTGTGTGTCGCCTCAAGGATAAGAAGCTGGGCAAAGTTGTCGCCGATCTGGAGACCAGTATCCGTAACGGATTCCAGCTGACCAGCTCTCGCCTCCAGGAACTGCTCTCCGCGAGAAGCGGGATCGCTCATAAGGTAGCGAAGTGCCTGACGAACGTTGTCGGGACTGTCGAAAACGACGCCATGGAGACCGAGCGAACGCGCAGCGAGCACGTTATCCAGCTTGTCGTCGACGAAGACAGCCGAACGCGGGTCCGTGCCGGTCTTCTCCAGGACGTGCTTGTAGAAGCCGAGGTTCGGCTTGCGCATCCCTGCGGTGGCCGATGTGAAGATTTCGTCGAACGCTGACCAGTCTGCTGGCTTGGTACGCAGGACTTCGTAGTCTGGCTGGGAGATGTTCGACATGGCGAAGACGCGAAGTTTGCCATTAGACTCTGCCTTCAAAGCGCGGACGAAACCAATGAAGGCGTCATTCGGCTGAAGCGAATCTCTGGCGTCTGCGAATGCCTGTTGCACCTCGGCGGGATCAAGAGAGAACTGCTCGCCGACGAGACGGTAGCATTCGTCTTCTGAGACACGTCCACACTCGTAACGGTGCCATGTCGGTGACGAGAGGATGCTCTTCAAGGTACGTGGTGAGATGGAAGTTGTCGTTTTTGGGGACCACGTGAAGAGGACGTCGCCGATATCAAGAATAAGGGTGGAGCATCTGGGCGGCATCGCAGACATGCTGGTCGTAAGGCTTCGTAAGGACGTCGTAAAGTGGGGGGCCTGGAGGGGATGTCCTGTCTTTTTAAGAACGCAGCCTACTTATGCTTCGGGCTTCTGGACCGTCATATTGCTAGTTCCTCATGGCGGCTATGGATTAGATTTGGTCCCTGGAGAAAATGTTGCCCTGTGTTGGCGCTTTGGTTCAAACTTGCCTGAAAGGAATTCGTGCAGCCTCGTGCCGAAATTCACTGGGACGAGAGATCATGCGCGAATTTTGAGATGACGAGATTCGTGATTTGCGTCGACCGGGCAAGATGAAGAAGTGCCTGTGACCATCATTTCAATTACATACGTACTTCGGACGAAATTGGATTAGCTGCAAAATGCATCCGACGGCCCACGCAGCGATTCCTGCAACGTGTCTACTCCGCAGATGGCATGCGAGGGCCGCCGGATTAGAAAAGCCTGCTAGATGTTGCATGGTATAGAAGATACGTCCATTAGGCAGCAGCGGGAAGCAGACCAAAAGTATCGACAAGGAACACGCTGTCACCAACTGCAAGTGCTCGGAAAGCGGCGTGTCGCGATCGAAGGAGCCACCGTAAGCGGAGAACCCAAGAAGCACGCACCTGGCCGGAGCGCTGGCTATTACCGGTTTTCGGCCAGCGGGATATCAGCAGGAGATTATGAATTCCCAAAGAATGACTGGAGCTAGCATAGGCGAGCTCAGCTCCAGGAAATTAAAAGCCCTAGTCAACACCGATGGTGGACCCATCGGGCGGAGTCCAGTATGTTTGAAGACCACGAGGAAAGCTTGGTTTTCACAGTGACCCGATGGTGTAGTCAGCGTACCGCAGGAAGTCATCGAGTTGCTGGAGCGATGCTGGCTCTTTCTCGCGGTCTATAGTAGTCTATAGTCGTCAGACTTCCTGGTAAGAATTCAGGGACAAGAGTTTGGCGTCAGGCGGAGGCAAAACTACTAACAACACTTCGGCCCGTGTTCAATTACTTGTATCACGATCGTTCGGATCCGTCACTTATCCGCGATCGATCGGGAGGAACAGTCCTCTCAAATCTGAGGCAGGCCGGCGGCGTAACCGATTACATAAATCGTTGCGGCCGGCTAGGATACCGTACTACGATGGTACCAGTTAGTGGATTAAGAACTGTGGACAGACCACTTACTTGCATTCATGCTGTGTGAGGAGGTCGGGAATTCAGTTAAAGGCGCGCTTCATGTCTTGCGCAGTGATGATCAATAAGTTATTGAATCCGGCCATGTACTGCAGCCTTCAATGAGCTTGAAGACCCTCGTCCCCTGCTTTCATCTCTTGATTTAAGGGAGATGTCGGCACGTGGACTGGACTGGTCAAGCGTATGTAAAGACTTCATTACGTTCACATATTGACGGATACCGTCAGATAAGGCGGGCAGATAGCGCCAATGCAACTAGAGAGAAGGAAGTAGACCACATATCTGCAGATGGCGGGCCTTGCGATGCAGCAGCGGTAGTCCAAGGCGCTCGTTGGTTCGGAGTTCCGCCAAGATCCGGGCAACGTAGGAGGATGCCGTGCCGCCCATGTCGATGAACAATGCATCGGACTATGACTGCATCTCTAGCTATACCATTGAAACGACTTGCATGGTTTGCGATGCACGATTTGTTCATCCTAGAAAGTAGTTTTGTTGGGTGGCTGTCCCGTATTTTACATATCAGCTGGCCAGACGAATGCTTTGCGCCGCCATGCTCGGCGTCCGGGATACCCTGTAAATATCACCTTATTGATCGGCATACTAGGCTAGTAGCAGAGGTTATGCACGTCGAGAGCCCATCCTTTGAATCTAACGCGGGCTGCTAAATCGTCTGCCTATCGGTGTCTTCGCGAGTCGAGTCCCTGCGCATCCCACGTTCTTTGGTTCTCCATCTGGTTCTTCAGGCGCTGGTACCGCTTAAAAGGTGCAACCACACCATCTATGCCTTGAACCTGTGTTTGTTCGCACCTGTGATATTCAGCGCATTTTACCACAGAGCAAAACTCCGATGCCGTGCAGGTTTTCGAATACGCCCCGTTTCCACGTGGCGGAACTTCCCGTCTAGTGCTTTCTTCCCGTTATACAGTTCCAGAAAACGAAGCACATACCCCCCTGGACCGCGGCTCTTCTCGATGCCGGCCTTGGAATGCCAGACGCGATTTCATGAATCAGTCGGGCCCTTTATGGGCGGCAAGGAACCTAACACCGGGATCAGATTGTAACAGGCTGACGCTCGGGATGGTATGAGTTGACAGAACTGTGACCGCGCCAATTGAACAAAAATACCTGCTCACCAAGTCGCCCGTCAACTATACATAAACGTCCTCAACAGTCATCACGTCATCGCGACCTACTACTAGTCCTGCTCAATTTCAGCTTATTGGTGCTGCTTTTTGATGCTGCTTTTTGGCTGCTTGCCGTCGCTTACGCTTGATAAGACTCGCTTACCACTACTGGCATCAGGCACATTCGAAAAAGCAGCAGCAAAAAGCAGCGCAAAAAGCAGCGCGAAAAGCTGAAATTGAGTAGGACTAGTAACTGTATCCCTGCCTGCGGATTCTCTGTAGCCCTTTGGGGCCAAATTTCCGAGCATTACGCCAGGACCCATGAATATCCCACCAAAGGTTCCATCGGGATGCTGACGGAAAAGGCCCAAAAATCGTCCAAGCTGGGATCCTGGTGCGGACGAAAGGGCCAGAATTTCGGCCGAGGTCCGATCAAAACCGCTACGAATATGGGGCCCCTCGGCCCAGCTCCCATCCTTGGTGCGGACAGACATCCGGTGCTGAGGGCAGAAACCCGGCAGAAAACGGCAGAAAGCACAGTTCTTACAACATATCGTTGGTTTCGATGTTCAATCCCTTCATGCGGCCACAATCTGTCCTGTTTGGCCCCTGAACTGGGATCCATTTTGCTGACGGATCGGCCTCGGATAGTGATGTCCCACCCAAATTCGGATGTTTTGGGCATAGATTTTGTGCTGACGGAAGGCCAAAATTTGGGTGCAACCTCTAGGCGCATATTCATGGGTCCTATTACGCCCCGCTTGCGCTTGTACTTTCTGGTCGAGGCGACGCCAGACCACGTTTCGAAGGAAGGTCTAAGCTCTCGCCAGACCTCGCTTCAAACCCTACTTCTTTTGGTACCTCGCTGCCGTACATAATTTATCAATAAATCTCAACAAATGACCCACGAGCATACAAACGTGCCGGGCGAGACTTACGACATGATACGCTTGCCGTGCGGTCCTGATATCGCGGTGTGTCTTTCCGCGTGGAGGAAAAGAAAGACTAGAGGCGGCGCAGAGGCGGAGGAGTATGAATCCAGGTTCCAGCCTCGTGGGAGCCATCTGATCGGCTCGTGGTATCGTCTGATGTACTTTTGATGACAGACGCGGACGATAATATTTGCAATTGGATGGGGTCTATTTCGAAGCCTGTCGAAGCCTGTCGGAGCCCGTGCCCAGGTGGCCAGGACCCTCAATTTACAGCGTGTCTTCTATAAGTTATGTACCATGAAGTGGTCTAGCAGCTGCATCACTCGTGCATGCAGGGTCAAATCAAGTTGCAATGCACTCCGGTTCTATTCGGTGTCTTCAACCTCTTTACATGTGGCATTCGATACCATATATATATGACAGTTGGACATCGTGAATTAGACGGACTGTTAAGTTCTCAAGTAGAGTTCTGAACCAGACCACGACATGAGAATGGACACTCACCAGTCCCAATTGCCATAGTGTACTAGGTATCTGTATTGCATGGCTGACGTTCTGACACATTTTCGACGTCTTTGCACGAAGTATAACAAATGGCCAAATTTCGATTCCGTGCATTCCGAAAGTTCTGGCTTAGTGAGTGTCTGGTCGGTGGTTACAACTGGCCGCAATTACTGACGATGGATAACACTTCAGCTATGATTGCTGTAGTCTCAATCACTTGTTCGGTTCTGTCTATCTCTATCCATCGTTACTTCAAACCGAAAGACAACCTTGTCGTGTTCATCGTCGTGCCATTTTTCACCCTGCTTCTCTCTCTTTGCGCGTAGGCCTTTTTTTATCAACCTGCCCGATCCATATCAGTCTGACTGCAGCAGAATCTTCGTAAAGCACCTTTGGACTAGCTTTTGGCCACGATGCGTGGCTGTGGAATGCATCTGGGTGGTGTGCATAGTCCCGTTTTCCCTAGGTGCGGAACCCATCAATGCTCTCATCTTAGCAAGGCACCGAGCGCTGAATGTTGAACCCTTCCCGGCCTTACCCTTCATAATACAGTCCTTAGCTTGTTCGCATTTGGCCTCGCGCCCTCCTTCGCTTATGGACCTGCACGCGCTCCGTTTCTTGTGGTCCAAGTATTTTGCTGGCTTCTCACGGCGCTGCGTGAGTGATTTTCTGCATCGTGGAGCGCCTGCTGATCCGCAAGTCTCGGTTCAGTGACAATGTACTCAGCCATCCTAGTCCTACTTACCTTTCTGGCCGCCGCCACAGTCGACAGGGACGTATGGTTTCGCGACATCACGGGCTCACCCTCGCCGTATCCCCTCCCAGTCATACTTTATCGCCTTCGGCTCTCCTTACTTCCCGGATCGCAAACGGAGCAAGAACCGCACAAAGTCAATTGCTTACCGGGGTGCACCTGCGACGTGAAACTGCCGCCGTCATCACCGCCATCGGCACTTCCTCCTATTGGGTTTGCATCTTTGCGTGGCGATAATAGTCTAGGGCGCATGAGCAGGTCGCCGAGTATCTCCTCCGTACCCGTGCGTATTCCGACGGCGATGGAACGCCATAATTCTATTGTGATTGGGTTCGATGTTTAGCCCAGCGCTTTAGCCCCGTGTTGTATTGAATTTCGCTTGTGCTCCTTTATATCTGGGTCTTCATGTTGGAACTTTGCTCCATGGGTAGTGTCAATATAACAAGTGTTCTCACGCGCGATGCGATCTTGTTAATTGAACGACATTTTCCATATCTCGCCGAACTAGCACAAGTGAGGAAGTCCATGGAATGTTTACTCCGCCACAGACCTATGGAGGGGGCATCGCACCTTGAACGTGCAACACGACAGTTGAATGTTCAACGCCAAACAGGGCGATGACTGCATTGATGTGCAACAAGCTTTGCCGCCTGCCCCAATACATCTGGGAAATTGAGTAGCTTGATATTCTGAAAGATTACACACCGATTTGAGCCTCAGACCGTCGTAGCGGACCATCGTAGGAGGGATTGACGAGGCACGAAAACAGGACTCACCGGCAGCAGTGAAGGCACCTCGTAATTGAAAATAGACGAATACGCAAGAAAATGGGTATGTTCTCGGCGAGAAATGATGCACTTCTCATTGCCATATCATCTATACACGAGGTTTATACGCCGTGACGCTCCGATCGTGCAGTCCAACTGCGCTGCGCTGCGCACATTTCGGGTAAGAGTACTGCATCCCTAGCGCAGAGAACAACCATTGAATATCAAAACATGTGCCGAGATCAAGGAGGCTTACGCACTCAAATGACGCGCTGCCTACACGACATTTCCAGAATCAACGTTTCAACGGTCAGTGCGGGGTGGGTGTGTTCTCTTCCTGGCTCTTCGTGCCACTATAGACGTTGTCGAAGATAACGTATGCAGTGAAAGCTACGGCAGCGATGCCGAAGCCGGGGAAAAGGTTGGAGAACATGACGCGTTTGGAGAAGACGGGATGTCTCCGCCAGGCGTCACGTTTCGCCCAAGGATCACGAAAGAGTTGGGGGTACGACATGAGGGTGGACTATATGAAAGAGAGTTGGCTGAGTCGCATCTGGACAGACAAAGACGGATTCACTTACCTGAGAGCCTTTGGCTGGGATGCGGGGATAGGTGTGCCGCTGTTGTAGTGGCAGGCTGGAGAAGCAGAGCCGGGAATAGCCGGGGAGAACGTGACCAACTTAGGGCCGGTGTGAAAAGCACTTAGCCACAGCCAGCCTGCAGTGCACATCAGCCCCCCGTCTTAGCCCAACATTCTTCACTTCACTGCTCATCTTTACCCCCGCGCGCACTCTCATCCTTCTTTCTCTCTCATTTTCATAATTGGCTGTGCCCATGTTCAATAGCGACCTCACTGCATTCTCAGACGATGACGCCCCGCTCGCATCCCAGCCGGGCCGTTCTCAAGGTCTTGCCACGAATGGCCACGTCGTCACAAATGGGAACGGTCGACCTCGTGTCAGCGACACTGACGACGAACCCATGAGTGAGGACGACGACATTCCCTTGGTGCGTCCACTTCATTCGCATGATTCAGCTATTCTAATACAGCGCAAACCACAGTCCCAAGCGACGCGGACAAAGCTAGAACCTGCCACGCCGTCTCTAAAGCGAAAAGGGGTGCAAAGCGAAGACACGTCTTCCAGCGACGATGATGCCCCCCTCGCTTCGTCTCAGTCATCTTTTGCCAAAGCACGCAGGAGCGCAGCTGTGCCTATGCCCGGCGCTATGAAGGCCACAACTGTGCCCACCAAGGCCGTGAATGGCAAGAAGATGAAGGCCGCGCCTTCGGACTCGGACAGCGACTCGGACGATCAGCCCCTGGGCAGCCAGATCGCTTCGTCGAGCAAGGCAAAGCAAACAAACGGAAAGCCTCCGCCGAAGAAGAGAGTGAAGAAGGAAGACGACGACTTTGAGGCGGACTTGACGCCCGTCAAGTCCAAGAAAGCACCCGCCAAGAAGAAACGCAAGTTGAAAGACGAGAGCGAAGAGGAGGAACCGAAACCAAAGTCGTCGAGCGCAAAGAGGGCGCCGAAGAGAGTGAAGAAAGAGGATGCTGGGTCGGAGACAGAGACGCCCAAACCTGTCAAACGTGGCAAGGTGAAGAATGAAGAGGTGGACGGGAAGAAGGTAAAAGCGAAGAAGAAAAAGGAGGGTGACGAAGAGGACGAAGAAGTATACAAGTGGTGGGAGCAGGATCCTGAGCAGACCGTTGAAGGGGACGGTACCGCCAAATGGACGACGTTAGAACACAGTGGTGTCATCTTCCCTCCGCCCTATGAACCGTTTCCCGATCATGTGAAGATGAAGTATGGCGGTAAGCACTGCGTCTGCCGTCGTCCTTCTACTACTCACAGGCGCATCGCATAGGGAAACCCGTTGATCTTCCTCCAGCATCGGAGGAAGTTGCAGGCTTCTACGCTGCCATGCTTGAGACCGACCATGCGAAGGATAAGACGTTCAACAAGAACTTCTTCGATGATTGGCTGAAGGTTTTGAAGAAGAATCCTCCTGTACGTCTAACATATTCGCCGCTCTAATCTGGCCTAACGCACCTTTATATCAGTTGAATGGTATCAAGATCACCGATTTCCACCGCTGCGACTTCCGACCCATGTTTGAGTACTTTGAAAGCGAGAAGGCAAAGAAGAAGGCGCTTACTGCAGCAGAAAAGAAGGAGCTTAAGAAGGCCAAAGACGAAGCGGAAGCCAAGTACATAACATGCTTGCTCGATGGGCGCAAAGAGAAAGTCGGCAATTTCCGCGTTGAACCTCCAGGTCTATTCAGAGGACGCGGGGACCACCCTAAGAAGGGCGCATTGAAGGTTTGTATTGTCCTCTTTGAACGCCGTGGCTTCGTGACATGCAATGATTTAAATTGCTGTGTGCTTTTCTTAGCTGCGTGTGCATCCTGAAGACATCACGCTCAATATTGGAAAGGATGTCCCCGTCCCGATTCCCAATGTGCCTGGCAAGTGGAAGGACGTGATCCATGATAACACGGTAACGTGGCTGGCCACATGGGTCGAGAACGTGAACGGCAATCACAAGTATGTCTTCCTTGCCGCGGGGAGTTCGCTGAAGGGCCAGAGCGACATGTCGAAGTTTGAGAAGGCTCGAGAATTGAAGGTTGGTGCCGCTCAACTTGTTTTTCCCTGAGACTTAGGCTCACGGCTACTGCTTTTCTCCAGAAACACGTCGATCGCGTTCGTCAGGATTATCAAGCAGACTTGACGAACAAGGTGATGCAGCTCCGACAGCGCGCTACGGCGATGTACTTTATCGACGTATTGGCTCTGCGTGCGGGCAATGAGAAAGGCGAAGACGAGGCAGATACCGTCGGTTGCTGCTCTCTGCGCTGTGAGCATGTCACGCTGGAACCTCCCAATTTCGTGGCCTTCGATTTTCTGGGCAAGGACTCGATTCGCTACTACAATCGCGTGGCCGTTCAGGAGCAGGTCTTCAAGAATATCCGTTTGTTCAAGAAGGACAAGGAAGATGCTGATGGCCTCTTCGATCGCGTGAATGTGCGTCCCGTCCTCTTCTGGCAAATCGTCTTGCACTGATGCCTTGAAATGAATAGCCATCAGGCTTAAACAAACACCTGCAGTCGTACATGAAAGGACTGAGCGCGAAAGTATTCCGTACCTACAATGCGTCTATCACGTTCCAACGACAACTGGATGAGGGCACGCCCGAGAATGGTACAGTGCAAGAGAAGCTTAATCACTATAACCATGCGAACCGTATGGTGGCTATTCTGTGCAATCATCAACGTGCTGTACCCAAGACGCACGAGCAGTCAATGGTGAAGATGAAGGAGAAGGTCAGTAATTTCCCGACTTGTCAATTTGCCGTTTGCTGAGTATGCGGGCGATGTCAATAGCTCCGTGGATTCAAGTACGAACGCCGCAAGCTTCGTCACGCTTTGTTCACCGCAGACCCGAGTTTCAAGAAGAAGAAGATATATGCCAAGGACGAGTCAGACCTCGATGATGATGCTATCGCCGAGCACGAAGAATCCATGAAAGTGAAGGACATAGAACGCGCGGAGAAGAAATTCGTGAAAGAGAACGAAAAGCTGAAGGAAGAAGGCAAAGAACCGCAGAAAGATAGTGTGCTTGAGGAGAGAATCAAGGATATCGAAGATGAGTACAAGCAGCTCAAGAAGGAGCGAAAGTCGGGCAAGGTCACTTTGAAGCGAGAGCGTCCCGTAGAGAAACTAGAGGAGGCAATTAAGAAACTGGACGAGAAGATAAAGACATTCAAGCTCCAGATGGTAGATCGCGAGGCAGGCAAAGAGGTGGCCTTGGGAACGAGGTTCGCATGATGGCTTCCTCCTCTTTGCTTCCAAAGGCTGACGCTTTTTTTTTTCAGTAAAATCAATTACCTAGATCCTAGGTATGACGACTTCGCCGCTGTCTACTGTCCCTTTACTGATCTCGTGACGCAGAATCACCGCCGCTTGGTGCAAGAAGCACGATGTTCCCATAGAGAAGATTTTCTCGAAGACTTTGCTCACGAAATGTAAGGCTCATCCCATGTCTGAAATTCTGACTACTGACGCACCACTTGCAGTCCCTTGGGCTATGGAGGCAGATACCGATTGGCAATTCTGATTGTAGATGCAGGTTGTTGTTGTGAATGGGGTTTAGAGTCAGGAGGCTTGGGACAACGCATAGCATTATTTACTTATTTCGCCATCCATGATACTTGTAGTATCACTGCAGGACAATCGTGTGCAGTTGTATCCAGTACGTCAACTCGGAGACACGGTTGTTAATATTATATGGGTCCAGCCTGACACGTATTTGCGAACGATTTGGACCTGCGAACGTGGCATATCGGAAGTGCCAGTGGACTCGTGTTGGTCCATATTTGGTGTGAGTTATTGACAAAAGAGGACAGCTTCTATCGGCGCGTGCATTCGGCACGTCTGCTCCTTCAATAAGTGGCTGGACATCCACCAGTCCTTACTCCTTTTGCCATCATGTCTTCAGTCGCGTCCCGCACAAAATACGAGCTCCTCGCTGTAGAGGACGCCGAGCAGAGTGAGGAGGAGGAGGTTCAGGAGCCAGAGCCAGAGCCGTCACTTGTGCCAGCTCAGTAAGTCATCCGGCCCTCTACGTGTATTCAGGACTTAGCATTGAACTCTGTCTGCGTCATACAACAGGGAGGAGCCCATGAAGTTGACCAAGACGGCGCAGAAAAAAGCTGCCAAGGCAGCTCGCCTTGAAAAGCAGCAGCGCAAACGCACCTCCGCGTCCGCTTCCCCTGCCGGCGGGGCCTCTCCAGCTCCCGTCGTTCCGCCAGCACTTCCTCCCACACCACCTCCAGAAGCTGCATTCAGCTACGTTGATGTCTCGAAAGACTACACATCCACGCCCGCTGCTGAACCTAGTACTACTGCTGAGCATCCCGCGGAAAAGCCTCCTCGGCATGAGCCTGCCCCTGCGGAGAAGGAAACATTGTCTGTCCCAGAGGCGGCTCCACAGGACTCGAAGCAGCCCAATCCTACCGTTGACGATGCGGATGCGTCGGCATTCACCTCCGTTGTCTCGTCTGGGCGGTCCTCACCGCAGTATGACGCGCCCACTCCCGCTGAAGGCGCCGAAAAGCATCAAAATGGACACGCTGTCAGCATCAGCACCAGCGTGCCAGACAGCGAGAAGACAAAGAAACGGCAGGCCGTGTTGACGCGTACCTTGTGGACGCTCATCATGATTGGTGGTTTCCTCAGTAAGTGTGTCAGCTGAGACTGCGGCGCTAGCTTATATTTTCACAGCGTTCCTCATGATGGGACATGCGTATATGATCATTTTGGTTATGCTATGTCAAACACTGGTATATCGTGAAGTGACGCGGCTATTCACACTCACGGGCACAAAGAAGGAAGACGCAGAGAATGGTAGAGATCCATGGAGCAAGACACTGAATTGGTACTTCTTCGCTGTTGTGAATTACTTCCTCTACGGGGAGAGTATCATCTATTACTTCAAGGTAGAATCATCTACACTCCTGATTCTTAGCTCGTTTTCATTGACTGAAATGCGATACAGCACGTCGTCTTTGCGGACGCCAACCTCACGCTATTCGCCACGAACCACCGTATGATTAGTTTTACGTTATACACGATTGGCTTCATGGGCTTCGTCATGTCGCTCAAGAAGGGTTACCTCAAGCAGCAATTTGGGTTATTCTGTTGGGTTCATATGAGTCTTCTGCTCGTGGTGGTGTCAAGGTACTGGTCACAACTACCTTATCATGCGATTCCAATCCTCACAGCTGTTTATTACAGTCATTTCATCGTTAATAACATCCTAGAGGGGCTTATTTGGTTCTGGGTTCCTGCATCCCTGGTTATCTGCAACGACATATTTGCCTACATCTGGGGTATAACCCTCGGCCGCACCCCTCTCATTGCACTTTCGCCCAAGAAGACGGTTGAGGGTTTCGTAGGCGGGTTCATCAGCACCATCGTCTTCGCGATCATTTGGGGAACGTACTTCAGTCAGATGAAGTACATGATCTGCCCGGTACATGATCTTGGCGTCAACGCTTTCAGCGACATCATCTGCACTCCAAACCCCATTTTCAACTGGCGCGAATGGGTCATCTGGTCCCCCGTGGCGCAATTCCTTTCTACCCTTGTACGTGTTCACAACCCACTTCCGCAAGCCGATGCACCGAATTAACGCACTGTCCCGTAGCTCCGTCGCCAGATCACCACCATTCCATATATGCCGTACCAGATCCACCTCTTCTTTATGGCCTGCTTCGCTTCTTTGGTTGCTCCGTTCGGTGGATTCTTCGCGTCTGGCTTCAAGCGCGCATTCAACATCAAGGACTTCGGCCACAGCATTCCTGGACATGGTGGCATGACCGATCGTATGGACTGCCAGTGCGTGTTGTTTCTTCTTTCATTATTCCAGCACTGACCTGATACGCGGCAGGTTCCTCATGGGTGTCTTCACCTACGTCTACTACAGCAGCCTTATTCGAGAACACAATGTCTCTATCGGCTCTGTCCTGCAGAGCATCGTTAGCGGCCTCACGATCGATGAACAGGTGGAGCTCTTCTACGACCTGAAGCGGTACCTCGAGCAGCAACACGTTGCACTCCGCAGCTGAGATCTCAGTGTGTCTGCGCCGAGCTGCCGAGGGTGGAACTTGGGACCTGCAGGTACCTTGGTGTACGCAGGGGTGGCTCGATGTCGTTTATGATATGCGTCTCTGAATTATGCATGCTCCATTGGACAGGGATGCACCATAATAACGCAGACGATAATGTTCCTAATGCACTCTCTCTATAATTACGATATCTCATCTTGGATGTTTCGTCAATGCCTTGCGAAGCGCGCTACCTCAACTCTCCATTTGAGTAGCCTCTGAACGATGTCATGCTAGGTGCTCTAGTCCACCAACTTGGAAGGGTTGCCGTGATCATGCCGTGATCGATCCAAGGTCAAGCACTGGTCAAGCCCCTAGCATCCCCGATACAGCGCAGACCGGGAAGCAAAGTTGGCGTAAATGGGTGTACATGGCAGGAGCCAGACACGGGGAGCGAATGCAGGCTGGCCAGCTATTGTCCGGCGACAAGCTGCGACCTGAGAAAAGGGATGGGAGAGGGGAAGGTCCAAAATTATATAATGTGTATCTTATAGTTATCACAGGCTCAATCTGCGACCTGGAAACGGTGATATCGTCGACTGTTGCAAGGCAACAACCTGTGATGCTGAATAGGTCGTGAAATACCGCCCAATGGCCCAATGCTAGGGGCGCTCGACGGGATCCACTTCCAGGCGCTGTAGCAGAATGCTTTGGTGCAATAAATGGTACTTGTTATGGTACGTCGTAATAAAGTGCGCGTACGAATAGTTGGACACATTGAGATAGCCTCAGAGCTTTCACCAACCGGTCCGACATAACAACGAAGCATAGATCAGCCGGACACATCAGCCATACATGTACTGACGGATGACCGGCGACGTGTGATATTCACGCAGCTTCTCCCACTATCTTGCACTCTGGCGCCTACCAATGGTTCTGGACGCGATCAAGAGCACACATCTCGAACAATTGTATCGGATGTCGGATGCGATGCATCCAAATGCACAGATTATCATTGGACGACACTAATTTTGGTGCCCGTGTCCTCGATGGACGACGCTATATATTTCGGCCTGGGCTTTATTTGGGGAGGCATAGTGGCGCAATACAGCATGATAAAATGGCATATGAAAACAAATGGCGCATGATACGAGATGAAAGATGGAAGACCCCAAATTTAAGAGCGGGGCTTCTCCTGTGGACAGATTGCAATCAGCATGGGGAGATGCACGGGGCTGTTATCGTATGGGCGTACCTTCTTCTCTTTCCAGAGCGCGAGCAGACCAACACCGGAGACCTTCACAACCTTGAAGCGCACACCGGGAATATCACCCTTGGCCTTGCCACGGCGACCGAAACCAGAAATGAGGACCTCATCGTTCTCATCGACGAAGTTCAAGCAACCGTCGTTCTGAAAGGCGATACAACAGTGATTGAGCAAATTGAACCTAGGCGCTCGATGCGCGATGTTCGAAATCGGAACTTACGGGGACGAAGGCAGTGACCTTCTTGCCGTTCTTGATGAGCTGCACACGCACGCACTTGCGGATGGCAGAGTTGGGCTGCTTGGCCTCGACACCGACCTTCTCGAGGACGATGCCCTTTGCGTGCGACGAACCCCCAGTGGGGGAGGTCTTGTAGAAGTTACCGAGAGCACGCTTCTTGTAAGACTTGTCCGCCTGTTTCGATCCAAATAAAGGAAGTTACGCGGTCGTCACGGTCAGTAATGCTAGCGCTGAGGATATGAGATCAGGATAAGACTGACCCAGCGGTTCTCCCGACGACCTGTCCTGAGCTTGCGAGCAGCTTGGAGTCCACGGGGTTTGTTGGCTGGAAGATGAGAAGTTGTGTGTCAGTAAGCGTGAGCACAACGCCAGCAACGGCGAGCAGGACGTACAGCCCATTGTTGAGGTGGATGTTGGATTGGCGTACAGGTACGTGAGAACGATACTGAGGGAGTGGCCGCCCTCGCCCGAAACTTTATCTCTTATAACTATTACAGTTTTGCGCCGCCGGGTCGTGCCGAGCTAGTCGCCGCCGCAATCCGGGCCGCCCTCCGAGCTCAAACTCTTGGACTGCGACACATATCCTGCCATGCACGTTTATGACCGGTCTCTACAGTCTATGCGCGCGACGTCTTTTGCTTCGTTTTGTAAACGGTGCTCCTCTAGCTCACACCCAGCGAAGTTGCGTTCCGAAAGGACTCAGCTCATTACATCTATGTCATGACCTTCTACGCGTCTGGGAGGACCTTCTCTTTCGACATTCGCGTACATCATCCCGAGTCCCATGCACGATAGGGTTCGTTCACATGCCCCTCTGCAAGGTCCGTATGTACCTAAAGATTCCATTTCATCCCCTTCAAGCTCCCCTTTATCGACGTCTGTCTCACCTCCCCGTCTGGTCCGAGATCTAAACTCGTACTATCGTCATGGCCGCGCGCTTTGCCGCTCTTGGCCGTGTATTGCCAGATGCAGTCGCAGCTTATCGATCTTACGGCGATTCTAGTAATCCTTGCGTTTCCGAGTTCCTATGGTGGAAAAGTGGGCGGTAGGTCCTTTGTCTTAACGGCGACAGGAGAGCTTTATTGAAGACTCGATATTAAACAATGACTGTTACACCAGGGCTCAACTGCCTCATCGGCGCAAACCGACTGAGGGCACCGTAGGTCTCAATAGACAGAACGATTGTCTTCTGTTTGAGATCAGCTACGGAGACTAACCATAGGTGAGGCCTAATTTATAACCGTGACTCAGGGCAATAGGTTTTTGATCCGAACAAAGTCTTCGTTGTCGCGTTGCGCACTTCTCTAACGGAAAGGTGAGATTAACTTGGCGTGTTCATGAAATCTGGGCTTCTGACATTCGGCTCATACTACATCGCTCTCTGGATCCGGCCAACTCGCACGCGGCATAAAGTCCTCACAAAGTTTCCGGATATACGCAAGAGTTTCTGTGTCATTGGGCATTCTATGGGTGGCCCTTTCTAAATCTAAGATCATTTTTTCAGTTGAACGGGAATACTATCCTTTGTAGCTATATTGGGTGACTTTCCGTGGGCGAAATGTTATTCGTCGTCAATAGAACGGAGGTTGAATCGTTCAGAACTCCGTCCTATTCCAGATGACTCTCTTCCGTCGCATCAAAGAAATAGACCACAAAACTTTTATTGAGAGGACAAATCGTGATGAGGGAATGCCATATAAGGGCAAACTGAGCTCGCGTAGCTTCGCGTATCAACGAACCTTCCCACATGCGGTTTATTCTGGTCTGTAGGATCTGTTTGGGGGGGTCAGACCCCCCTTACAGACTTTCGTTTATTCAAGGTTTATTCGAGGGGGTCAAGACCTGATCTGCCTGTTCCTCATCTCGCGTAGAGTCGGCATCTCGGCGATCGTACTTATTCTATTCTATGCAGCCAATAAAAGCCCACGGAAAGTCACCCATTATTGAGCCGTTTACTTAAATATATCCGCAAATAGTGAAGCGGTGAAGTGCACTCAATCCGCTCACAGGACGGCGCATACGGCAGCTTCGTCGTTGCGTGTGGATCAGAAGATCAGCCTTTCAGCTACATACGAGATACGGAGTGCCGACTGCTGTCTTACTACCGTCCGTAAATGTTTCCCAGAAGTCCGATACGCAGACAATACATGCAATCTCCCATCTTCCAAACAGTTTATAGATGCCTGAATTATCTAAATTGGGGTAGAGTAACACAGGAAGGGCAACCTGTACAAAGTTGGTACACACTGTCAAAGAAGAACTGACGGTTCCTTGAACCTCCAGAAAATCATCTCCACATTCTTCATTGCTTCCACGACACTGTGTATGGGATCGTTAGGCAGAACGGTGGTGTACACGTGCAGAGGTGGCATCGGTGCCTGTTTCATGGTAGATACGATATTGAGCATTGCAAGACAGTCGCAAAACTGCAAAGCTCACGCTTTGATAAGGATAAGGTCCGACACGCAGGGTGCACCCGATGCATGTCGTCTATGGCACACATTGTAACAGGAGATCAGCTATGAGGGGAAGGTTGCACCTGCCTCGAGGGAGCTGGCTGTCACGGATCGCTCCATTTCTCTCCGCCTTCTTCTCTGCCATCAAGGCATCGCATCGGTCATGTGCTCCAGCAGCCCCATCACATGTTCACTTCCTCACATGACCTGGGGCTATCCTTCACCCATGCCCTTGTTCCCCTTTGGGACATCCTATTGTTCTCCCCCCCATTGTTCTCCTTTTGGCCACCATTGTTCTCACTCTATTGTTCGACCCATTATGGTGTCCATTGTTCTTTTCCCATTGTCGTCCCAGTACTTATAGGCTCCCTGTCGCTCGCCTATTTCCCTAGATTGTCCATTTCGTCTGTACCGTACTGTACCTCCAATACAGGTCACTGTGCTGCTAGTCGCTCTCTGCTCTCTCGCTCTCATCATCGCTGGTGACTTGGGTGGTTCTCTGCTGTCTACGACCGAGTCTTGACACCTGGACAATCTCTCATACACCCGCCTCACCTCCCTACTATCGCCCATCATACCTTTCTTCTTTGAACCCTTCACCGCCAACATCTTCACCGAATCTCGACATCCATTCCATCAACCTCATCTTCCCTTTCCCATCGCCAACACCATCGAGGGCAGTGCACTCATCCCCCTCCTCCGCTATTGTGCTGTGAAGCGTTGGGAAGCCGAAGGAGTTTGGTTTCGATTGAGGTCGTGGAAACCACGTGCAGGTGCTATCTCCATTGCCTTATACGTTCGAATTCGAGTTTCCTTTGACGTTGACTTGCAAGAATTCACATTTGGTGCCTCGGACATTGCTTACCACTGTCGCCAACCCAACCGAGGATCCCCTGCAAGTATCCTACCATCGACCTCGTTTCCCTTTTGCACACTAGGTCTCTTCACCCCGGAACCCTCGCCTGAGCCTGTGTGGGCCAGAGAACGCCTCGGCCACCGATTCCTCAGAACCCCATACTCGGACCCCCTGTACCCTCGTGCTCTTGGTCGTCGCCCAGTTGCGGCTGACTTCCTCTAGACCTCACCATTGATCCCACCGACCCCCGTTTCCAGACCACAGAACCATACCCACTTGGCGTCTTTGCCTCGCTCGACGAATACTTCATCTACACCCTTTCTGGCATCGTTCGAATAGACTTTGTCCCGGAGGACGACGACGGTCCCGCACAGTGGTACTTTGCTGATCGTGACGACCAGGCAGACCTCGAGCTTAACGACTTCGACGTCGCAGCCACAGAACACCGCCGCCAACACCCCGCTACCCCACCGCTTCCCACCATTGCCCTTCCTAGTGCAGATTCTCCCCCTGCTCGCACCACACCACTTGTTGTTCCCTCAGGTATCACCTTCAACCCGGTAACCAACAACTACTACGCATACCGCTCCAACACCAATCGGCTTGTAGTCAGTTGGAGACCCAGCCTCGTAGAAGAAAGTGACCTGTGGTTTTGGCAGGCCAGTACCCTCTTCTTAACCACTGCAGAACTTGCACTCTCTCAGGCAGTTATAGAGAATCTCGCTCAGCAACAAGCTACCCGCCTCGATACCCTTCGGGCCCCACTACCACCACCTGTTTCAACGCCTAACCCAGTACCAGTCCCCTCACCTGCTCCACCCATTGCTGCTGTTGCATCAACATCCACCGTCAACGTCAAACCAATCATTGCCCCAGCTCCCCCTGTTCAGCCGCCCGACGACATGTCCAACCCCGAGATCGGCCTCAAACCTGCTCCCTTTCAGGGAGATCGTTCCAAGTCCAAGGAGTTCCAGTTGCGTATTCGCTTATTCCTTCGCGCCAACTCTACCCGGTATAAAGATGATACCGCCCAGATCTCCCTCTTCCTCGACCTCTGCCAGGGCCCTATTGCCGGCCAGTGGGCCACCCAGCGTGTCGAGGAGATCCTTGAGGATGACGATCTTGTGGCTGCAGCCACATCTCCAGCCCATGTCCCTCGCTACGCCAACCTCGCTGCCCTTCGAACTCGCTTCAATTTGGACTTCTCCCCCCTTGACGACTCCAAGGACGCCTCCCATGCCATCCAGACCCTCCAGATGGGTACACGCCCGGTAGTCGACTACATCACCGAGTTCGAGTCCTTCGCTCCTCACACCGGCTACAACGATGTGGCCCTGATCGATTGGTTCCTGCATGGCCTCAACAGTGCCTTGCGGGATGATTGCCAGCGCAGCTACCCCACGCCCACCACCCTGGATGAGTGGAAGGTGAGGGCCCGTGACCGGAATGCTGCCTACCTCATGCGCACCAGGTTCCAGAGTCCCCGCCCTACAACTGGGCGCACCCCGGTGAGCACTCGCTCCCCTCAGTCCACGTCTACTGGCCGATCCCGCACAGTTGCTGCTACAGGTGCCCCACTGCCCAAACTCTCGGAGCCTGACCGTGAGCGTCTCAGGCGTGAGGGCGGTTGCTTCCGCTGCCGCCAGAAGGGCCATGGCTTCCGCGACTGCCCCCTCAATGCCGACTCCAACCCCCGTGCCCCAATCCCTCGTGTCCGAGCGCTAGAAACCGGCTCTGCCCCGGGAGTAGCTCCAGAAGATGCAGCCGCCGCCCTCGCTGTCCCCGCCATCAACAGGTCCATCGCTGACTTATTGTCGCAGTTGAAGGACTTGAGCGAGGAAGAAAGGGAAGAGGCAAAAGCTGCTTTAAAGGATATGGTTGAGGGTTTTTAAAGCGCCCCCCGGTCACGTCGTCCGTGGGTGGCAAGAAACATTTCTTTGATCCGTCGAATCACTTTTCTGTACTATCCGACCCCTGTGAGCAATCGTATCCATCGTCTTTGCGCATGTCCGCTATCACGCCCAACCGTCAGACACCGTCCATTACGCTCCAGGCCAAGATTATCACTACCCCGATCAAGAAACAAATCGACGCTGAGGCACTTCTCGATAGTGGTGCAGAAGGCATCATTATGCACCCCGAGTTTGCCAAGAAACACCAGTTCCCCCTCAAGAAACTCCCTAAACCCTTTCCCGTTCGCAATGTGGACAACTCCGAAAACATCATGGGCTGGGTCCGCTATTCAGTCAACCAGAACATCCGAATTTACGCCAAGGACTCGACGTCCTTCCATGAGGAGACAGCTGAGTTCTATCTCGTTGACATTGGCGACTACGACATTATCCTTGGGACCGATTGGTTACAGGAACACAACCCTGAAATCGATTGGGTCTCTCGTCGTGTCGACATGACTCGCTGCCCTCCCTCTTGCACTCTGAATAAACCCCCGGTCAAGAACCTGTCCACTCGCACTGAACGCCGCCACTCAGCCCCTCGTCCACCAGTCCTCAGCGCTGCTGCAGTACTGCTCCCCCCACCTTGCCCCCCTCCATTGCTCCCACTGCCCCCACCATTTGTCACTGCTCCACTTCCCAAATACGTGATCCCTGCTCGCCGAGTCCAAGGTGTCCGCCTTCGCCGCATCCACCTGTCCAAAGTCCCTGCACGTCTATTCACCGAGGACGATGACCCCCGACCTAATGTCGATGACGACTGGGTTGAAGAGGGCCTTCATCTAGCTGGTGTTCTCCCTGACTGGGACACACCACCCCCACCAGACGACGACCCCGACTATCGACACACCATCCGTATCCGTCGCTCTTTCACCAATGCTCAGAAACTGGCGGAGCGTGTGGCCACTCGTGTTGCAGAGAAGTCCTTTGCTGAGATGGTTCCCCCTCAGTATCAGGATTTCCAACCTGTCTTCGACGAGGAATCCTCCCATCGCCTCCCCGAACGTCGCCCTTGGGATCACGCCATTGACCTGAAAGATGGTTTTGAACCCCGTTCATGCAAGGTCTATCCCATGGCTCCTACTGAGCAGGAGGACCTCGATTCATTCCTTGATGACCAGGTCAAGAAAGGCTACATCCGCCCTTCCAAATCCCCTATGGCGAGTCCCTTCTTCTTTATCAAGAAAAAAGATGGAAAACTACGCCCCGTCCAGGACTATCGCACCCTCAACAAAGGCACCATCAAGAATGAATATCCCCTGCCCCTCATCTCTGAACTCGTTGACAAGCTCAAGGGTGCCAAAGTCTTCTCCAAGATGGACGTTCGTTGGGGTTACAACAACGTTCGCATCAAGGAGGGCGACGAATGGAAGGCCGCCTTCAAAACCAACCGCGGTCTCTTTGAACCCCTGGTGATGTTTTTTGGTCTTACCAACTCCCCTGCCACGTTCCAAGGAATGATGAATGAACTTTTCAAGGATCTCATCGATACGGGCAAAGTCGTCATCTACATGGACAATATCCTCATTTTCACCGAAACCCTCGAAGAACATCGCGACCTTGTGCGCAAGGTCCTCCAACGCCTCCAGGACAATGACCTCTTCCTCAAACCAGAGAAGTGCTCATTTGAGCAGCCCTCAGTTGAGTTCCTCGGTCTCATCGTCTCCCATAACACGCTCGCCATGGACCCCGTCAAGGTTGCAGGCATTGCTGAATGGCCTGCCCCTCGTAACGTCAAGGACGTCCAGTCCTTTGTTGGCTTTGGCAACTTCTATCGACGCTTTATCCAGGACTTCTCCAAAGTCGCTCGTCCCATGTTTGACCTTACCAAGAAAGACCATCCTTGGGCCTGGTCTGCTGAATGTCAACATGCCTTTGAGGCTCTCAAAGCTGCGTTCACCTCGTCCCCAGTCCTTATCATGCCTGACCCGTCCAAACCCTACCTGGTTGAGGTCGATGCCTCAGACTATGCCACAGGAGGTATCCTATCCCAGCGCGGGGAGGACGAGCAATGGCACCCTGTTGCTTACATCTCCAAGGCCTTCACTGTCAAGACTCGGTCGTAGACAGCAGAGAACCACCCAAGTCACCAGTGATGATGAGAGCGAGAGAGCAGAGAGCGACTAGCAGCGCAGTGACCTGTATTGGAGGTACAGTATGGTACAGACGAAATGGACAATCTAGGGAAATAGGCGAGCGACAGGGAGCCTATAAGTACTGGGACGACAATGGGAAAAGAACAATGGACACCATAATGGGTCGAACAATAGAGTGAGAACAATGGTGGCCAAAAGGAGAACAATGGGGGGGAGAACAATAGGATGTCCCAAAGGGGAACAAGGGCATGGGTGAAGGATAGCCCCAGGTCATGTGAGGAAGTGAACATGTGATGGGGCTGCTGGAGCACATGACCGACGCGATGCCTTGATGGCAGAGAAGAAGGCGGAGAGAAATGGAGCGATCCGTGACATTCACTGCCCCCGAACGCAACTACGACATCTATGACAAGGAACTCCTGGCCATCATCCGCGCCCTCGAAGCCTGGCGCCACTACCTGGAAGGTTCTCCCCATACTGTGGAGATCTGGACCGACCATAAGAACCTGGAATACTTCAAGTCTGCCCAAAAGCTGAGTCGTCGTCAAGCTCGCTGGGCTCTCTTCCTCACTCGTTTCGACTTCACCCTGATCCACAAACCCGGTATTCATCACCGGCCAGATGCCATGTCGAGACGACCTGACCATAGAGAGGGGGTGGACGACGACAACTCCGATCGTGTCCTCCTCGACCCCAAGTACTTCCAGATCCGTGCTACACGTCCAGCTGCTGTCAAGTCCATTGGCAATGCTGATCTTCGCCAACGCATTCGCAATGCCAAGACCAAGGACATTGAGGTTGTTCAAGCCCTTGATGTGATCCTGAACAACGGTCCTCGCTCCCTCGTCAAGAACCTCCAAGAATGGAACTACGAGGATGGCCTCATCCTCTTTCGTGGCAAAGTCTACATCCCTGCTGACAAGGACCTTCGTCGGGACATTGTCAAGCTGCATCATGACACCCCCATGGCTGGTCACCCAGGACGCTACAAGACCTATGAGCTCCTCAGTCGCAACTACTGGTGGCCCGGTATGTCTGTCTTCGTTCGTGATTATGTTGATGGCTGTGCTACCTGCCAGGCCACCAAGGTTCAAAATCACCGCCCTCATGTTGAAACAATTCCCAATGCCATCCCTACCCGTCCCTTCCAAGACATTACCTCGGACTTCATCGTCAAACTCCCAGAATGCCAAGGCTATGACTCCATCAATGTGGTCGTCGACCGTTTTACAAAGCACGTCTCCTTCACTCCTTGTAAAGAGACCATTACCAGTGATGGCACAGTCGACATCCTTTTTGACAGGATTTATCGGAACTACGGCCTCTGGGAACGCCTCATCTCTGATCGTGGCCCACAGTATGCAGGCAAAGTCATGCGTGGCGTCTTTGACAAACTTGGTATCAAGTCCTCCCTCAGCACCGCCTATCATCCACAGACCGACGGCGAGTCAGAACGCATCAATCAAGAACTCGAGCAGTTCCTTCGTACCTTCTGCAACTACCGTCAGGATGATTGGGTCCAATGGCTCCCTTATGCTGAGTTCTCGCACAACCACCGTATCCACAGCGCCACTAACCGAGCTCCATTTGAAATGCTCCTCGGCTATATTCCCACTGCCATCCCCACTGTCAACCCCACATCGTCTACACCCGCCATCGAGGATCGTTTCCGTCACCTCGAACAACTTCGCACTGAGGTCCAGGCCAGCCTTCAAACAGCTGCTGATCTCATGAAGCGCAACAACCAGGACCATATGCACGACACCATCCACTTCCAGGTTGGTGACAAGGTCTGGCTTGATGGCAAGAACATCAAAACCACGCGACCCAAAGCTAAGCTTGCTGATCGACGCCTAGGACCTTTCGAAATCACTGACGTCCTGGGCCCAGTCTCTTATCGACTGAAGCTACCGCCCACCTGGCGTATCCACCCGGTGTTCCACACGTCCCTGTTGTCCCCTTACAAGGACACCGATGCTCATGGTCCCAACTTCCCTGCACCACCACCTGACCTTGTGTAGGGCGAGGAAGAGTACGAAGTTGAGTCTGTCCTCGATGCTCGTCTCACTCGGAACAAACGCGGCATTGAATATCTCGTCAAATGGGCAGGCTACCCTGATTCGGAAAATCAGTGGCTTTCACGTACCTCCCTTTCCAATGCCCATGGTGCAATCACCGACTTCTACACCCGCCATCCGCATGCACTCAAGGCTCCCAATCTTCGTGGACTCATCTACCTCGACCCCGTCCATGCTCATCACGCACTCCAGGCGAAAGTGCGTCTTAGAGAGGGGGTGATGTCACGGATCGCTCCATTTCTCTCCGCCTTCTTCTCTGCCATCAAGGCATCGTGTCGGTCATGTGCTCCAGCAGCCCCATCACATGTTCACTTCCTCACATGACCTGGGGCTATCCTTCACCCATGCCCTTGTTCCCCTTTGGGACATCCTATTGTTCTCCCCCCCATTGTTCTCCTTTTGGCCACCATTGTTCTCACTCTATTGTTCGACCCATTATGGTGTCCATTGTTCTTTTCCCATTGTCGTCCCAGTACTTATAGGCTCCCTGTCGCTCGCCTATTTCCCTAGATTGTCCATTTCGTCTGTACCGTACTGTACCTCCAATACAGGTCACTGCGCTGCTAGTCGCTCTCTGCTCTCTCGCTCTCATCATCGCTGGTGACTTGGGTGGTTCTCTGCTGTCTACGACCGAGTCTTGACACTGGCGAGGGTGACTTGTGGTAACACGTGTGATGAGCTGGCATTCGAGTCAGGAGGGAGCACTCTTGCCTGGGAGGTCTGGAGGTCTGACAGGCAAGCAGAAGGTGGGAAACCACCCAATGAGAGGCCAGCTGAGAGACTCTGAAGCTGAGGAGGAAACCCTTCAGCACAGAGGGTTTGCTGAGCACACACTGAGCCTGAGGGGAGACCACTCAGCAGCTAAGAAGATACCAAGCAGAGGGGACTGAGAGAGAAAGGAACTGAGAAAGAGGAACTGGTGCCCGAAGGCGAGGTAGGACATGCATGCCCAAGGCGAGTGATGAGTCAATAGCAAAGAGGATGCATATTACTAAGCGAGCCCAGCACCATATCTGGGCTGACCCCTAACCCTAAATACATGCATAGCGTAAGGCTAGGAAACTCTACAGTAACAATGGTACCCTGTTACACGCATACTCTCAGAGTCCCTGCAGTTCCCGTTGCACTCTCTGGAGCTGAACATCTGCCACAGCGAACGCTTCAGCTTCCAGCATCGTGTGTGAAAGAGACACGCACTAGTGAAAGCACAGGCGGGTGCAAATACAGCCATTACGGCCTGGAGCTGCATGACGGCGGCTCGCACCTCCGCCTCCCGGTCTGGACGAGGAGTCATAACGCCGGCCGGGTTGGCATGCATAAAGACAAGCTCGCGGATGAACACTTGGCAGGCGATGCCCCATAGGACCTGTAGTGGCACTGAGTCAGCCCCAATACGAGGATAGAGCCTAAAATGACGCTTACCCCTAGCACCGGATTGATAATGAGAAGTTCATGCGCATGGACACTGTTGTTTGCTTGGACGATCGCTTGTGCGGCCATAAGGCACTTGTTGCGTGATTCCACGTTAATTTGTTCGAGGGCAGAGTGCAATTGAATTGAGGCAGCACTAGTGAGGCAGTGTATTACGTGCATTGTTCGAACGATGTCAGAATCGACGTCCGCTAGATTCTGCAAGGAGTACAATTGGGATTGGAATTCATCGATCCTGTTATCCACAGATGCGAAGTCTGCGAAGAATGTTTCTACGTTGGGTGTATCTGCACGAAGGTAGGATATCTTGACGTGAGTACTCAAGCAGTCAGGCAGATGATGAGGTGCCTTACCCGGAAGCCAGCATGAAGCCAGATATGTGGCACGGTCAAAGAGTGCGGCAGCACAGGCCATCTGAGCGAGCAGAGAATGGTTCTCCCAAGGCCAACTATCGTTCGTGCCTGCAAGGAACTTGCGCAGAGTGCTGCTAGTGCGGAAACCCGGGAAAACAGGCCCCTGGAGCTCCTCGTTAACCGACCTTGCCTCAATAAAAATCATTTAAACATACCCTTTCGTATGTCTCCATGTCCAGCGGCCATGGCGTATCAATCTGCGTGCCCAAAGCCTCGCTATCCGACAGAAGGGTCGGCGCACCAAACGCAATCCCCCAACACCGGCATATCGTGAAGACCGTCCACATCGCGTTGATGCGTTCGCCTTCTTCAATCTGATCCAGGGGCGCAGGAAGTGCCAACGATATGATTTCGACAAAACTCAAAGTATTTTGCGAGGGCTGTGAAGAGCGAATCTTGTGAAGGCCACTGGAGAGGACGAGAGATGCTGCCGCATCCGAATGATGCCGGCCTTCAGCGAACTTGCCGATAATAAAGTGATACAGGGCAAGCAGGACACGCGTCTGGATGACCTGCACGGCCCTGTGCGACGGTAAGACACTTAACGCATGCCCAAGGTCGCTAAGAGCGCGCGCGAGATAAAGGCCTATGTCGATGGGCGCATCAATGCCTGTAATTCGACGCATGTTAGCAGCACCGAAGAGATAGACTGTATTGGCCAGAGCGGATATCGGGCGGCCAACGTCGCCTTCGGGGAGCGAAAGAGCATGGCGATAGCGCGTCGTATTGAGGAACCAGCCGAGTTGGGAGCTGTGGTCAAAGAATGCATCCAACCTAGCACGGGGATAAATAAATCGTATATAGATAGTAGAGAAACCGATAGACGTACAACTGTCGAGAGATGTTCGCAGGAAGTTCGTCGATGCGTTCGGGGCCTGAAAGCGACGATTGAGGGGAGGCTGAGGAAGTACCAGAAAAAGTAAACATAATAGTAGTAAGAAACTGCCGTGTGGTGAACGAAGTTCAAAAGTACAAGATTGATGCATACCAATAAGACTGGATCCGTCAGACGCCCCGGATGAGTGTGACAGAACAGTCCGCCGAAGTCCTTGTGAATTCAGAGACAGCCCCGAGACAGAACCTGCAGAAGACTGGGATCGTTGGGAGTGAGCCTGAGGGCTAGGGCCAAGCTGTACGACGGGGCTGGAAAGTGGCGCACTCCCGGGATTCTCCAGCTCCTGGATACGCGCCTGCAGGAGCGCGATGTTCTCTTCAAGGATCTGAGTCCTGCTGCGTGTTGAGACGTCAGTATACGCACATTCGTCATGTTTATTTGCGTTGGCGCATTGGTTGCAGACGGGTCGGACGCCATCACATCGCTGCCCGGAGAGTAGTTAGTAACGTACCTGCTTGGAAAGAACCGCGACAGCCAATGCGACAACGGACACTTACCATCTTCCGCCGTCTAGATGAAGGCGTCAATGCTGGCAACAATCAAGCCCCTAATGGATACGTACCTGCAATTCGTGCATGCTTTGCCTCGCTGAAGCGCGCTCGAAGAGCCTGAAGATATGGAGGGGGACGAGTCCATCTAAGTACATGAAGGTCGGAAACGAATTGAAGCTCGGGCTCAGGCAATTCGATGGTGCACGGAGTCGAGGGACAGTGTGTTGTGACCGCTTGGATTCATCCTAATCGAGCGGCGGAGACTAGACGCGACAAAAGTAAACAAGACTGCGCACTGTTTCAGTTAGTGAATCTGAGAGCGACAAAAACGGCATTGTCGCTAACAAGGATGATGCATCGACGTCAATCATCCGCGAAGTTCGAGCAACTGCATACGCGGGAAGTAGGCCATGTTCAACGACATCGTATCAAGAAATTAAGAACTCCGTACGAACTTGCCAAACCCCGCTTTCGTTGCCATGACATCATCGATGCATCATCGTCGGTTCGACTCCCAGGTGCTGCGAATATGACGAGCTCATGTAGGTGCCGATGAGACTCCGTCGCTGACCGACAGTTTGCCTACAGTTACACAGAAACTGGCTACCAGTGAGTTACCGGGCAGTACTCGCCAACTAGGGGGATGAAGAGTACCTGTTTTAATTGACGTGTCTTTCAACAGGCACAGAATGAAACAAAAAGCAACGACTTGATACTTCCACATCATTATTCACTCCCGCTCCGTCATGTCCCAAACACAGCCGGCCATCCGCCCGGTCTTGCAGCCCAACATGCACCCTCTCTTCATCTGGTGCTTCATCAGATATATCCGCTGCACTTTTCTTCACGTCCAGATCGAAGCATCGCCCTCCGCCGCATGGAACAGCTCGGCCACCGCCGCAGTCGGTTCCGTCAATCTTACCTTCGTGTCTTCCAGAACCGCCAAGCGGCCAGCGAAACCTCCACCTTGCCGCCGATCGCAATACGCTCCATCTGCAAGAGAGTTGCCGCGAGCCCCAGCCCGAGCGGAAACGCATCATTCATGAGCAGGAGCACAATGAAGAAGGGTGAAGAGCATGTACGACCAGAATGGGCATTATCCTGCGAGGCGCGTGCGTCGGACAGTGGGAGGGACTCCAGGGTGCGCGCTGGCGAGTGCGAATATTGCGGTTTGGTGTCAAATGGCTCCGGGGTCAGCATCTTGGCAGGTCCTGTGGTTAGATGGCCAAGGACCGCAAAAGTGCGGAGCAATGGGATGAACAGATGCGGGATGAGCGTGACCTGAGTGAGAAACGCGAGGTCTATCGCACGCGGAGCGACACAATTCCCGCTACCTATAGGTAGTGGGTCTTGGGGCCACCAACTCTGATATAGACAAGACATTCTAAGTCATTGGGTATTCCATGGGCGGCCAACAGGTAACTCCCAGATCTAAGACCAATTTTTCAATGCGATGGGACCGAGTCAAATACGCCCTCTCTACTCCAATGCAATGCTCCTCTCAACCAGCGGACGTCCTGCGGGCAGCCCAATATAATGTTGAGTATTGTAACAGTCGCACAAACGAACTCGCCGTTCAATAAGGACAACGTCTGACGTACAGGGTGCATCCGATGGATGTCGTCTACGGCACGCACACTCTCAAAGTCCCTGCAATTCCCGTTGCCCTTTCTGAAGCTGAATATCTGCCACAGCGACTTCAGCATCCGGAATCGTGTGTGTATGAGACACGCACTAGTGAAAGCACAGACGGGCGCAAACACAGCCATTACGGTATGGAGCTGATCGATGGCCGTCCGCATCTCCGCCTCTCGGTCTGGAAGGGGAGGCGTGTCGCCAGCCGGGTTGGCACGCATAAAGACAAGCTCGCGGATGAACACTTGGCAGGCGGCGCCCCATACAATCTGTAATAGCACTGAGTCAGCCCCAGAACGAGGATAAAGTCAATAAGGCTTACCCCTAGAACCGGATTGATAATGAGAAACTCGTGCGCACGGACAGCGGTATTGGCTTGGACGATCGCTTGTGCGGCCATGAGGCACTTGCTGCGTGAGTCCACGTTGACTTTTTCGAGGGCGGAGTGCAGTTGAATTGAAGCAGCGCTGGCCAGGCAGTGTATTACGTGCATTGTTCGGACGATATCAGAATCGACCTCCGCTAGGTTCTGCAGAGAGTACAATTGGGATTGGAATTCGTCGATCCTGTTATCCACAGATGCGAAATCTGCATAGAATGTGTCCATATTGGATGTATCTGCATTTAGGTAGAATATCTTGACGTGAGTACTTAAGCGGTAAGGCAGACGGTGAGGTGCTGTACCCGGATGCCAGCATGAGGCAAGATAGGTGGCACGGTCGAAGAGTGCGGAAATACCGGCCATCTGAGCGAGCAGAGAATGATTCTCCCAAGGCCAACTATCGTTCGTGCCTGTGAGGAACTTGCGCAGAGTGCTGCTAGTGCGGAAACCCGGGAAAACAGGCCCCTGAAGCTCCTCATTAGGCGACTTAACTCCAATCAGGACCATTTAAACGTACCCTTTCGTAGGTCTCCATGTCCAGCGGCCATGGCGTATCAATCTGCGTGCCCAAAGCCTCGCTATCCGACAGAAGGGTCGGCGCACCAAACGCAATCCCCCAACACCGGCATATCGTGAAGACCGTCCACATCGCGTTGATGCGTTCGCCTTCTTCAATCTGATCCAGGGGCGCAGGAAGTGTCAACGATATGATTTCAACAAAACTCAAAGTATTTTGCGAGGGCTGTGAAGAGCGAATCTTGTGAAGGCCACTGGAGAGCACGAGAGACGCTGCCGCATCCGAATGATGCTGACCTTCAGCGAACTTGCCGATAATAAAGTGATACAGGGCAAGCAGGACACGCGTCTGGATGACCTGCACGGCCCTGTGTGACGGTATGCCTTCTAGCGCATGACCAAGGTTGCTTAGAGCGCGTGAAAGATAAAGGCCTATGTCGATGGGTGGATCAATGCCTGTAATTCGATGCATGTTAGCAGCACCGACGAGATAGACTGTGTTGGCTAAAGCAGAGACCGGGCGGCCGGCATTGCCTTCGGGGAGAGAAAGAGCGTGGCGGAAGCGCGCAGTGTTGAGGAACCACCCGAGTTGGGAGCTGTGGTCAAAGAATGCATCTAACCTTGCATGGGGATAGATAAATTGTATATAAATCATTTATAACCGATAGACTTACAAATGCCGAGAAGTGTTGACAGGCAGTTCGTCGATGCGTTCGGGGTCTGAGAGCGATGATCGAGGGGAGCCTGACGAAGTACCTGGAAAAGGAAACATAATAGTAATAAGAGACTGCTGTGTGGTGGTCAAGATTGATGCGTACCAACAAGACGACCAGATCCGTCAGATGCCCCGGAGGAGTGCGACAGAACGGTGCGCCGAAGTCCCTGTGAATTCAGAGACAGCCCTGAAACAGAACCTGCCGAGGACGGGGAGCGTTGGAGGCGAGGGCGAGGGTCGAGCAGGAGGACGGGGCCCGAAACTGGCGCGCTCCCCGGACTCTCTAGTTCCTGGATACGCGCCTGCAGGATGGCGATGTTTTCCTCAAGGATCTGAGTCCTGCTGCGTACTGAGACGTCATTGTAGGCGCATTCATCGTGTTTATTTGCGTTGGCGCATTGGCTGCAGACGGGTCGTACGCCATCACATCGCTGCCAAGGCAGACGTAGTCTAGGTTAGTAACGCATGTGCTTGGATGGAATCGCGACAGCCTCTACGCCTTTGGACACTCACCATCTTCCGTCGTCTAGATGGAGACGTCAATGCTCGCAACAATCGAAAGCCCAATGGTTACGTACCTGCAATGGACGCATGCTTTGCCTCGCTGAAGCGAGTTCGAAGAGCTTGAAGATATGGATGGGGACGAGTCCATCTAAGTACAGAAGGTCTGGAACGAGATCAAGCTCGATTCAACGCTGCATGGAGTCGAGGAAAAGCTGCTACTTATGCATTTCGTGACCGCTTGCATTCATCCCAATTGAGCGGCGGAGACTGGACATGACAAAAGTAAAGAAGACTGCACACCGCATCGATTAGCGACTCTGAGAGTGACAAGAAAAGATATTTGTCGCTAGCAAGGATGGTGCATGGACGTCAATCGTCCACGAAGTTCGAGCAACTGCACGCGGAGAAAGGAGACCATGTTTAAGGACATTGTAGCAAGGAATTAGGAACTCCGTACCCTGTTTTCGTTGCCATGACATCATTGTCAGTCCGACTCCAAGATGCTGTGAATATGACGAGCTCATGGTGCCAATGAGACTCCATGGACCATCACTGACCTATGTTCTTACAGCAGTAACACGGGAACTAGGCAGTAGTCGTTCTAGAGCCGAGGACATACGACGGAGAAAGAGGAATAGTTTGGGGCAGCTCGACCCTCTGTCTGGTTGAGAGGGCTCTTGCGTGATTCGAGGATTTGGGCTTATATGTATTTTTGTGCCCATGCCGGCCTGCAGGAAGGAGATGCGATACGTTGGTCAGCGACGGGAGGCCCGGGTGCACGGTCGAAATAATTCCCAATGATGAAGGACTTTAGGGAAGTGCAGGAAGTTGAAAAAAGCGGGTATTGAAGCTGAACTTTTGGAATCGGCGGCGCAGTGCTCGAGCACATCCGTGTAAATAGCTACGGTGAAGCACTCGCCTACTAGGGGATGGAAAGCACCTGCTTTCATTGAGGCGTCTTATCCCTCCATGTCATCGTACGCTCCCGCGTCTACTCCACAACCTAAACACAACATGGGGATCCGCCCGCTCGTACAGTTCAACATGCACCATCTCTTCATTCTCATCAAGCATATGCGTTGCACTTTCTTTCATGTCCAGATCGACGCGAGCCTCGCCCTCCACCGCATGATGATGGAACGGCTCGGCCATCACCGCAGTTGGCTCCTCGTCCCAGAACCATCACGCTGCCATCGGAAGCCTCCACCATCAGACAGACGATCCTGAGGCACGAAGTGTTGAGTCCTGTCTACTCTGCCTCTGGGAGACTACCTCCACCTTCCTGTTCTCTTCTCTTCCTCCTCCTTCCTTTTTCAATTTAATTGATTTAATATTGATTTAATATCCGGCCCATGTACACCTATAATATGAGTGCCCACCTTCCCGCCGATCGCAATACGGTCTATCCGCAAGGGAATTGCCGCGAGCCCCAGCCGGAGCGGAAACGCACTGTTCTCGAGCAAAAAAAAGCACGATGAATAGCATGCTCAGCCAGCATGGGTATCCTCCCGCGAAGCGCGTGCACACGATACTGTTATCCGCCATCGGCTGATTATTGTCAGCAACTAACACAGTTGCCGCCCTGATCACAAGCCGGGCGAGGTTAAACTCTGCCTGCTCGAGGAACGCCGTAATATTGTCCGGTATCTCCTGTGTACCATGATTTGGACGTCCGACAGCAAAAAGTCCCCCACGTTGCGCCAGCAAGCCCGTTATTGCGCATCGTCTCGTTGACGACGGTGTACACCGCGTTATGGTAGGACAACGTCACGTCGTAGAACACGAGTGTGTATTTCGTGCGGAGCGTGTCGTACTGTCAGTTGCAAATGGACACATTCGCGCCGATGTATAGCGGCCCACAACCTATACTCTGCTGGCAAACATCTGCATCCACAAAGAACAGTGGTTCTCCGGCTTGAGCTGGGCAGCCAGATCGCTGCCCCGGACTGCTACATCGTGATTGGTACATTTTATTTTATTTTGTTTTTCTTGTAGTACGGATGTAGAGGCATCTCCTCCAGATTGTTTACATAGGTGTCTGGGTCAAAATAATCGCAGCCCTCTCAGTTTGACGACAGCCTGAACAGCGTTGACGCACCGGGCGAGGTCCTGTTTGACAGCGAACCCTCCGTAAAATTGAACCGCGGAAACACGAGCTGGAGAAAGCCAGTGTACGTTATATTGGCCGGCAGCGGCATGGGGAGCATGCATTGGGGCGGCATAAGAGGCCCTGTGATGAGTTGATCAAGGACGGCAAAGGTAATGAAGACACGCGGAACAGTACTTACATAGCATGGACGTGGGGGTGGGCAACGCGACACGTTGGCGCCTTAAAAGAGCGTCCGTTCTGCCGCATTTGCAGTTTTCGAGACATATAAGCCAGAAGGATATATGTAAGGAAGAATCATGACGGCTTGACCGACAAGATTATCATTTCGTCAACTACACGCTGGTCGGCACGTGCCGAACCGAAGGCGGAGGCGGAGACAGCCAGAGCTTCACCGGCTCTACCACGTCTACTACTCGTCTACACCATTGTCTTCCACATCATCTCTCAAGAAACACATTTTCGTCACATTATAATCTGCTTGCATTTGCTCTGACTGGCCGCCTCTCGTTCAACACCGCCCATGCGTTCTGCAGGCCGTCTCATCACGGGCGGCATATTTTCTGCTGTCCTATTCACTGCAGGTGTACAGGCATTCTATCTGCCTGGCGCTGCACCACACGACTATAAAGATGGGGAGAAGGTCGATCTTTTTGTGAATGCATTGACACCAATGCTGGGCGGAGCAGACAACGCGAAACTGGTACGTCATCAGAATCTGTTATGTCCGCGAATGTTCTGCTCATCTAGCAATCAGAAATCCGTCATTAATTGTATGGTATATTCCCCTCGGAAGTATGTTCAGGTCTAATCACCTTGCAGATGACTATTACACTCCGCGTTTACATTTTTGTGAACCAGAAGGCGGGCCTCAGAAGCAACCCGAGTCGCTAGGCTCTATTCTGTTTGGTGACAGAATATTCAACTCTCCTTATGACGTGCATCCCTATCTCGAAGCTCTTGGCTGTCTTGCTCATCTGTTTATTCCAGATCCGCATGCTTGAAAATAATGGCACGTGTCAATCCTTATGTATCACCAGCGTCCCAGGGGAAGATGCCGCATTCATCAACCAGCGCATATTGGAGGATTATGCTTTAAATTGGCTCGTTGATGGGCTCCCTGCAGCGGAGATGAAGATGGACATGAAGACGGGGGACTTGTTTTTCGACATGGGCTTCAATCTGGGCAATGACGAACCTCCTTATGATGAGCAGCCTATTCTGAACAACCATTACGATATTGTCTTAGAGTGCGTCTCCGACTACTTTCGTCCACTGCGCCCACCAAGCAACGTCATTTTTCAGATACCACACTCCAACTCCGGGAAACAATCGAGTAGTCGGCGTGCTTGTATGGCCATCGAGGTAATACATTACCTGGACGATCCAATTGTTTACTAACTTTAAGCGTCCAGCCGCGGTGGTCCCCAAGATGGCGCCTTAGATTGCGATTCGGATGTTCCTCCTCTCGTCTTACGCGAAGATGAGTCAAACACTGTTCGGTATACCTATCGCGTCATGTGGAATGTAAGACCCATTCTATCCCCAATTATCTCGAACCTGAGCAATTTCATCTGCAGGAATCCTCCACTCCGTGGGTATGTACACGCAACCCCGTCCTGAGTCACCCCAAGGCTAATGCGTACCCAGGCGACACGTTGGGATAATTATCTGCACATATTCGACCCGCGCATTCATTGGTTTAGCTTAATCAACTCGCTGGTGATCGTGGTGTTCCTGTGCGTCATGGTGTCTATGATCCTCCTACGGAGCGTCTCTCGAGATGTAGGAAAATATTTCACCATTATACGAGATTGCTCCTGACGCACATGTCATGGCAGATTTCCCGCTACAACGCCATCGACTTGAGCGTGAGTGTTCTAAGCTGATGGAACATTGAAAACAGCCTAAACCACTGTATCGCATCTAGGAAGACGTTCAAGAAGACTGGGGATGGAAACTTGTCCATGGTGAAGTCTTCAGGACTCCCCAGAATCCTATGGTTCTGTCCGTACTTGTCGGGAATGGTGCCCAACTCTGCGCTATGGTTGGGGTGACCCTGGGTATGTTTCTATGTGACTGAAGCATTGTTGAGGACCTCACGTATTCTTTCAGTCTTCGCGTTGCTCGGCTTCCTATCGCCTTCGAATAGAGGCTCACTGGCCACTGTGATGATGGTTTGTTGGACGTTCTTTGGCGGGTACGGATATATCTTGACTGTAGCCAAGAAACGAATATTTATGTTGTTCTATCTAGAATCGGCGGATACGTGTCCAGTCGCGTTTACGTGTCCATCGGGGGGACTGACAAGAGAAAGAATTCGTTCTTCACAGCGACCATCCTACCCACGTGCGCTGCGCATCATTCATGAAATGTGTATTGAGACCTTGCTGATAATCTCGTAGATTTGTGTTTGGTATCGTCTTCCTGCTCAATGTCTTCCTCATCACTGCAGGATCATCCGGAGCTGTGCCATTTGGTGCGTATTCGTTGCTGCCCGCCCTATGTGCGCCCTAACAGTAACCCTCAGGTACGATGCTGCTGATTGTTCTCCTGTGGTTTGGTATCTCAGCACCCCTCTCTGCCATCGGTGCTTATTTTGGGAGCAAGCACGGTGTAGGTGATCACGATTGTGATGAGTTTCCTCACTCTGATTCTTCTGTAGGCCATCTCGCACCCTGTTCGAGTAAACCCTATTCCTCGGCAAATTCCTCCGCCTCCTAGATACCTTAAACCATGGGTGAGCATAATCGTATGTCTTCGGAGTCAATCGCATATTTATGTTTGTGCAGGCTGCGACGCTTTTGAGTGGCATCCTTCCTTTTGGTACGCCCCACGTTCTCTTAGACACGTTCGAGTATTGACCAGATTTACTAGGTGCCGCATTCGTAGAGCTTTACTTCGTCCTGTCCAGTCTCTTTGCTTCGCGTGCTTACTATGCATTCGGGTTCCTCGCCTTGACTGCCGGGGTGGTTGCACTTACTACTGCAACTGTGACAATATTGTTTACGTACTTCATCCTCTGCGCGGAGGAGTACAGGTTTGTCAGGTGCACTTGTCGCATGTCTTGTCAAACTGACGCCCCTTCCTCTTAAGATGGCACTGGCGCGCCTTCCTCACCGGTGGTGGTAGCGCGTTTTGGCTTCTCGCCTATGGTCTTTTCTACTGGGCCTCTCGCCTTTCTCTCGACTCTTTCTCGGGGGTTGTCCTGTATCTCGGCTACCTGCTTCTGCTCGTCATCCTCGACTTCTTGGTCACAGGTATGTCATCGCCAGCTTCAATATTTCGCATCGGACTCTTTCCTGATATGCTGGTTGCATAGGAACCATTGGTTTCTTGGCGACGTATTGGGCTGTACGAAGGCTTTATGGATCAATCAGGATTGATTAGATTGTCGTCAGCACCTGTACCTAGAAAAAGCGCGAAGCTTGCAACCACGGACTTCTACTGGACTGCGCGCGATTCCTGAGGATCGCTACTGACCTACTTCGCAGATAGTCACGGTAGGCTGCCATGAGAATGTTTCACGAGCGTTCGGTTTGTTCGTGAGCTGTCCTCAGATACCGGAAATCAGCATTCAAAGACCCCCTCATATGTAGTTCCTATTCGGTGATCAGCTGTGCGCTCTGTGTTTAATCAATAACGATAGCGCAGGCTTCGCGGCAAGGCCCACTACCCTCAGTTGGAAAGCCCACAAAGATCATGCTAAGATGCAATTTTTTCAGTCGAAAGAGGCTATTGATACATTGGAGAGTGCAGGCCAGTGATTTAATACTCGCATGCGCGGAATCCATTCTTTGCCAAAGAGTGATGCGACATGAAGGTCAGCGACATCAATTTGGACTTACTTAACTGGGACGTTATGTATATCGGCACGTAGCAAGATAAGAAGAATTAGCAGCACTTGCAATTGCTGTCGCCACATACGAAGGCTGGTGTACCTAACAGCTACTTCTCGTAGAATAATAATATGCAGGCAGCAGGGTCGTGTCACAGACGGCGTAACGAGCAAGTAACGCGGAGTCGATGGTACTTAACATTGAAACTTGCAATTTCGCGCCAAAAGCGAAAGGATGTTTAGGTCACGATCCCATATAAGATCCAGTACTCTCAAGGGTAGCGGGGATACTCGAGTATGCAGAAATAGTGAGAGTTGGCATCGCACTGTTCAGTTGAGGGTATCTGGAGAACTTCTGGGATATACTGTGCATCTCTCCTCCCGCTCTGCCCTTCGATAGTGCAAGGCAGCTCAGGACACAGACAAACCTCAGACAAGCATCACAGTCCATCTACGGATTCGGAAGTGTAGGCAATGTCTGCAAGCAGAAGAATACGGCACTTAAGCCCAGAACAAGCCGAGGGAGAACACTATGTAAAGCATTACTCAGCACCAAATGTCCGTGCCATAGACCCAACGGATGGAGGACATGCATGGGTAGAGAGTGATAGCGGGGTAACGACTGTGGAAAAGCAGAACAATCTATAACATATACGAAGTTTCGAATCTCGCGCATCAACACAGCTCCCACATTTTAACGTAGTCAATGACCATCGCGCGATCTTCTTCGCTCTGGCCCCATGTTGGATACCACTGGTCCTGCGCGAGCGCGAACTGCTCCATCGCATCTGTGCGGCATGTTAGCGTGCGTGTATATACTAGGGAAACGCAGGACGTACTGAGGGCGCCGTTGAGCCAGGGCTTCTTGCCTACGTTATCGGGCCACCAGCCATTCGTGCCGCCAATGGCCACGTTCAGGATCAGGAAGAACGCTACACAGCTATCAGCCAGGCCCCCGCAGAGATCAGAACCGATGAGACTGACGCTGATCGAACGGCGCCGAGTTGCCCGAGCCCGCCCACGGATTCTGGAGGATGATCTCCTGCGATGCGTTCGAGACGGTCGCGGGGAAGTCGCCGCGCTGAAAGAAGGGGGTGTTGAACTTGAGCTCGAGCATGTGCGAGAGGCGGCTGTCGACGTAGATGCGCAGGAAGTCGGGGCTCCACTCGAGCGCGTAAGTGTGGAACGCCTTGTCGTACGACGTGCGGCGGAGCGACCACCACCCGTACGTCTTGGCGACCGCGTTGAGCCAGGTGAGCGGGCCCCAGTTCAGCGAGCCGCGCACGACGTTCACGCCCCTGCAGGGTAATTAGCTCGGATCGCCGCGGGGCGCAGGGACGGGCTCACTGCGCAGGGTAGCTGATGCCATTGCCGCGGGCCTCCATGATGTCGATCTCGCCGCTCATGGGCCAAGGACCGTACTTATTGTCCTCCGGCAGCATCCAGATCGCGGGCCACATCCAGTCGCTGTTCAATGATGCGCGGTGAGCGGGCGCAAGTCGGAAGGCGGCGTGTTTACATACCCTCTGGGAAGCTTCGCGCGGACTTCGACGCGGCCGTAGCGGATGCTCTTCTTGCCCTTGGTGGTGAGGCGCGCGCTCATAACGGGGTTGATGATCGTCCCCGCCGTGCGATTGCTGATTGCGCCGCATGCGGTCAGATTGGTGTTAGTGCAGCCGGTGAGGTTGAACGTGTGGCCGTCGTAGATCGCGTCGTTCCCGATGACGTCGGACGTCAGCGTCGGGAGGATGTAAAGCTGGTTGTTGCGGATGAATGAATTGTTCGATGACACGGTCGCCATCTCAAACTCGCCATTCCTGCGCGAGATGATTAGCATTGATGGCACGGAAGGCGACAGGCTTCGACCTACCCAAAGCCACTCATGTCGGCCTCGCGCGACCACGTATTTTCCGTATCGAGCTCGCCCGACGTGAATTCGTCATCCATGACGAGACACATATTGCCGAGCAGCTGAACGTCCCTCCAGCCAAAGTAGCAGCGCAGGACGGAGCCCGCGACTCCGAGGAGCATGAGGCCGTAGAAAAGCCAGTAGGCGACATGCATCGTGCTGTCCTTCTTCTCGGCCCACGGCTTGTAGATCTCGCCGATGAGCATGGTGCTCGCAGGGCGCGGCTGCTTGGAAGGGCGCACGCGCGGGCCGCTACCGACGCCCATGCCCAACGGCGCGGTCCCGATTGAAGGATGGGTGATCGTCAATGGGCGGCTCGGGGGCGAGGCGAGTGCGGCACGGCTGGGGCGGCGCGAGGTCATCTGCGGCGCGAGGTCGATAGCGCTGTTGCGCATCGAGCTGAGGGCGCTGTTCGCGTGGAACGGGTAGTCGCTCGGCCCGGCATTGCCGACGGGCGTGTCGCTCATGCTGAAGCTGAGAACGCTCGCGGGTGGCGAGAACGGATTGGTCTGTTCTGCGCCGGGCGTTGCGAATGGATCACCCGTGTTCGATCCATCGACGCTGAAGCTGCCGGTCATGGGGCGCGAGGCAGTAGTGCCCATCGTGGAGCGCCGTGGGCTAGTCGGGCTAGTCGGCTCCTTCTCCTTCTCCTTACCTGAGCGAGAAGAGGGGGAGGAGGGCTCTCCAGGGCCGTCCGACGAGCGGCGACTGTTGGGGGCGAGGAAGAACGGACGTGGTGGGGCCAGAGCCGTGTCGGAGTCCAAGCCCTCGTCCATTGAGCTCGTGCTCGCGGTGGAAGACGTCGTCGGTGGTGCCATCGTGAATACTGACGGTACACCTGCGCTCAAGACGCGCGTGGTTTATGAGGATGGATGGGCACGGTGGTAGCTGGGCGGCTGACCTCAAACCCCCAATCAGCACGGTGACAGATCTGCACACTGCTAAATCTGGCAGAAAACACTGATGACGATCTGGCAGGAATGGGACAAGACCTGCAAGATAGAGCGCTCTGGCCGATGGCAAATAGAAGCCCTTTGAGGCCGCGCTGGGCCGTGGAATGCAGGCACGCATCGATGTCCCTACAGCATGCGTGCATCAAGTTAAACCTTGCCGCCTAAATTGTTACGACGTGAATAAGACGGAGAAGAGATAAGATGATTCGCATACTCCACAAAGCCTCGATGTGCATGCGTATGACAAGTGTACTTATTATGTGCCATTATTCAAGGCGATGATAGATGCTGTAAGTAGTGAGCGGTCGCTGTCGAGAGAGGTCGAGAGGCATCGTTGGCTGGTTGTTTGGCGCTATTTCGATTTGACTGTTGTCGTCTTTCAGCGCCGATTCCGTCAGCCACACTAAGCCTGAACGTTGAACTTCCTGTCAACTGTTGTCCACTATCTCGATTCATCACGATCTTGCACTTGAAAGTAACCAGCACGCAAACATCCGTGCTTGTTCTGGACTGAACATCGAGATGATTAATGAAAGCCTCAAAGGAAGTCCACATTGGGCGGACCTCTGCCAACTATGTATCACTGCAAGGACTTCGTGCATCCACGTTGCAAGTCGGCATTTTGTTCTCTCCTATCGCATCTCGCCGTTCTACCTCTATCGCAAGAGCCTAGACTCCGTGCGTACGCTAATAGATTACTGGCGAGTCAAGTCTCACGAGTTTGCCCATTCGGACATGCACTGAGTACAGGGACCTCCATGTCTCGATCCTTCCACTCTCCATATAACACTTCCGTTCCGTTCTGATCCCAACAGTGCAAGATGATGCGGTCACTAATTAAAGTGATTAGCAATCGTCCACTCCAGTGTGCCGATAACGAAACGTTTCACATATGCCAGTCCGCCTTCCCGTCTCGACTCAGGCTCGAGTCGCACGTCGTGATGCAAGCCCACCGTCCATATTGGCTTGGAAGTTTCTTATCGCGGTCTAGCACTATCGCGGTCTAGCAGGCTGGTTAATACTATAATCTCCTATGCAGACCTTGAAGCTACACAGAAGACCGTCGTTCTGTGTTGGACTACTATGCCCTGCTTGGCACAATCGGGTGCTCCAACAAGGTTCAGACTAAAACGCCCTCGATCGTCATCAGATATCCTGGACTGCTCGGCCGTGCCACCATCTTCACATCATGTGAATCTGATGTCCAACCTGCCGAACGCACTCGCAGCCATCGAACACGATACTTACCTAGTCTCCGTAGCTGACCTCAGACAGAAGACAATCGTTCTGTCTATTGAGATACTTACCGGAAGTACAGTGCGTGCATGCTGCCGTTTAATCTATTTGTCAACTCCGATTTGCCCATAGGACTGCTCTTTCGTTGAACCCACATTGAACCTCATTGAACCCACACAATGGAGCGTTTCATTCTCCTGGCCGCTGTTCCGTTTTCTTCTTTTTCCTTGTATTTGATCTTACCGCCGGGCAGCGTGCTCCGCTTTAGACATCAATCTGGTGTCCGGATCGCGGAGTTTGAAGCTTTTGGCGTCGAGATATTTTTTAAGTCAGCGGGAGTTCTGGTAAGGTCACCACCAGTCCTTTCAATTCAGACACTGAGCGACGTCTCCAGAGGCCAACACTACAGGCGGCTACGCTGTGTCGACCCTGAAGTCACCAAATTTCAATGGACAACCCCATGCCCGCCCGAAACGTCGTAGGCCATCAACTTCTGCTGACACGCTGCGTCATTTTCATCACTCCACTCGAAGGACGCTTCCTTTCCCTTTCAGCCGTATTTTTCAGCCGTGCACGCTCTCGCAAGGGCTCGTCCCTGGATCTCACGTCTTCCGAGTCCCGCGCCCGTAGATCCTCACTCCAGCGATCGCTCCTCACTCCAGCTATCATGCAATCATGACCAGTAAGTACGCGAACACGACGGTCGCTTATCTACATAAGTAAGTCGAGGCCTTCGTTCTTGTCTTCTCGCGTGGAGAGGAGCGGCGCCGTGTATTTCAAGGAACATCTGCCTTTCCGGGCATCATTTCATCCGCACTCAAGCCTTCCAATCCCTTGGCTTGTCGATCGGGAGGACGACAGAGTAGACCCGCTCTTAAGATTCAGAGAATGGGGTCCCCGTCTGCCCAGCGCTGCGCCTTTCTTTCGTCGAGCCGCTGCTTTCAGTCCCTTCTTTTCTTTTTCCCTTCTTCGCTCCCTCCCTTGCGAGTCGTCTGTGTTCAAGATGAGTCTGACCGCTATGGATTACGATGCGTATGATGCGCTCCTGCATCATATCTTCAGGCAGGTGCGTCATCACCCTGTTCTACAGTGGCCACCGTATGCCTAACACCGACTCGTAAATAGACGCAAGGTGATGCATGGTTTAAGCCTTCGGGCGAGAACATCCACGCCGGTGTCTGCTTGCGCATCAACCATGGCCAGTATCGTGTTTTCCCCTACGAAAACCCGTATCTGGAGCCTTTCGAGGCGGCCGTGCGCCTTATGAAGGCCGTCGTGGCGGTCAAGGTGCGCAGCGCCGCCGTGCACGTTGCGCTCAGCACCGCGTAAGTCTCCTTCGCTTCCTTTCCCCGCCGTCTACTGACGTGCAAGCAGCGGTGAAGACAGCTCGGCGATTTACGTCGACGACAACACGCGCATCCAGATTCTAGAAAGCATGGCATATCTGCCGTATGCCCACAAAGAGCAGTGTGCTGCTTTCATTGTCGGTCTTCTGTCCTCGTCATCCATTTCCCTCACTAATCATCACGTCATCTTAATTAGCGCGACGAACGCGTCCTCATCGTCTGGTCGGACAGCATCGACACCATTATTCCGATCTGCCGCGACTTTGACGAGAAGCTCATCAAGCTCGTGTGGTCGCAGCGGCTGTGTATTGCGAACTTTGCCACGCCATCGACCAGCAGCGCCAATTCGTCATCAGATGTGCAGCTGAACGAAAAGCAGGCTGCCGCGAAGGTCGAGGTGTCCGCGGTGTCGCCCGAGATCGCGCGCAACGTCAAGAAGCCGAAGAAGACGGGAACGCTGTGGGGCTGGCGGCTCTCCTCGACGAAGCCTGATGCGGACGCGCAGGATCCCGAGAAGGCGACTGGCACGAGTGCACGCCCGATGCGCCTGTTCACTCCATTCTACAGCGGATTCGGATGCGCATTGTCCCTATGTAAGCGCACTGCGTTGCTTTTACTGCTCGGGTCTCTAGTCTGACGTGCTGCGGCTCCAGTCTTCATGGGCAGTGGTATGAACCAGCTCCTTACGGAGTGGCGCATGGATCACCAGTACGGACGCTTTGCTCTCGTAGTAACGATGCCGTTCTTGTTCTGCGTGTCACTCGTAAATATATCTTTGCACCGCCCTTCCGGAAACCCTTTATTGATTTCCATGATACACAGTTTTTCTCCATGCAGCTCATCGGCAACATCACGTATGTGTGAGTCGATCTCATTATGCGCCGCGCGTCATTTACTCATGCCTTCGTTCCGTAAATAGCCTCGGACCGGTTGCGCAATACCATGAGAACTCAAAATACTACTCTGCGATCAAACCCAATCCTAACAAAGAGGTTGACTCGCACCTGCCGCATATCACCATCGAGATGCCGGTCTACAAGGAGAGCCTAGACCAGACCATGTAAGTTTCTATCTTGATCGTATGCTAAAACGGGATCGTGGCTGCAATTGGCTCGAACCGAGGCTGTTCCGCCAAGACGGGGTTAGCATCCGACCGTGTAATTTAGCTTCTGGCTTTTTACGCCTCGAGAATCTAATCTAAATCCGAACGCCGCTAATCGCCACCCGTTCATTCCACAGCATGCCGTCCGTCCAGTCGCTAAAGAAGGCAATGCAGACATACGCGCGGCAGGGTGGGACATCCTCGATCTTCGTTCATGACGACGGGCTGCAGCTCCTGTCCGAGGAGGAGCGCGCGATCCGCGTCGCGTTCTATGCGGACAATGGCATCGGGTGGGTTGCGCGCCCGAAGCACGACTCCGCCGAGGGCGGGTTTAAGCGCCGCGGACGGTTCAAGAAGGCTAGCAACATGAACTACGGGCTCGCGCTGAGCTTGAAGATGGAGATGCATATCAAGAAGATGGAGGCGGACCAGGAGGAGCGCATGGCGCGCGGCGAGCTTATCGACGAGGATGCCGAGGATGAGATCGAGGAGCGGGCGCTGCAGCTGGCGATTGAGGAGATCTTCGAGGAGAGTGGGAAGCGGTTCAAGCCATGGGCTTGCAATGCGAAAGCACTGCGGGTTGGGGAGATCATCCTCATTGTGGATTCGGATACCCTTGTCCCTGAGGTATGTTTCGCTGATGCTGGACTCGCGTGGGCCTGATCAATTCGCTTTAGGATTGCTTCCGCGATGCTGCACGCGAGCTCGGTGAATGTCCGGATATCGCGATCATCCAACACGAGTCCGGTACGATATTGTCGATATGCATCGTCTCTTTCTGCTGACCCTCCCCAACTTGTCTAGACGTTATGCAGGTCGCGCATCATTACTTCGAGAACGGCATCACCCACTTCACACGCCGCATAAACAAGTGTATCTCCATGGGCTGCGCAAATGGCGAGGTCGCTCCCTTCGTCGGTCACAACGCCTTCTTGCGCTGGTCTGCCATCCAAGACGCTGCATTCCTGGACCCCGATGAGGACAACAAGAGCAAGATCTGGTCCGAATCGAATGTCAGCGAGGACTTCGATATGGCATTGCGCTTGCAGGTAAGTCAAGAGAACCCTAAAGTTATATGATTGCTGATCGTGATCTACACATCATATAGTTGAAGGGATACACGATCCGCTGGGCCACGTATTCTGAGGGCGGATTCAAGGAAGGTGTCTCCTTGACAGTCGACGATGAACTCAACCGGTGGCAGAAGTATTCATACGGTATGACTTCCCAGCTACTTCGCATTAGATTTGTGCTCATCCACGTCGACTTTAGGATGCAATGAACTTTTGTTCAACCCTCTCAAAGACTGGTGGCACATGGGTCCTATCACCAAGCAGCTGCGCATATTCGTGTGGTCGGATGCTCCCATCCATTACAAAATCGGCATGTTGTCCTGTAAGTCCTCCGCAGTTTTCACTAGGCATGCACTGATAGGCCGACTGCTTTCTAAACAGACATGTTTTCGTATTGTAAGTCTAGTCCATTGTCACTTCGTGAAGTCTACTCACCGCTCTGATGTGTAGATGGTCTTGCAGCTGGTGGAACATTGTCTCTTGTGAATTACCTCGTCGTCGGTTGGGCGCTCAACATCGACGGATACTACGAACACTCCTTCGAGATCTGGTTGGCCTGTACAGTCGTCTTCCCTGGCCTCGGCAATCTTGGATTCACCTTCCTGGAATACCGCCTCGGTCATCGCAGTATCTTCGACAGCATGCTCGAGAATCTTACGTGGATTCCTTTCTTGTGGGTCCTTACTTCCAGCCGCGTGCTCTTCTTTCGTTGATGGCTGTGACTTTCCTAGCTTCTTTTTCTTTGGTGGCCTTTCTATTCACTTGTCCCAAGCGATCCTCGCCCATATCTTCTCCTACGACATCACCTGGGGTGCCACCAAGAAAGAAGTCGAGCGCTCGAACTTCTTCATCGAAGTCCCGCGCATCCTCAAGCGCTTCTGGGTCTCCTTCGTTATCTGTCTCGCAGTATTTATCGCCATAGCTATCTTAGCCAGCTCCGCCGTCCCTGTGGGATGGCAAATACCCGGGTGGGACTGGGCCGTCATCTTTCCCATCGCGTGAGTATTCATTCCATGTGTTGAATGTTTTTTCGCTGACACTGCACGTTGCTTTCAGTATCTCTGCCGGAAGCCACATTCTTTTCCCAGTGCGTTTTCTACTGCTTGGCCATATAGGCTGTCCTGACTGATCTATTTTCCCTCCAGATCGTGCTCAACCCCTGGTTGATGATCTTCTCATACTAAGAGGTATTGGGGATCTCATCGTGCCTGTCATTTTCTATCTTCATCTCGATAACCCCACGATGGAAACCTGGATGGATGGGCCATATTAGACGCGAGCCCATATACTGCCTATTTTCGAAAAAGGGTTCCCTGGACTGCACCTTCATCACCACCTTCACCATCACCTGCATCTTCGACTAGACATTTTACTATGCCATAGACTCTTTTCGGAATCATCCAGTTACAGCACAGGTTATCTGTTTACTATTCTATCACTGAAGCTTCTACCTCGATTCACGTACAGTAGCCTTAGGCTTTTTGGGTTCTTGGGGTGGACTAAATAAGTGTACATACTTAGTATGTATGTGGACCGGAATTGGGGTGTCCGCTCGTTTGTGGCGGATTGGCATACTCCCTTATATGTTTAATGTTTGCATGTTGACTTGCAAACATAGGAAAGAGGATGTCTGCACCAACGTGAGGATGCTCTTCACCAATGCAGTGTTGTCGACGAGGTGGAAACAGATCTGATCGGGATTGAGCCGCGTTGTTCGACTGTTGTTCGGCGCATCGCATTTCTCAATTCTCTCTGGATTATAAACAATACCAACAACCCAAACTTTGGAGGGACATATCGGTAAGAATCATAGCACTTTGATTCATGGACCCGCATTGAAGTTACGGGATGACCTAGATATTGCCTGATTCTATGTGAATTTTCGCCAGCGCTGAGGCGGATGGGGCCGCCCGAGCCATTCCAGATGTCGACATATTCAACCGTTCATCGGGCGATTGCGAGACATCATGAAATTATAGAGAGTTTTCGCAACGGCCGGAATGGAATGCACCCATTCAAACCATTTGCTCCAACAGTCACTTTGACGCGAGGCAACCTAGGGTTAGACGGCTCCATCTAGTCTCCCTAAGGCAGAGTAGACGAATACTCAACCATTCTGCCTCAGGATCGTTTCATCTGACCCACCATTCCATTCCAGATTTCATTCCGGCGAGTCAGTACTCAAATATCGTCCAAGATATCGTGTGCGCCACGTATCCCTTTGAATGCCCTACGACAGCAACCGGTGAGACTCTGCCACACCGGGGGCTGCGCATGTTCAGTGATGAATATTGAGTCCGTTAGCAGTCCTTTTTCCGCGGTCTGACAATCGGCACCGAAGGCGGGCGTACGCAGATCATGGCAACCCCCGCTAACTGGCTTTCGATTTAGTTTCTGGCTGCACTATATTGTCCACAGAGAATAATAGTAAGAACTACAGCATGACAGGAAGGATCACATAGAATGGATGCAGCCCTCTGCTGCTTGTATTCTCAAGGGAGCTATGATGGCGAGTGATTCCGAACAAGTCGAGTTGTCGAAGGAGCAACCGCGAGCGGAGGCCACATCCGTCGCAGTGAACAGCTGGTCCTATCCGTGCCAAAATTGGTTTAGTCTAGAAGGCCGTGCATTCTGGAACATCGAAGAATGGTACTGAAAATAAGGCGGACTCGTAGTCAAACTGTCAAAGAGTGTGTCGACTCTCGGCTGTCGATGTCCTCGAGCTCGGACGAGGGTACCGACTCCGAGCGGGTACCGTCGCGATCGAGGTTCGGCCGTTCGCATGACGATTGCCTCGTTGAGAAGGTCATGCCTACTGCGCGATCTGTGAATTCTGCTGTCAAAAGTTGTGCGTTACGCGTATCGTGTATAAGACCCATAAGTTACTGGGGTAGCAGGTATTCTGATGCAGTAAGATTCAATGTGCTGCTCTTTGCGAGTAATATACATTGTGCGTACTAGGATCAAGCTATTCATACAAGAAGGCAAGGCACTTTCGCCAACGAGGGTGCAGAAAATAGTATAGAAATTAGCCCAGCAACGAGAATGACCTCCGCTGAATTCCAAGAAACCACAGAAACTAAACTCGAGGTCATGGCGTATTCCTCATACCCATGAGGTACTGCATGCTCTGAAATCCCGCCTACAAGGAAAATGTCAACCTGGCGATCTGCGCACTTGGGATAGTTTCACTGACCTTGGGGTTAAATTGTGGTATCCTGTGGTACGCGCGAAGTCCGTGAGAAGGAGGTGGAAGGTAGACCGAAGGAAACTCACATATGACCAGTGATTTGGGCCTCGTAGTAAGTCAACCCACGCTCTGACTGCACCGTGCCGGCTGCACCAACCCCGTCAATGATGAAGGAGTCGGTCTGAGGAGCGCTTTGAAAGCCCTGCTGGCCATTCCCTATGCACTGCGGATCAGACCCGCAACGTAATCAATGAAACTTAGGGCACTCACAAGTCATATTTTGCAGGATGATCCGAGTCCTGCGTAAATGACCAATTAGATAGGGCCCCTCGTTATGCGAAAGACTCACCCCTCAGCAATCAACGAAAAATCGCCCAAACCATGGACAATGACGCTCCGCTGGCTTTTCTCGATGACATTCGAGAAGACACTGTATGCAGACGGGGTGCTGGTATCCCCGCTTGCAGCGAAGACGTGAGACGATGACGAGCACTCGGTCCATTGCGTCGACACAGGCGCATGAATGGCCCGTTTGACATCTTCTCGGTTGAAATACACGGGGCTGACTTGGATTTGAGGGAAGGTGCCCCTGTGGAACAGATTTCAGAGGTAAGAAGTCAGCTCCAATTCGGTCAATTGCGCGCGCACGGAAAGCCCAGGACATCCCACAGAATAGGGTACTAATAAATGTCTTTAGTGACATATCCGTCTGATTATATGGAAACGGTACTTACTACGTCGTAAATGCGATAGAGATTGAAAGCCGGGTTAAGAGCCAATGCCGCGGTGACAATGTCACTCCAAACGTCGCACCCTGTGTCAAACTCGACCGAGCTCCCTGGAAGCGGGAATGGTGCAGGCGGAGGAGGATAGCTGATGTACTTTTGCAAGTAATCTGTGTAATGGCAAGACTCGGCTCGCGCATCCAACTGTGCCATGAATGATTGGCTAATGTGAACAGACAAATTCAGTGCTTGCTAGCAAATGGCGGCGCGATACGCACTTGAAAGCAAATACATTTGGATACTTGTGTACGAAGTTCACGGCAGGAGCTTCGATGGCTACAGCATCCCAACCAAATGCGGCTACAAAGATAAGTTCATGGTCAGTACCTCAGTTGAGAATGACGACAGAATGTACGTACGGCCACCGAGCCAGATGCCTTGTAAATCCAGGTCTAATGTACCCGGATTCTCGTAGATATAGTTGGCAGTGTCTTCATGAAAGGTAAGGCTATTTCTGTTCGAAAGGGGGTAGACACTTACATGGAATATACATGCCGGCGTACTTGATAATAAATTTCAGGTTATTAATTCGACGAGTGAAGAGTGATCCAGACGGAACACTAACGCTTTCTCCGGTGAGATAAAGTTTCTTTCCTTTCAATTCTGAGAACACCGTGAGGAACTGCTGCATGAATCCAACAAGCTCCTTCGCCAAGTCGTCCTCGTTCTATGAATCTTTGAGTTTCGATCATATCGACTAGGATAAGAAACAAACCTCAATGTTAGCTTCACCTTCCGAGAACCCTGTACCGACAGGCTGTTCAACCCAGAGAACACTAGACAAGTTAGTCCAGCTGTGCTCGTTCTGTGTAGGTTTGGCTTGACCCCATGACCAGCTAAATGGCTATGCTGACTCAGTACAGCAGAAAAGATGTTGAGCGGGGCATCACACTTACGCCATTTTCCTGCAGAAGACCTGCAAGTGAGGAGCAACCAGGGCCGCCATTCGTCCTGATACTGTTCAGCCAAAAACTGACTTCTAAGTACTGACAACATACCAGAAGATCAGATCATCTGGATTCCCTTGCGGCCCAGGAGGGAAGAACCAGAAAAAGAGCTATGTAAAATCAGAAGAAGGCCGTGGTCAAGTCTGGAGAAGCATGCCTTGCGCGATTCGTTAGGGTCGTCGCTAATCGGGAGCAGACCCGACCAGCTCGGGCCGATGTCGAAGTCGACCTCAGGAATCGACTTTCCGTCGACGAAAAATTCTGAACAACAAAGTTATTAGTTTCATGGTCACAGCACAGTAATTTGTAAGACTTTATTTACTTACCCGAAGCGTTGGGATTGCTGAACGTCAGGTTCTTGACAGATCCTCGATGGTCCAGTAGGAACCGCCGGCTGAGATCCGGATCGACGTCGTTTTGCGCTCGAAATCGCTCGAACGCTTCTGACTGTCTAGTGCGAAACTGGTTGTTGGAAAAGCTCTGCGCATGGACACCCACTGACAGGGCCAAGAGCGAAAGGGAGGCGAGCATGTTGCCTGAGGATGAAAGTGCCGGAGATGTCGTACGCCTAGGAATGGTCAGTCCTCCGACGCTGTCTTTATATCGCTGTCACATCATCCCTTCAGAGGCTGATCTCACGGTACGGGAAAGCCTGAAGGGAACATGTCTACGCTTTCGTGATCAGACACAGCAAGGAACGGACCTCGATCTGATGCGGGATGTTGAGCCGTAATTGTGTGCAGTGGTTGCAAGCAACGCGACACAATTGCCCCGGTCCAGAAATACGGCTGCATTGACAGTCATCCAGGACGGCAGTTCAGGGTCACTGAAAGGGACAGAAAACGTGTGGATGTTTAATTAGGAACAAAAGGAAAGAAGCGCCGGAGTGCCAGGGAGTGCCTGCATCGCTGTTTAGGCGCCTACACTCTCCCACATCTCTCGTCGACACGTACAAATACCATGACCTGTGCGCGATATCTCCGCCTCGAGTGAACCAAAGCCCCTGACAAGCAAGGTCGGATGCCTTGAGGCGTGGTGCCTGTGTAGGAGAAGCTCCTTACCTAGGTCCGCGCATGCGACACCATGGCAACGCAATTGTGTGTGCGGTTGATATTCGGCGGGGCAATTGTAGTGGCCCAGGTTCCGCTCTAACTGTCGAGGGACGGAGATGCCTGACACGGCTTTTAAGATTCCCATCTGTCTACGTAGCATGCGCAATGGTATTCTTGACATTGGAAATCCTCTATACTCCGTAAGATTATAGTCTATGTACTGGATTCAGATGAAGCCTTGATGCGGAAGCCAGTGCTCAAGATATCCAGCCTGGGATATATAGAATTACTTGAGAGCTAAGACTGCATGGTTTGCCTTGCCAGCTCGCAGAATTATAAGTCGTTGGTCGATAAGATCCGATGCATTGAGCCCTTCCCCTTGTTTGGCAGGTTTTCCGTTGACATAGAGGCCTCCCATCGATATGAGTTGTCTAGCAGCATCTATGGGCAGATATGAGCCACGTAGTGAGCTAAATTATGGACAATGGACACGCACTGTTTGAAGAGGCGACTCCAAACGTTGAAGCCAGCTTCGATAAAGGTGTCGAGAACAACTGCTGCTCCTCGACATAATGGAGACGAGGATCCCCATGCAGTGCAGAAAGAGCGTCAGCCGCACGCGTTTCGGATAAATCAGTACCAAAAAGCAGTTTCGTAGCAGCTTGCGCGCTCTTGACACCACGTTCTATGGATGATATGTCAATAGGCAAAGACAAGGATAACGGTAAAATGCTACCGGTGTGCACGAGCTCAGTGACTTCGTTTGCTAATAACCGTTGTGCCGTACGTTGTTCAGGGTGTCTCTATAGATTTATGTCGGCCTGAGTTGCTAATCTTCTATGAAAGATGTGCTCACGCCGTGCTCTTGCATGACCTCCTCAATGCTAGAGAGAGGCAGAAGGGTGAATAGCTTTAATAAGCGTTTCACGTCCTCGTCTGTTGTCCTCATCCAGTACTTCGTACACGATGAATACACTGTATAGAGGATCAAACGGTCCACTCACCTGATAGAAGTCAAAAACGCTGGTCATCGTATCATTCAACCATATCGCATTGCCAGCACTCTTTCCTATCTTTTCTCCGGAGGACGTTGTAAGAAGAGGGAGTGTTATCCCATACGCGCTTTCTCTCGTAGATAACTCATCGGATCCTGAATTTGACCGATTGATCAAGTCAATGCCCGCCACGATATTCCCCCATTGATCAGATCCGCCAATCTGAATGGTGCAATCAGCATTCCGGTTCAGTTTGAAGAAATCGTAGGCTTGTAGGAGTTGGTATGAAAATTCGGCGAAGGAAATACCCTGCTGTGAGTGAAGTCGCGACTGGACACTGTACATGATTGAGGTGAAGTGTCTACCGAGTCGAGAAACCCTCGCACCTCTCTCTCGCCAGCATGCTGTTTACCCTGGCCGCCATGCCAGCGGTGCGTAAGAACTCCAAGATGCCTAGCCCAGAGAACCATTCGATGTTGTTGCGCACGGAGATATCAGAACTGCCTGAGGTAAGATTGAAGTCATGTCGAGCAGCATAATTTGTTGCGCGCTCGAAGAATTGCTTAACAGTAAGAGTCAAGCCATCCATGTTATCCCTGGCTTTGGCTTCTTCGAGGTGGGGCCGCTCTATGGACCGTCCCGAAGGATCGCCTATCAAAGCTGTAGCACCGCCAATCTAGAGTTCTCTGAAGTAAGCATTAGACATACGAAAGTGAGACTTCAGACTTGCCAATGGTATGATTCCGTGACCGCGAATATGGAAATGCAGTAAGCACATCATTGGTAGGAGATGGCCGACATGTAGAGAGCGTGCAGTGGGGTCAACGCCGGAATAGACAACCCGTCGCTCTTGCAACGCCACTGCGAGTTTGTCGGGCCTGAATGCGAGTGTTACTTCGAGAGTCAAGCATGTGCAGGAGAAGAACTGACTTCGTCACCTGCGAAATGAAGCCTCTGCTCTCCAGGTCGTCCAGAAGCCCGGATTGCGTGGTATAACATCGTTGTGGACGATGTCCGAATGATGTAAAGGGGCGCTTCACATGCCGAGAAAGCCTCAGCATCAGTTGTTTCGTGTGTTTGAGACAGCTGGTGTGACCGAGAAAAGTGCAGAGACCGAATTCGAAATATGGTCACGGCCAAAGTCGCGTCGCGTCGCGGCCGAATATTCAAATTGGTCGTGCGAAGATCCGATCGGGAAGCCAATAGCTTCCTCCCACTACGTCTTCCAAATCCACATATTGTCAATTGCCATCACTCTCCATTTAGACATTCAGGATTGACTATCACCATCGTTCATTCCACTTCCATTTGTTGACCATGCAGTTTGAAGTGCTGGCTACTTGCCACACGACGCGAGCCCGTGTTTCCCGGATGACACTTGCTCGTGAGTATACTTATCAATTGCTAGCATGATCACTTCTTCATATCTGTATGGTTGCGCATAGACGGCGTGACGATTCTTCCTACATTTATGCCCGTCGCAACTCAAGCTGCCATCAAGGGCCTCACTCCACAGCAAATGGAGGCACTTGGCATTACACTGATTCTGAATAACACGTACCACCTCAACCTCCGCCCGGGAATCAAAATCCTGCAAGAGGCTGGTGGTGCTCATAAGTTTCAAGGATGGAATAACAACCTACTCACTGTAAGCAATATTATCCGAATGCCTCTGACGAATTGATTACTAGACCGCATTGCGTATAGGATAGCGGAGGGTTTCAGCTCGTTTCACTGAGCAAATTCGCAAAGATCACAGAGGAAGGGGCATTGTTTGCCAGCCCATTTACAGGAGAACCAACCATGCTTACGGTGAGAAACCTTCGTAATTCCTTCTTAATCGTTAACGAACGGTTTTCTAGCCCGAGGAAAGTATATCAATACAACATGCCATCGGCGCAGATATCATCATGCAACTTGACGACGTAGGTCTGTTTTGTGTTTTATATGGTACAATCAACAGCCTTTCACTACTGCCACAGTTCCGAGTCTCGAGACGGGGCCAAGAGTACCTGAAGCCATGCAGCGTTCCGTCCGCTGGTTAGACAGATGCATAACACAACACGAAAAAGCGGGAAGACAGACAACGCAGAACCTATTTGCGATCGTACAAGGCGGACTGGACCCCGATCTCAGAGATCAGTGCTTGAACGAGATGATCGACCGTAAGGACCGGGTCGCTGGCTATGCAATTGGCGGTCTTAGCGGCGGCGAGGGGAAAGGTAAATTCTGTTGAAAAATATATCCGTCGAACGTTGAATGAGCGAAAGTTTGCAGAAATCTTCTGGAGAATGTGAGTCCTCAGGATCCAACGGAATCCGAGTCGACATTGATTGTATATATAGCATCAAGCAGTGCGCGGACAAACTTCCCTTGGATCGTGAGCTTTCCCATTTCAAAGTGTCTGCCAGTTTCCTTGACATTTTGATTGTAGGACCACGATATGCCATGGGAATCGGCTTCGCAGAAGGTTTGAAAGCGATCCCGTCCAGTAAGACCCCCACTAATTGTGGTCATAGACCTCCTTGTCTGTGTTGCGCTGGGAGTGGACATGGTATGCTGAAATATTTTGCATGATCGCGTTTGCTTAAAGACACTGTCTAGGCTGATTGCGTGTTCCCCACCCGAACGGCAAGATTTGGCGTCGCATTAACTTTCAACGGCCCTTTGAACCTCAGTGCGACCTTTCGTTACGCCCTATTATCGGGCATTTTTACTGAAGTTATACAGAGCTTAACAAACACGCCAGAGAATTTGGCCCAATAGACCCGGACTGCCCGTGCCCTAGCTGCAGAGATGGTGTATCAAGAGCAATCTTGCACCATACCATCACTCGAGAGACGGCTGCAGCACACGGTTCGTTCTTGTCGTAATATTGAATTTTCCACTCCTAAATTCTCTCATGTAGCCATCACACAACATAACCTCACGTTCCAGGCGCAGATCATGGGTCGTGCCCGAGATGCAATCCTCAACGGCACTTTCCCCACCTATCTTCGCACGTTCTTCTCAAATTACTTCGGCACCAGCGGATACCCTGAATGGTGCGTCGAGGCACTCCGAAGCGTCGGTGTCGACCTTCTAGAAGATAATCCCAATGCAAAGACGGTACCTGGAGCGGGAGCGAAATGGGAACACTCGGATGCGTCGCAGCACACCTGATGTAGAGCTAGCAGTGCAATGTGTAGGTAGAGTACGAGTACGCTGTGACGAGATGCGGTGAGGTATAAAACAGTCATCGCTTCCCCTTTTTGCCGCGACTTGGCCGCGCATTTTTGGCCCGTCTGTTTTCCGTGGTCTTCCTGTCTCTCCGAATTTGGTCTGCCGACTTCAATTCGTTCTTGACCCGACCCATGCTCTTCCCGCCGTATCGTCCTCCAAGTTTTGCCCCAGGCTTTCCTCCCGGTCCCCTCTTTCCGCCTCTAGACTTCTCCGAGCCTTCAGCCTCCCCACTAGCCTCGCTCTTCTTCATCTGCCGAACTTTCCGCTCATAATCGTTCGATAGCTTGTCCAATGGCTTCGCGGTCGTGACCTTCTGATGCTTGAACTTCCTCCCACCACCATTCCCAATCCGTCTGCCGCCCGTCTCATTTTCCGCTTCTCCGACTCTCGGTAAACTGACATGGCTCTTCGCCTTCCACTCGTCAAAGCGGCCGCTCCGATATGTGGCAGGCAGCTTGATACCACTTTCTGTCTTGACCATCTTGACGTTGTCAGCCCCAGCCCCGTCGCCCTGGATGAACTTCTTTTTTTTCTTGTCCCATGTCGTCATCTTGGCTCGTCTTTTGTCTGCGACGCCTTCATCTCCTACGAGATCAAAGGTCGCATTTCGTGCTTGCTCAGCGAAAGTGGCGCCATCACGCAGTGAATATCTGATTGGAAATTGAGTGACGTTCAAGATTGAATGATATTCAGACACTCACCCTTTCTCGGTGTCGGCATCCTTCTGGTAGTGGGACATGTAGAATTCAGAGTCGCGATATTTTTCTTTTCCATTCTGCCCATGAGTCTCGAAGACGGCCTGCGAGGGTAAGCAAAATGAGCAGCTATTTATGAGCAAGTAGGAAATATCACCAACCGCAATCTCCTCTTCATCTGCCATCTCCACCTCATCTGCATCAATTGCAGGGCCGTCTTCCTCTTCGCCCTCGTTGTGTAAAGCAGCAGAGGTAGCAGCGAAAGCAGCTCGCTCCGCAGCCTTCTTCAAAGCCTTCCTCCGCTCCTGCATCAACAATGCATTCCCCGTCTTCCCCTTCGACCCAATCTCCAGCGCGGTCTCGGCCGGCCTGAACGAGTTCACCACCCGTAATAGCGCCTTCCGCTTCGACTCGTCGCCTAGCTTGGTCAGGTTACCTGCATTCTTGCCTTTGAGCATCAGCACAGGATGCATCCCACCCTCCGACCCGGCACCGACGAGCCCCCACTTGCTGGGCTCCTTCATCATGTCCTTGGCGCGTTTGTAGCTCGCCTGACTCGCCTTCCCTTTGCTCCGCTCGTACATGCCATGTCCCTTGTTCATCACCTGTCTCAGTGTGGGGAGGTTGTGGTTCACATCCTCCAGCGAGCGGACATACTCGACCTCCTCGTCAACAGCTTCGCGCAAGAACGTTCCGAGCACCAGCGACTCCGTGAACAAGCTCTCGCCCTTGGCGAGCTCTGAGCTCGTGCTCTCGCTCTTGAGCGACCGTCCAAGGAAGAGCTGAAGGTCAAGGAGGTATGGAAGTTCTGTTGGGCTGACGAACGACCACGCCCAACCCTGTCGTCCCGCACGCGCCGTCCGTCCGACGCGATGCACGAAGACACGAGCACCCTGCGGGAAGTCGTAATTGACGACATTTTCGAGCACCGGAATGTCGATCCCACGTGCTGCGACATCGGTGACAACGAGAATATTGGTATATCCTCGACGGAACTGGTCCATCTGCTGTGTGCGCGCCATTTGGTCTAGGGAACCGTAGATGTGCGATACAGAGTAGCCGGCAGTCGTGAGCAAGTTGGTGAGATACTCGATGTGGTGTTTCGTTGCAGCGAATACAAGAGTCTGATGCGGCGCGGTAAAGAGTTCCCGACTCTTGCCTTTTCCTTTCCGCTTTTTGGAACCGTCTTCTTCGTCCTCTGCTTCGGTGGGCTTGTTGCTTCCGAGCGGCACCCCGATGACGTCGCGAAGGAGGACCAGGAGCGAGGCATCTTTTTCTGCCTGCTTCACAGAGAAGAACGCCATTCTCAAATCCGTACTGATCTTGCCTTCCGTATCGAGGCGGACAAGCTTGGGATCCTCCAGGCCGGCCTTAGCAAACTCAACAAGCGATTTGGGTAGTGTTGCAGAGAAAAGAAGTGTCTGGCGGGATGGAGGCAGTCGATGCAGAATTTCGGTCAGAGCAGTTTCGAAGCCCATCTCAAAGAGACGGTCGGCCTCGTCAAATACGACGTATTGGATAGAGCGAAGGTCTAGGTTCATCTCGACAATAAGGTGCAGAAGACGACCGGGCGTCGCAATAATGCTGGAAGAGAAACAATGAGATTTCTGTGGTCAGCAAAAAACTGAGAGCATAACTCACACATCAGGATTGCTCGAGATCATCTCAAATTGCTCATCCAGTCCTTCACCACCGACGACCAGACCCCACCGTAAACTCTGCCCTCGCTTTCCATCGGTCTCCTGATTCTCGTCTTTATCACCGGCGTGTCCGCCTTCTCCCTCTTTCCATCCTCTGGCGAGCTCCTTCCCGACCTTCAATACTTGCAGCGCAAGTTCGCGAGCAGGCAAAAGAATAAGAGCACGTGCACCAAAAGTCGCTGCATGCCTCCCACCGAGACGCTGAATAAGAGGAACGAGGAAGGCAAGCGATTTCCCGGAGCCCGTTCGAGCCATGCCAACGAGATCGCGCGGAGGGTTGGAGAGGAGCACAGGTATAGACACCCTTTGGATGGGAGTGGGGGTACGGAATCCCTGGAGAGTTAATGAGCGGAGTAGCCATGGGTACAGACCTAAGTTGAATTAAATTTCTGCAACTCCAAGATTTCAGTTGCGAACACACCCATGCTCTGAAAGCTTCCTCCTCCTACTTCGCCTTTGACCATGTTCTTCTTCCCTTTGGCCTTTTTCACGATCTCCGTCCCTTCCTTCGCATCTCTCTTCGCGATTGAATCTCTGATCATCTCTTGCAGATCGTCATCGCCCATATCATCTTCTGCAAAGCGGGCGGCGCCATTGCTGGTTGCATGTCTTCGCCGTTTCTTCCCTGCCAAGGCGGAGGAGATATCTATGGATGCTTCAGAACCAGAGAATTCAACCTCATCTATGGAGAAATCTGAAGAGGCCTCATCGGAGTCTTCGTGTACGTGCGGGGGGTTGCGTTTTCGTTTGACGACAGGCATTTTGACAAACTGTGAGGAAGCGAACGGTCTAAATTCTCGATTGACGGTTTCTGCATCTGCGTCTCGAGATTTGGATTACGTAACGACACAGATCCGTTACGGCCGGAGACCCCTGGGAGTGTGGGCTACACCTGGTCGTGACCGACCTTAGGATCGGCCGGACAACATCTTTGCTTAGCACGGCTATCGTGCGCCTTGACCAGCATCAATCTAGCTGAAATGAGCTTGTTTTTAAATGGTTCCGAATGTGCTTGTCAGAACAAGACTTTCGTCTAGGACATTTCAGTTGGAGATGAGATGAAGACACTCATGCCATGGGAAGGACCAATGCCGAAAGCTCAGACAGCCATCATCTTCGTTATCCTGCAGAGAAACATCGTAGACAAGTCAAAGATATCGGGTATATTATACAATTATTTGCTACAAGGTGGATCTTCCTTGCACCACCGCCTGTTTGAATAAAAATACTGTATCCAGTAGACCAATAAACGTACACATCAAGTTCGTCCGCGGGGAGCAGCTCGCGAAGACAACGAGCCTCGAGCGGATGCGGAGGAGGCTGGCCTCGCAATCCTGGATATCCCACTAGCGGCTGCTGTCCCACTGTTATTACCGCTAGTCGACCTAATGTGGCTTGTTGAAGATGCTGTTGGCGCTGCACAGAAAGAAATCAAGGCTGACTTTACGAAGGAGTGAGCGCATCACTTACCGGCTCTCCCACCTCTCGCACCACTCGCTCGCATCGACGCCCGTGTTCCTCTGACGCCCCTCACGCCGCTTGTACTCTTCGACGCGACCCTCTCCTTTTTCGTCCGTTCTAACCTCTCCTTCTCCTCTCTTGCTTGTCTTTCTCTTTCCTCCCTCTCGCGCCGTTCTCTCTCCACCTGGGCGGCCATTGCACGTTCCTCCTCTTCCTGTCGCCGTTTCTCCTCGGCTTCCCGTACTTCAATTTCTATTTGTTCCTCATCCTGCAGGATACGCCATTACATATGAAGCCTGACGTCGCCACCATGCTGTTTCACTCACCGCTTCTGCGCCTTGCCATCTTTCATCGAAGATTAAACGCGTTACCAACTCAGACTTTGCAATGATGCTGACGTATTTGTCCAGCAACGCGTTGGTCTGCTCTAGTTGAGTCGTAACTCTCTGCTGATCGTTGTAATGTTCTGCATGTAGATGCATGGGACAGACATACCTCGGTACCTGACTCCGTCTCTTTCAAAGCCTCATTATACACACGGAACACCCCATTTAACTTCCGAAGCACGAACAAGTCATTCTGCAACCGCTCTTCCCGCGTCTTCGCTGCTGTAGCACGTTCCTTTTCGTCGTCCTCTGTCACGGTCCTGTCAAACTCCTGCTCGTCTCCGTCTTGTGGATCTTCGGTATCCACAGCATCGTCTCCCATTCCTATCGGCCGAGCAAGCAGACTGAATGGCTTCGGTTCACTGGGTCGATTAGAGAGCGACAGTTCCGATAGGGACAGATCATCACCACCTGGACCAGTGGTATGCGATGAGGACGAGTGAAATGCTGAGAATACGGGAGACCCAGAGAGAAGTCGCGAGCCAGTTTCGGGTGTCCCTAGTTCAAAAGAGTCCATGTCTAGTGCTGGTATTGAGGGCTCTGCAGATATCAGTCAAGAAGTGGACTCGAAGAGTCGAAGTCTCTGGTGCAGGCCATCGTGGAGTCGCGTCACGTTTCGCGGCGATCGGAGGCTGGGGCGTGACGCACCCGTGACAATCGCGTGACAGTGCGCGTTCATCAACGCTGCACAGCCGTCTTGGTGAGAGACACAACCACGAGGATCGATTTCAATGCATTGGCGGTAGGTTCACCGAAATATCACTTTCGACCACTGGCAGCCGGATCCTGGTCTGCTCAGTTTAAACGACGTGCTAATTTCTTCGGTACCAATCAAAGAGACATGGGCCGTTGTCTCATTGGTATTGCTCGTACGTGCCCGCACGCTCTCGGCAACGATTCTGACGCGGCTCCTCTGGAGCGAATTCGAAATCTCTCTCATGAGTACCCTCGCCAAGGACACACATCAACATCAAGTTCATGACATTGGACCGTGCAGTTTTTCTTGTGCGGATCATGTCTGAAGACCGCTTTTGAATACCAAACAGCCTCATGGCAAATTCAAGGTCTAATCTCAACGCCCTTCACGCGCATGATTGGCGCTACATAGCCGCTTCTCTCGCGTCCCTTAATTTGAATTGACGGGATGGTGTATAACGCTGGATACGTGAGTCCAGATAACCCTTTTCCCGTTCGCCCACATGGCTGCATCGATGCTCTTGCACCTTTCCCTCATTCATACCCTATTGCTGAACACTGCACTCGGCCAAAGCGATATTGGACAGTGCCTCTCAGGATGGGAATGGGTATGTGTTTGACTCCGCCTGCTTCTGGCTGAGCTCACTTTCACTGCGAATTAGGCATCCAATTCCCGAGGCCAGAATCCCTGCGCCATTGCTGTCCAGCTTGCAAAGCAGTGCAACTCTGGTCCGCGCTTCACCCATCATTAAGACGGCAATTCGCTCCATTGACGTGCCTGCAGGATTCTCGCTACCTCCCCTGAACTTTAACGACCCAACAGGGTATTATTATTACAACACCCCGCAGGATCCAGATCCCTGCCAATGCAGCACGGTAATTTACTCTCTTATCAGCGCTTGTGGCTCGTGTCAAGGCTTCATCTACCTTCAGTACGTGAGAAACACTAAACTTGAGCGGACTCATTCATTTAACGATATAGATGGTCGACCTGGTCTCTGAAATGCACGTCATTCCCGACTGCAGGAACGTGAGTGGCTTCCGACTCTTTTTATATGTCATTGAAGTGAGTACGACTTGAATAGTTTCCCCAAAGACATACCAGATACCACGACCGTACCTCACTGGGCGTTTGCTAATGTTACAGTGCGTCAGTCATGCAATATGGTGTGCATGGTCCTATATCTCTGACAGGCGAATGACGGCTGGAATATCTCGGAAGCAAAATCCCTGGGTGGTACGTTTCGGACCCCAGGAAGCGCTGTCAGCCGCCATTCTCTAACATAACGATCAGATGGACCAGAATCTACAGGGACGCCGTCTCCAACATCTACATCATCGAGTTCAAGTACCGCATCGCCGTCACCTGATACAGGCGCAGCCCATGACGCATCGCACAAGGCAGCCATCGCGGGCGGCATTCTCGCAGGCACCATTGGCCTCGTTCTGCTCAGTTTTGCTATGGCTTATTTCATCCGTCGACGGCTACGATTGCATGAAGACGGTCTGCCGACTGCCTTTGTCTACGACGGGCCGCCGGTGTCAACAGCCCAGGATGAATATCCGACTGTGCAATATGGATCCGTCCCGAATCCTGATGGACCCGCTGTGCGTTTGTTCTGGTCGCCGTTACACTTTATCTGCTGATGGATTTCCTTCTTTTCCATGAAGGACGACCCTCCCATCCCAGGTTCAATACAAAAACCGCACGTCTATCAGCAAATACACGACGATGAGTCCCCATGACATTACGTAGTTTTGAAGAGCACCATCTACCCCTGCAACTAAAAAGTCCACAACTCCTGGCTTTCACATCGTGCATAATATCATAGTCATTCATGCTCGTGAACATCGTATCCCAACAGACAATACAAGGTCGATATATATCTTCCTAAATATATGTCTTCAAGACGGCCTTCAGTCGAGATCAGAATAACGTCAGCGGCAAGATCACCATGGGGAATACCATGCAACACAGCCAATGCCCAACAACATTTGAATCATATCTCGCCCGCCAGGCTCAGAGCGCCCGGCATTACGGGCGGCGTAGGGCGGCCGAATGCATGCGATCTGCAAAGCCAACGCCGCATTGAGACATCAGTACGTGCCCGATGCCAATGCTGACGCACAACAAGTGTACAGCGGAGCGATACTGACCTCCCAGCAAACATCGGAACGCTTGTGCTCCCTGCAAACGGCGAGCGTGGATCAAGGCCTGCGTCGTGCACCACGTTCGCCGCATGCAGAGGCTGCGACAGGCCCGTGAGGCCCAGCATCTCGCTGATCCCAGCTAACGATGGGTAGAGCGGCGAACCGGGGCTACGCATGCGCCCAGACGGACTCGTCATTGGCGAACGAGGGGAGGCGGGGAGCGGCACGCGTGACGGCGTACTGGCAGCATCGATGGGAGTTGCTGGCATGCGCATGGGTGCTGCTTCCGTGGGCGAGACGCACGATGCGACGGTGCGTATGCTCAGTTCGGGAGACAGGCTTGACAAAAGCGGCGTCGCGGGCCTCGTTCGGGGGGTGTTTGGTGCAGTCGCCTCGACTGGGCGCCCACAGGTAGGGCATGCCTTCCTGGACGAACATCTACAGGGGCTGGGCGACGCCGAGGACGAAGGCGGTGCGAACTCGAATACCGGAGGGTCATCAGCCCCAATATCGCCGTGCGCAGCCATCCATGCGTCCTCTTCGTCATCAAGAGACTCCTCCTTGACAGAAAGCGCCTGAACTGATTGGGTGCGTCGCACAGGCGAAGCGACAGTTTGCGTATTGACGTCTCTGGTTGCGGTCCGGCGGGTACGCCGTGCAGGACTCGGAGGCAACGACACCGGACCGTACTGCGTGACCTCTGTTAGAGGGGAGGAAGATGTCGCGGCCGGCATCGATTCCGTTCGGGTGATCTTCCTGGAGCTGGAAGAGGATGTGGCCAAGCCAATCTGTCCAGACGGTCCTGTCGCACGCGACGACATTGATTGGGCATTGCGAGAAGGTCTCCTGGATGGCGGGTCCGACATATACAGGGATTCAATATCCGAAGAGCGTTTTTGCGGTGTGAATTCTTGCTGGCCGCGCCATGCGGGAGGCGTTTGAGGCATTCTTGCCGAAGAAGTACCAACATTCCGCGCATTTTCAATTGCCGGTTGCTTCGAGCTTGAAGACCGTCTGGATACTCTTACTGGAGAACCAGACTCTGACATCGAAGATCTGTCGCTAGGTAGGTGCCGAGGCACACCTGACGGAGGTGAAGAAAAGTACGATGATTTCCGAAATGGATTTGCCCGTTGGCATTGAGAGATGTCGCGATGCGCAGACATGTCATCGGAGGGGTCCTCCACTTTCATCATTTCAGAAATGTGATCGAGCTCTGACTCCTCTTTGTGTGCGGTCTGTCTTGCATCAACACGCGACGAAGAAGCCCGAGGCTCTCTTGGTCTTCCGGAAAACATAGGTTGTCCATAAATGTCACCATCGCGTGTACGGTGTCTGGAATCTGGCTGGTATTTTTCTTTAGGTTGTTGCTTTCCCTTGCCCTTTGAGGCGGACGGGCGGGCGGAAGATGTTGGACCTGGGTCAGATTGTTGCGACCTCGCCCTCGACCCCGGAGCAGGGGACTGTCTGCAGTCACCGCGGTTTTCGGCTGGACTGGATTTCCTAAATTTACATTCATCCTCTGCAGACTCCATCCTGACCGTTTTCACGGTGCCTGCTCTGCTGGCCTTCTCGAACGCCTGTTCTGCTTCCTCTAGCGTGGGGTATCCTTTAAACAACGCGCCTGGTACTCCGTGGACGTGCGGCTGTGCCTCCATCCTGCAGATTGGACATTGCGTATGATACAAAAGAGGGGGTATAAGCCAGATGCATCGCAAGGGGTATGACGAGTCGACTGGACGCCTCGACTCACCAATCATCATATATTCCAGGCCGCTTGCCCACAGCGACGACGATCCATCTCTTCGCCATGAAGAGCGCAGCAGGTGGATAGCGAGTCCAGGATACAACAAATAGGGAGAACGAGATGGTTGAACTCTGGAGGAAGCGCGGCAGTTGCGTCGGCTAGGTTTATATATTGGGTGACAAGAGATGGACGCGCCGTGACGGCCGCGTATCCAATTACGACGCGTCCTGGGCGCGTCAACTGCAGCCGCAGTACTGCGCAAGTCCATACCAGACCCTCAGAACCAAGAACGCGCAGCTGAGTTCCGCACAAGTGTCGCCAGACATCATGCTTTCCCTAATGTTTGGGAGGAACTAGGTACGCCGCATGCCAAGAAGACGCGACGCTGCATATTTGTTTCCGTGTCCCACGGGCAACGCTAGTACGTACTTCGTCAAAACAAATCAGATGGGGTATCAAGGACGGGCTAATAAGATGTGTAGAGCATAGATACAGATCATCCTGTCATCACGTCCCATTCTACAAATCTCTCCACATGATATACCAGCATGCCTCGCTCTATCGCCACGCGCGCAGACTAGACTGCAATATATCCGCCCCGGCTCGAACTGTGTCGCGGTCGGAACGACGAGCAGAGATGCGTCACGACGTCGCGAAGCATGTACGGTACTTCTCTCCAGAAGTCGCGATGTCTGCGACATGAGTCAGGCGTCAATGACCCGAGCACGGAGACGAGGGGAGAAACGTACGGGATTAAATCGGCGCCTGTCGCGCCGTATGTTGTGTAGTTGTAATATGCGCCCAAAATAAAGTAACCAACGAACACTAGCAGCAGACTGAAGAGCCTTGTCAGCATTTAGCAATAAAAGGAGTCGGACAGTGCTAAAGGGGTACTCACGCGAGGAAAAACCACCCAATACCACTACCAACGGATTCTCCATCGTCACTTCCTCCGCTGTCTCCGCCGTCTCCCCCAGTCTTGTCATCATCTTTTGGCGGCTCTTCGTCCCCTTTGAACCCACACCCTGCAGGTGCACTCCATTCCACATGGGCCTCTCCGTCCTGATAAGATTTAAATACGGGATCAGATGCTTCCGTGGAACATAGGAGGGAGAGTTTGAAGGATTGAGGTATTGGTTCTGCAGAAGTTGAAGACGGGTACGGGGAGCCGTGGAACGTGAGGTCAAGACCTCGAGGCGCTGCTCAGCAATGTAAGAGTCAATACCAGTGGGATACACGGTATCACAGAGAACATCTATACGCACATGATCGGACAGAATACTGCGGATTCAGCCCTGATGTCTGGGCAACGGGGACGACAGTCACTACTCGGTCTGACTGGCTGTCCTTCTTGTTCACCGTGGTCAAACACGCTCTTGTTCCTTCTGGACACTGACCATGAGGTAAGCCCTTCTGGACATATGAAATGCGGCACATGATGTAGCGCGCACCTGGTCGCTGGCGTCCACGTCCTCCTGCTGGCTGAGCTCTCCACATATATTAAAGCGAAGTGTGTCCTGCATCGTCGTGGGAGGTGTCTCCCGAGTCCGTGACACGGTGTGTTCTCCCGTGAGCGAAGTCAAGTCATACTTCATCCCGTCGACCTCTATTCTGCAATCATCTTGTGCGCTCGCGGCAGATAAATAACACCCGAGGAGCATTGCGATGAGCGGGGCCCTGCCGAATACGCGTCGTCTTCGAGCCATATTGTGACGTGTATGAAAAGAACGAAAGAGATGATGAGCAGAAGAGGCTGGAAGGTTGGACCAGTGGTTGCCAGCCTGAGTGAGACTGTCCGGCTGCTGCACCATGACCCCGGGAAGAGCCGTTATGTAATATACGCGTGACGCTTGCGCGTCGCGTCGATTTATTATAAAGGACCATAGCAGCGAGCTACCGTCTCGTACTTGCACCCCCCTGCTACAGCCCTGCTACATCACGATGGCAGGTCTCGAAGAGCTCATCCCTCTTATATATCATGAGAAGCAGCAACCTGGCTCCATGCTGTGCGCCCAGCATGCTCTCAACGCTCTTCTGCGTGCGTATACGCGTCCTAATATGCGATCTCCGCTGATCCAGTTTGTTTTTTATATTTGCAGAGGGAAACTATGTTCGTCAGCTGAATAGTGCAGTATCGTCGTATAGTGCTGACGAGCCCCCCATCTGTCTAGTATAGCGCGCCCGATCTTTCCGAGATCGCGAGGTCCCTAGATCAATTAGAGGAGAGCTACAGAGATGAAAGTACGGATCAAAGCAGAAATATGGATGACACAGGTGCGGATTCTGGAAGTGAACGTAAGACCAGCCGGGGCTGAACCGTATCGTCGTCCAGGTTTTTTCTCTGTCCAAGTTCTGGAGAACGCTTTGAATGTTTGGGGTCTAGGGTAAGCTCGTCACCTTATTTTCCACTGAGAATCATGTTAACCATGACCTTTTCAGCCTAGTGCGTTGGCGAAGCGAGGATATGCGCCCATATCAGGATCATCCCCAGTAGGCCCTAATTTTTTTTGGGTCCATACTTCGCTGACCTCTCCGCGCAATATAGCACACAACTTGCTTTCATCCTAAATCTCAATCAACACTGGTTCACTCTCCGTCGTTTTGGCCACGCCTCTCCCCAGATGGACGCGGACGACGGTAATGGACACTGGTTTAATCTCAACTCCTTCCTAGACGGCCCCGAATGGGTGAGCAAACTATACCTCGGTATGGTTCTGCAACAGGCGGAATCAGAGGGTCAGTAATTCATGCCGAATCTACGAATTATTTTAATTCTGCCATGCAGGCTACTCCGTTTTTGTCGTGACCCAAATAGACCCGGACGCACCCCTTGCTCTCCCTCGCACTGCAGCAGATGAAGTAGCCTCCACCCTTCCAACACCCACATCAGCCGCTGGCGCTCGTCCCACCCCGCTGTCGACCTCCCACAAGCCATCTCAACCGACAGGCTTCGAGGATGAGGACCTCGAGCTGCAGGCAGCACTGCAGGCCTCAATATCCGACGATCCCCAGGCCGCCTGGGCACATGCACAAACCCACTGGACAGGCGCATCGGGGTCAGGGTCAAACTCGCCTCCTCACGCCTCAGCACATCGCTCCGCCTGGGGAAGCGGATCACAAACACCTCAGGAACGTTCGAGGACAGCCCCATCTTTCCCAGATGTGCCATTCGCGTCCGCTGCAGACTCTTCGATGCTTCCTCCGCTATCCGCTGAGCCGCAGGATACCGTCGCCGCAAGCATGGCGCGCAATCAGGCATTGCTGCAGCGCATGCAGCGCGAGCAGGAGATGGCGCTGCGCGAAAGCTACGACGAGGAGGTCACGCGGTTCGGCCCGGCAGCAGCAGCAGCGCGTGCCCCAGCTCCGCCCCAAGCCGCACCTGTAACGGCAGAGCCAGAAGAGGAGGACTTCGACGAGACGATGCGCCGTGCTATCCAGGAGAGCATCGAGTCCAACAGGACCCCGCCGGCCGCGGACGAGAACGAGTCGGGCATGGATGTCGATGCATCGCGTAATCCTGCCTTCGTCCCACAACAACCCTGGGCGGGCCCAGGTCACGAGCGCGTATATGACGATGACGACGCGGAGCTTCAGGCTGCTCTGCGTGCGTCCCTAGAAACCGTGCCACCTGGGTTCCGCATCCCGGATACACCGCCACCTGCAGCACCGGTAGCACCTCCCGCTCCAGCGCCGGCGGCGGCTCAGAGGTCAGTCCAACCCGTAGAAGCCGAGGCAGACCAGCCAAGTACGCCGGGAGCGGGGACAGATACGGAGACGGAGGGCGAGGGCGAGGCTGCGCAGGAAGAAGAGGCTGTGAGCGTGGAGGAGATGCGGAGACGACGGTTGGCGAGGTTCGGGGGCCCATGATAATAGAGTCAAACTGTAAGACTCACGGCATCTATATTATCGGGTGATATCGCTGTTGAAGAATTCCCCTGATTCATGTGTCCTTACCAAATGAAAAGATCGCCACCACGGTACTGTTCGAGGACATCGGACTGCTCGATAACGTGTTCGCATGGCTTATTCAGACAGATGAATCCTTGCCAAATCCCAGTGTACATAAACAGGGATGTAAATCCTCCATAAAATCATCTAATAATGCACAACCGGTATATTATCCGGTCAAACCGTGTATGATACATTATTATTATTAACGGAATACTGTTTTGTTACTGAAACGTATCAAGCTCGGGCACACTATTTCTTGCCCATGCCCACCGCATCCTTGGCCTTATCGGTCATGGATTCCTGAACGGATTGTCATGTTTAATTGTGTCAATGACGCTGCGATCGTGTCTGTACGCACCGAATTCTCGTTCTGATTGCCAGAGACCGTGTCAGAGGCGCTCTGGGTCCAGGATTTCTGGCTCTAAAAGAATGATACGACTGCTTTAGACTAGCCCATGGAGGTTTAAGAAATTACTTACCTGAGGCTCAGCGGAGGATGCGGCAGAGTCAGCCTTGCCCTTCACTTTGTCACCAGCGTGCTCGGTGTTGCTCTTCTCAGAATCAGGCTAAGAAGTATCAAACTAGAATTTAATTCTCAAATTCTCAGCTCAACGGGTAAGGCTGACACACTTTCACGGTCGAGGAGACCTTGTCAGTGAAGTCCTGGCGGCCAGTGTCGGTCATGGTGAAAGTCAGATGTGAGGATGTGGACGTGTGATTAAGTTAGGGGGTTGGTAGTACAGGTTAGACACCTGACAGATGGACATACATGCATGAGCTGATTTATATAGGCTTTGGCGGGGCAGTGCCAACGTCGGGTCGATTCGCTCACGCATGACGAGCGTCCAGACTCGAGCCGGTCGGTGACCCACACCCACGCTCCACAAAGGCGTCGGGGTTTCAGCTCGGGACGTCATGCACCAATGACATACGTCGCGTCACCGACATCACCAAGTCTCCATTCGTGCATGTCCCAACTAGAGATGTTCTGTCAAGGATGGAACAAGGTGGAATGTTGCACTCGTCGAGGACAACGTTTGTTCGATCCGTGAATGCTGAAGGGCTAGCCGGGGTCCAGGGAGATGGCCCAAGATCTGTCCGAACGCGATAAGATAAGATCGTATGCCTTCGACAACATCCAGAACTCTTGACATCGATATCTACATAGCACTACAACACCTGCATCGTCTTACTTTTCACTTCAAAGCAGATCAAGAATAGCTTCAAACCCGAGTTTTCATGAGTAAAATTTCGACCCAGCCAAATTTTGCCCAGTTTCTGGTGGTCAGTCTAACCAATCACACCTCCGACAGTTCTCCATTAACACGCATCGCGTAGGCAACCTATCCATCCGTGAAGCAACAGCATCCCACCGAAGGCCGCAGACGCCTGGCTTTACGGATTGCGGACCAGTTCTGGAGTTTATCGCCCGAGAACAGAGCCTTGCTTCCAACGGGACCATCGGTAAGCAACCACACCCATCGTGCATCGCCGATTCCTGCTGATTTCTGCAGTCTATAGATGTCTTTGCTCTAGACTCGGATCTCTTCGATGACATCTCATCGCAAGAAGTAGCCGCACCCGGAATTATCGTGCGAACGGACTATACGAACGAGGAAGCCTGGAAAACCTTCTACGCAACTCTCATCGAAGCCGAGAAAGACTTTACCGAGCCTGATGATGCCAATGTGGAACCCACACCCGAGACGTCTGCACAGGCAGGACCGTCGACATCCGCTCCTACAAGTGAGGATACAGAAATGGCGGACGCAAACGCCGAGGCAGAGGAGGAAGAGGAAGATGACGAGGAAGAGCCTCTTGTCTTCTTCTCCGTCCTCAACCCAGAGGATCCTGCCGAGCGACAGCGCATCACTGGCATCTCTAATTTGACAGCACTACGATTGCTCAATGACGTCTCGATCCGTCCCGCGCCGCCTGTGCCTCAAGGCGAGAAGCGCGTAAAGCCGGGGAACAGGCTGGTCGACCTCGACGGCCTGCAGGAAGTATACGAGGGAAAGACCCTCTGGATATACGATGACAAGTCGAACTCAGACCAGTCAGTGCGACTGGTGAACCAGAAGGGTGACACATATGGTACAGCATCGTGCGTCATCTTCCCTTCGGTCGTATGTCCAAAGTGCTCAAATTCCCTACGTTTAAAGGGGAGACAGCTGGCGGGCCCGTGGCAGCCACATCACGGAACTCCAGGTCAACCTCGCATCCGGTGCTATGAAGATCGACTTTGGAGGACTAGATCGGTGGGATTACCCCGAGAGGAAACGCAACTTGGAAGAAGCGGCTCAGCCAACGTTATTCTAGTTCCAAGCAGTAGGATGCGCATTGAAGGTGTCAATATCTGATTTTATACCTGTTTTTGCTTTGCGTGGACCACTTGAAGAAGATGGTTTCAAACAACAGGCTGGGCGCACAAGGCTATTTTTTTGCGTTTGCAAGTACAAACATGGAAAAATGCGAACGACGTCTGTACACTCCCCAGAATATGTGATATGCCGGCATAAATTTTACGACGAGACGGTCCACACCCGGACCAGGTTGTCGGTGAAACCACCGAACAGGGTTTGCCCGTCGGCAGACCAGGCAATGGAGACACACTCAGGCTCCCGCGACTTCGCACCGACATCAACGAAGTCGGGCTTGAGCTCGTCAACAATCGACCTGAAGCAAGCGAACATTAGGGCACGATGACTACGACGGAAGTGAATGCACACACTTGCTCTCCAGATCGAAGATCTTGACGCAGCTGGCAGTCGCTGCGCACAGCCAGTAGCGGTTGGGCGAAAAGACGAGGGCGTTGACAATGTCGCCGGCCTCGAGGGAGTAGAGGTGCTTGCCCTCGTTCAGGTCCCAAAGCATGGTGATACCGTCCTTGCCGCCTGACGCAGCCAAGGAACCATCGGGGGAAACGGAAACGGTGTTGATGTAGCCAGTGTGGCCGTAGTGGTTGGTCTTCAACTTGAACTTCGAGAGTTCCCAGACCTGATACGACATGTTAGCTTGACATTTCGAGTAACGTGAGTTATCGAGGACGAGGTGTAAGGACGGCGATTAGAAAGTGAACCCATTGTCTAGAGTCCGCCTAAGTAGCAGATATGCTGGTACCTCTCCAGAAAGAAAGGAGACATGATAGGAAGCGAAGCGATGCTGACCTTGACCACCTTATCCCAACCGCACGAAACAATCACGGGATTCATGACGTTGGGGCTGAAGCGCACGCAAGAGACCCTACGAACCAGCTTTCAGGAAAATGCCGCACACAGGAAACCGATGTAACTCACCATTCGGTGTGACCATCTTCCTTGATGTCGAATTTGCACTCGCCAAGGGTATTCCAGAGCTTGATCGTGCGGTCGCGCGAACCGGAGACGATTTGCCTGTTGTCAGCGCTGAAGCTGACGGACAGGACGTCGGAGGTGTGGCCGACAAAGCGGCGGGTGGTCTGGCCGGTGTTCAGGTCCCAAAGACGAAGGGTGTGGTCCCAGGAAGCCGACAGTGCGAATTGGCCGTCCGAGGAGATAACGACGTCAGAAACGAAGTGATTATGGCCATGGAGGATGCGTTTTGGGTAGCCCTGAGACTCCTCGTCACGGGTCAGCTGCCAGACGATGATCGTCTTGTCTGTGCAAGTAGACGTGAATTAGCAGAGCTCAAGCAAAATAAGCGGTTGGGTCGTACCGCGGGAGGCAGTCAGAATAACATCAGGGGTCTCTGAGGACGTGGCGATCGCAGTCACCCAGCCAGAGTGGCCGGCGAGCGAGCCCATAAAACGAAGGGATTCCATGATTGTTTTGTCAAGCGGGGTCGGTGGTCCGTCGTCGGCGTCGCGATTATCGTTTGCCACTGCGAGCAGATGTGACTGTGACCGCCACAATGTCACTACTGCACAGTTCTTCGGTTCTTGCCGAGACGCAAGAGTACTTAGGGCCAGAACGCGACTTGCAGAGAACGTCGTTGTGTTCTGGTGCTGGCCGCAAGAATGTCCTTGGTGAGTTTGCCGTCTCTGTTTTGTGTTCAAACAACCCTCTCTTTTGGAATGATGCTATCTTTTATATATTTGCTACTTCAGAGGGCTCGGCCCTATGAGACTACATTTTCCACCAAGATCTCTGACCTCTTCTATCCTTGCTCCTTCGTTTGAGCTTGCACATGAAACTGACTCTTTTATTCTTCCTGACAGGTCCTTGTTCGCGTCCTTCTGTCGTTCTGTTCAGCAGTTTACCACTAGCTTCTGCTCTGACTTCGACGCCGCGTTGTTATGTGCGTGACTGGTATGCGTGTCTTCGACGTCGTTTCTAGATGACAGGTCGATTGTCGTCTACGTCCGCTTTCGCACACATTCATCTGCATATCACGTCCCATATACTGGGACATGTCGACACGTAGTGTTTAAGAGCTGTCAGTAATGCCAGCTATCGAGAATGCAATGCCATGACATGTACAGAATACTTCGAGTGATTGGATCTCCGTGTGCACCAACCATCGTCCTCTGATCTCAAATACCCTGTGGTGAGCTATTTGAACCGAAGCTAGGCAGGTCTCCATGCATGATCCGTGAAATTCTGACAACTGAGACGCGACGACGCGTACTTAAGAGTCGTATTTATAGCTGCTCCAACATCGGGATCTCGGACATCGATCTGCAGATTGACTCGGTCGGGTTTGGGATCCATGCCTCTCCGTCTTTTATAACTATGACTATCGCTTGTGTTCTCTCTACGCAAAGTCAGCTCATCTCTCAGACCTGTTGTAGAAGCAAGATCTAGATTTTTATCTCTGTACTAACGCAACTTCCATTTGATAATATGGTCGAAGGTCGCAAGAAGATACCCGTCATTAGTGGGTTGCCTCCGCGCGCGCACGTACCACGCTACAGATGCTGATCATCTTGCAGTCGACACGGATCCAGGTGTAGATGATACTGTAGCAATGTTGGCCAGATTCCGTTGGATTTGCCGACGCACTGATGACCGGACGATCGCAGATTACTGGCTCTCTCCTCTCCGGAGATTGAGATTCTAGCCTATGTCATAACATTCGGTGAGCAAATTCCTTATCTTCATGCTGCGCTCAAGATGCCTATACATTCAATCTGGCAAGGCAATACCGATGTCTCTGCTTCCTAGTGCGTGTTTATCCCATGGTGTCACTTATGCCTCAGCATACTAAATTAACGTGACTAAGTGCCAACATCTTCAAGATCTACCAAGCCGTTGGCAAGCACATCGAGAAGCACCCCGAATCGCGCGCCCGCTTCCCGAACTTTGACCCAGCGCGAAAGCCTCTCCTCCTGAAAGGCCCCAGCGGACCTCTCGCCGGAGAACTGCACAGCGCCAAGTACTTCCACGGCCGGTAAGTCTCCTTCCGAATTCATCCCCACCACTTTCCATGCCTGGACGGATAATGACATTGACTGTGGTCGGCTTTCTAGTGACGGGCTTGGGAACATGAGCGAGGTTCACCCAGACCTTAACGTGCCGCAATCTGTCATCGACAGTCCTTCGCATCCCCAGCTGCAGCCTGACAGTCGCCCGGCGCACGAGGCGTCCCTCGCGCTCCTTCGCGAATTCCCTGCACGCGAGATCACGTATTTGCCCCTGGGACCTATGACCAACCTCGCCCTCATGATGCGCTCTGACGCTAAGACCGTCCGAGAGCGCATCGGCCGTGTGGTCGCGATGGGCGGCGCCCTCGATGTTCCCGGGAACACCAGCCCTGTCGCAGAATGTACGCGCCGTTCACTTCGTACCAATTACAAATCTGACGTGCACCACCAGTCAACTTCTTTGCGGATCCCTACGCTGTCCAGGAGCTGCTCCACCCCTCGCCCGACGGCCTGCACCAGGGCCTCCCGCTCTCGCGCATGCTCCTCCTTCCCCTCGACATCACCACAAACCACGAGCTCTCCTTCCCCTTCTATCAGAACCGCGTTGATCCCTCCTTTTCGCGCGACACCCCGTCCTCCCCCGAGGGCAAGCCGCCGCTGACGCACTTTACCAGCGCGTTCTTCCGCCGCACGCGCGAGGTGATGCTCACATTCGGAAAGGACGCGATGGAGCTGCACGACGTGGCCGCAATATGGGCTGCGACCGAGAACCCGCCCGTCAAGGACGCCGCGGCGGACGCGGCGCTGGGGCTCACGGCAGGTTGGGGCATTATGCAGCGCAAGTTCCAGATGGAAAGGTGCGTGCCTGTCTTGCAGCGATCGCGGCTGGGTTCTGACGGCGTTCGTTATAGGACTGGCGAGCTGACTCGCGGCATGTGCGTCGTGGACCATCGGGACGACGTAGGCGCCTATGCGCCTGGCGCGAACCGTGCAGCAGTGCAAGCAGCTCTCGAAAGCCAGCATATCAAGCATGGACAATTCGAGTCGACTGCAGTGCCTGCCCTGGTCGAGGTGGAAGAGAAACCTGTAGAGGAGCCAAAGACAGAAGGTGGTGTGCCGATTGTGACGGGGACCCCTGGATCAGCTAAGCTGGTGAAAGTGATGCTGCGGCGTATCTGGGGAGTCGATGTTTGATTTAATCCATTCGCTCAATATAGAACGTGCATCTAACACTGTAAGGCCGAGACCAAGTTGCAGCTGGAGGTGAGTGGCCAGTGGCACTACTTATTCGCCGTCGACATCATCCGCTCTCGGAGCATGGCAGAACCAAATACCAAGCCGGTGTCGAATCGTGAATCTGTTCACATACTGTTCCAACATCGTCTCAAAATCCCAATAACCTACACATTCCTTCAATTTCTTGGTCGCCTGAGTTTTGTTCTTAACCTTTTGGCGCTCACTTCTCCCCTGCAGCACTCTTTACAATCAAGATATTCAAATATTATAAGATAAGCTGCTTCCATCACCATGATCACCTGCTGATGTGTTTGCATCCATTCTCCACGATAGCAAGCAAAACATCGCATAAGTGTGGTATCAGGCAATGTTCGAGGCTTGTGAACACTTGTCAAGATCGCCAGTTCCACTACTCCATGGACAAGGATAGTGTGTATTGGCCGTGTTGTGATTTGAAAAATATATACCGTGTCTCCGAAGCGCGAAGTTGCATCAGATGTGACGTACTTGATTTGCTCGAGCTGGAATCAAAAGGAGATTTTCACCCAGTTTCCATCTGTGTACGACAAGAAGTCAGAGAAAGGTTCAAACCGCATAAGTTCAAAGCCGACATGCATGCGCTAACAGGTCATCCAAGAGACAAGTTGAATTTTGTTTGCCCTTCAACAACTTGATCGTCTTGAGCTAGCGCAGGACCAAAACAGGGGAGGACTTTATCCGACGCATCCAACGTGAGACTTGATTAAGCGAGCGCTTCTCCGTGGTGGCTGTAATCCCGACTCGGGGGAACATTGATTCTCAAACAATTGACGATACAATGGCCTGGAATTGGGGTCTTGCGAAAGTAAACATCGGACTTCTTCCAATTGCGAGGCTTGAAGACAGTCAAGACGAGCCACCAAGTGATTGAAGACACCTTTAGACGGCGTAAGGAGTAGGATGCGTTGTCGGTCGTTCTGTGACGGGACAGGTAAGAAAAGAAGATTGGGCAATTCATCGACGACCGAAGGGACAAAGCTGGTCTGTCCCGCAGCAGAAATGAGGGCTGATCTAAGGATTACAGAATCCGTGCAGATACTTTCCACACAGCGGCGCAAGTATTGGGTGTCAGAGGCTAGCGCCTTTTCGTTCTTGGATTTGACATTTCTCACTTGACGAATACCCGGTCCGAGCTGTGTGTAAGCCTTCTTGGCCAGCTCCGTATCCATTCCCATCAAGCCGCATCTGCAAACGACATTGTCAGTTAATCAATTCACCGATCCAGTAAAAGTGATAAACTTGAATAGACGTACGATACAGCCCAGATTTCTCGCCAGTCCCAAGGCATCATGCACCAAATCTGAGCACTCGATCGCACCTTCCAGGACTTCCATTGAGACTCTTTGGGAGACGCCGCCTGAACTACCCAGAACCTAAGATTCGAGCCATGATTGTCGGTGGTCATCTGGTAGGGTGGCCCCGTCGGAAGGCTGGAGGTGCTGTCGCAGAGCACGATGCAACGTGTGAAGTGTCTGTTTGCTTCAACGAAGGGCACGAGGCAATTGGTTCTGACAATTCTGACGCACCCTTTCCCATCAGGCCCGCCATCGAACGCACAGAAAGTTTCACCCCCCGGATCAGACATAATGACCGATTTAGAGTCGAGTAGGAGGTGTGCAAGGAATATCTTGAAGAATATCGATTTTCCTAGATATGCCAGAGGTGAATAGTTGTCATACGAGTATTTATGTATCGCACGAACCAATGCCTGGCCATCCTAGGAGCACTGTCCCCCGGGCTTCTTGTTCCCCTGTGTGCCAAGCAGTCCAGTGTTTTTCGATGTCCTTCATAAGCTTTTTGTACTCTTCTCGGATCAGATAAGGGTCTGAACTGCACGGTTTGTCTGCGCGAGGACTTTGGAGACGAAACCAAGTCTGCTTGGACAAGAACGGGCCCGCGCTGTCATGAGATAACCAAACGTAGTAAACACTCTGACGATGATGGGAAAATCTTGTAACAGGACATACTAATGGTCGTATTCGTACTTATCCTTGAGCGCATCAGTCCAGTCTGAGGATTCAAGAGAGGGGACCAGGACTTCAGTCTCGCAGTAGATCTTGTTCATATAGCTGGGGTCTTCATGACGACCCCAAAGACTAGCCATGAAGCAAGTCTCGCTGGAAATTCCAAACTTTACACCTACGTCAGCCCAACGACGTCCGTCGGAGAGATCACAGTCCTCTGTTTGCGAAAGAGCGAGCCCCTCGGGGATTTGCACAGGGGTGCCGGCGGAAGAGGTAGCCATATCTGTGATCTTGTAAGTTGGAGTAGGACTTGTATAATACACAAGCTGGGTGTGCGATGAGAAAGCTGGATATACGTACGGCGGGCACGATGCAAGGACAAGGAGGATGGATGCAAGGGTACTACATTCCTGGTCTCGAAGAGCCAGGTTTGGAAGAATCATGCCGGGCCAGAAATCAACGATTTTTGTAACACGATTAAGTAAGACACGTCACGTCACACTATGCGCTTTCCTCGGCTCGCCTACGTCGTGTTTTGTCGCATTACACACATACGCTTCGCAAAAAGTATATGCCTTCGACTGAACTATCTTCACTTAAACGTTGCCGCTCGTCTTTGGCCACAGAGAACGAAGAAAGAGATCATTCTGGTGAGTTGGATCGAAATAAAGCTTTGTATGTTGTCTGTAGCTTTCACAGTGCGCCGCTTGTCGGTGGAGAATCGATCACCGGTTCATTGTTCGACCCCAGGTGGTTCACGTCCACTGGGAGAGAGCAGCGATGGTCTCGCCGTCGCTGCTGGTTCTGTTCATTACACCAGTGAGTACAAGCGATTGGTTGAGGTCGTTCAATGTGTTGACTATTGTAGCCCCTGCAGCTCCCACGTTCGTTGGAGCTGTCTCTGGTCGTGGTCATGGGTCTGGCATAATTGGTGGGGTACCATCAATGGACAGGGACGATGATGGTCTAGGGCATGACAATGAATTTGGTCTACGGACTGCCCGTACTGTCCGTTTAGGAACGGAAGTTGAAGCAGAAAATCAATCAACTGTTCTTTCTATGACGACTTTGAATTTGTGGTTCTCATTTGTTTCGTGTACGACGAGTAGTGGAGAATTAATCTTAGGATCGGATCAAGCGGTAAGAAGTCATGTTCTGCTGACGGGTCAGCTTCAGGATTTACTGCGCGGTTTTCGTTTTTGGAACAGAATGACTCTTATTTCGGTTGCCAGTGCTCACGGCATGTCAATTCCATCACGCATGAATAAAAATGAGGTTGTTTTGCTTCTGAATAACCACGTCTGTCAGGAGCGTTGTGCGAATGTTAGATATGAATTTGCAGCGCTACGTACGGAGCGAGCTGTTCCGCATAATAAACACGCAGTCGCGCGCGCAGCGGTAGGTAGATCGAGACGGAGACAGGCAGAATCTCTATACAGGCACAGAGCTGAGTCGAGCCGTCGTCAGGCACGTATAGTACGTTCGGCAGAAGTAGAAGGTAGTATTTCGGATGGACAGGAAGATGGAATGGGTACATTCCCCGAGTGGTGTTCGCAGGCAAGAAAATTGCAGATCATACGAGAATTTCAGGAATATATGGATCCTGAACATCATCGTCCGTATGCTTGTGCCGTCTGTGGGCTGAGTTTTAGAGAAGAAGAATTGGAACGTGTGCCTGCGAATGACTTACCATTGAATGTCTTGCAAAATCCTGACATTCCTACTCGTCTCCATCCCGTAAATTATGCGTTTTCAGCGTATTCCTGTGCTTATTTGGAACCCGCCGGTTTGCACTGTCGAGAAAATTTGGGGGACATGAATGTATGTGCTTCGTGCTTGCGTTATCTGAGCAATGATCAGCAACCGCCGGATTCTATTGCCAACTATCAGTATTACGCACATGATTTATTGCCTGCGGATGTTCTTGAAGATTTCCGCGAAGCTACGGTGCATGAGATTCAGCTCGTGTCTGCATGTCGTGCCACGCAACTGTCGTATGTATATTCATCGGCACAAGGAGGGATTATTGGCGCACCTCAACATTATTGCAAAGGTAATACTGCGATTATACCGCAAGACGTGGCAGGTATATCAAACATTTTGCCTCCGGCGAAGAGTGATATGGAACATGCCATTTGCGTATTATTTATTGGCGGTACGAAACCTGTTACGTCAAAGAATCTGAAAGAACTAAGGCCGGTGTTAGCTTCCAGGTCGCGAGTGGAAAGAATGATCAAGTTTTTGATCGAGAACAATATTCATTATCGAGAGTCGGGTATTGCATTCGATCGCTCTAATCTAGACGCCTTGTGTTCTGGACCGCATTTCCATGGAGATACAGGTGTCACGACGGCTGTCGAAATTCAACATATTGAGAACAATTGTAAAAGCGCATCAGCAGTAAATTCTGGGTATACTGATCCGGAAGATAGACCAACCTTTTCGGGCGAAGATTTATTGGTTGAAGTAACGGGATTTCCATCCGCGTCGTCAAATGTTGTTGCCCATGCGAATGCTAAGGCACAAGCACTACAATGGTGCAAGAACGAGCGCCCGTTCATTGGTATGAGAGCAGGTAATAAATTGTTTCCTGAACGAGACCATCGATTATTGAGTTTTGCATTTCCCGATCTTGATCCATGGGGAATTGGATCATTCTCTAACCCTTTACGGCGAGGACGGCAGTGTATTTCCTTTCCTAGACAACTGAAAAACATGTTACAGAGAATGAACGCACCATTTCGAAAACATCCTCGATTAGCTTATGTTGGATGGAATGTTCAACAGAAGCTTGAAGTAACACAAAGCGTGAAATTCAAAGTAAACGAGTCGGCGTATCAGTCGATGTGCGAAGAGATTCTCGACTCAGCCGACGTTTTAGAGTCTATGCAAAAGAAATGGTCAGCCAATGTATTTGCGAAACCGTCTACTGAACGAGAGAAAAAAGTTTTACGTCTTCTTAATCGCCTGAAAGTTATTGCGAAAGACCTGCGAGGATCCAGCGGGCATCGCCTGAAAATGCGAAATGAAATCAGGGCGTTGTTGAAAGAACTTGGTTGTCCTGCCCTTTTCGTCACATTAAATCCTTCCGACATTCATAGTCGCTTACTTCATCTTCTGTCGGGTGGCGATCTTTCTGATTTTGCATTGCTGTCCGATTTCCAGCGTGCGCGGGCTGTCGCAGACGATCCGGCGGCAGCTGCACAGTTTTTCGACATCACAATCCATGCTTTTCTGAGGATTATCGTTCGTTATGGTGATGACCCGCCAGGAATATTTGGTACCTGCACCGGGTACTATGGGACAGTGGAAGCCCAAGGGCGAGGTACACTTCACTGTCATATGTTGTTGTGGCTCCGAGGTAACTTAAACCCGCAAAAGTTACGTACCAGAATCGCAGAAGACGAAGATTTCAAAGTCGACATGTTTACATGGATAGAATCCATCGTAAAATGTGAAATGCCGGACATGGAGCATGTTTTGGCACATACGCGTGAACATCCTGTTCGTCGTCCTGCGTTTAGTACAGATTTTGACCCACGTTTACATTCAGGACCATACCTGCCAAATATCGAATCCATGAGTGAAGAAGACCATCGCCAATTCGAGTCTGGATTTCAAGAATGCATCAAAGAACTCGCGATCAGATGTAACTGGCATATTCATCATGAAACTTGTTGGAAGCATCTAAAACCTGGAGAACCACGAGATGATGATCACTGCCGCATGCGTATGAACGGAACTACAAGAGCACTTACCGAAATTGATGAAGAAACAGAATCAATCTTGTTACGGCGGTTACATCCCTGGATAAACAATTTTAACGATATTATACTGTTCTTGCTGAGATCGAATATGGATATTAAGTATATTGGTTCGGGCGAAGCGGCTAAAGCTTTAGTATTTTATGTCACAGATTATATCACGAAGTCAGCTTTGCCTACTCACCTCGGTCTGTCAGCATTGATATCCGCGATACGGTCAAATTCGGCCAAATTTGCTAACTCGGATGTTGATCAACAAACTATTTCACGCAGTTTGATGACCAAAGTTGTTAACGCAATGATGGCAAGGCAAGAAATGTCGCACGCACAAGTCATGAGCTATCTTGTAGGTGGCGGAGATCAATATAGCAGCCATAAATTTCGTTGTCTGGATTGGGGGAGCTTAGATAGATGGATGAAGAGGCAATATAGAAATACCGAGTCTGAGCGGTCAAGCAATGAAGATCAAGGGCTGTCCGTAAACAATTTAGGCAACTTGCACACACATGTTGATGCTGACGTCGCACAGAACAATGGGGGGAACGATAATACGTTTTCTTCAGGTGGGACCTCCGTCACGTTGACTGTTGAAGACGGCCATGTCAGCGGTAGTTCTCTTTTGTTAGACTACCGATACCGAGGACTAACGTCTGACTTTGATAGGTTGTCAGTATGGGAGCATGTGTCACGGGTTCATAAATTGAAAAAGGAACTTGAGGCTGTCCGAACGGAACGTCAACCTGCTCGTCGCGGCCGAATAGCAGCAGACAGAGTTCCATACAGCGACAGGCAACATCCGTTGTACGAATCTCATTTCAGTCGGATTGGAATCGAAAAATATGTTCCTGTTATTTTAGGCCCTACGATAAAACGTCGGGATCGTAGTTTTGAAGAGAAAGAACAATACTGCCGAGCAATGTTGATTTTGTTCAAGCCGTGGCGAACGGTTCAGGATTTGAAAAACGATCGGAGCACGTGGACGGAAGCATTCGAACAATATAATTTTCCAAGTCATCTGCAAAATATTATTGATAATATTCATGTGGAGAACGAATGTCGCGACGCACGACAACAGTATGACGAGGCTCGAAGAACGGGAGAAGTTGATCCACTCATTGGCGACCGTGGTGGACAGAACGAACGTGGAGAGTTTTCTGAGGAAGCCCTGACGCTATCGCTCTTGCAAGATGATGCACTGCGAGATCTTACACTGCAGCTGACAGATGCAGATGACGACAATGACACTGACCTGTTCAAGCATAACCAATACGACCGAAATGCTGAAAGTATCCGCAGCCTTGAACGTGCAGGAGTTTTAGACGGCCGTCAATTGGGACCAATACTAAAGAAAAATTATGAGTGGAGCAATGGAGTGGATGATATCAGTGACTTGATGCCCCTACACCGGAAAATGATGAAGAAATTGAAAGCCGATAAACGACCGCGGACGAACATACCTGCACCAACTGCACGCCCACCTTCCGTACCACCAGATGTACATGCACATGCGCAGACTTCTATTGAGCGAGTGAACAATGGTGAAACATCTAGCACGAATTACCCACCTACCTCAACATGCGAAAGTACAGAAGAAAAACTTTCTGTATTAGACTCTTTGCTTGTATCCAACAACATAGCAGGAAATAATGAGCAGGAACGGGCCGTGAAGATAATAGGGAATCATTACATACGTAGGAATTCAGAACAGCTGTTGATGTATATTTCTGGTGTCGGTGGTACGGGGAAGAGTCATGTCATCAATACTGTTGTTGATTTTTTCCAGCGATGCGGCTCCCGGTCGGAATTACTTCTCAGTGCGCCTACTGGTAATGCCGCAGTGCTCATCAATGGTTATACTATTCATGCCCTAACATATTTGCCAAAAGTTAATAAGAAGTTACCCCCGGTAGAAGAATTGAGTCAAATATGGAGGGACGTGCGGTACCTTATTATCGACGAAGTCTCAATGATTTCGGCCTCGCTATTATCGCAAATCTCGCAGCATCTCGCGCTCGCCAAGGGATGGGATCCCGCTACTTCAGACGTTCCTTTTGGAGGTATAAACGTCATATTCGCCGGCGACTTTGGGCAACTTCCACCGGTTCGCCAACGTAGCTTATACTCGCATGAATTAGTGACTAACATCGGCAGCGCTGTCGGTCAGACAATAGATGGACAAGAAGCATTGCATGGTGCGTACTTATGGCGGCAAGTGCGAACGGTGGTGTCACTGCAGAAAAACTGGCGACATGCCAAAGATCCTTTCTATGCAGAGTTAGTAGGACGGATCCGCGAGGGAAAGGGTACGGAAAGAGGAACATTACCCGCTACGTCCGACTACACGGTGTTGTTACGCAGAGAGCTCACATCTTTGACAAATAACGCGCAATTTTCCCGTGACCAATTTGCAAACTGTCCAATCTTGGTAGGCGATAAAGCTTTGCGTGATAAAATCAACGAATCAATTATTGAAAGCAAAGCGGCGGAGGCTGGGGAACCAGTTGCTTACTTTGTAAGCAAAGATCGCCACAATAACAGAACTGTTTTACTCACCGGAGAAGCCGCCGCTAAAGCACGTAGGATTCCGTCGACATTTACTGATGACGCCCTAGGAACGCTCCCAATGTTCCAAGGCATGAAGGTCATGGTAAATGAAACCACGGACATGTCCCATGGTATTGTCAATGGCCGCGAAGGCATTCTTCATCACGTTGAGTATGAGATAGACAGTGATGGCCAGAAACACGCTACCTGTGCTTTTATTCACGTCGCGGGATGTGGCATACGTTGTGAAGGTCTTCGGCCTGACATTGTGCCAATCTTCCCCATAGGCCGCTACTTCCGCTATAACTATGGAGGCGAGTCATTTGGCATTAGCCGTGAGCAACTCCCTATACTTCCTGCTTATGCCTACACGGATTATAAAAGTCAAGGGCGATCGTTAGAATATGTTATCGCTGACCTGTCGAGCGCTAACGGATTACAAGGATTGTATGTTATGCTTTCACGAGTAACGACCTTAAAAGGTCTTGCTATTCTTCGATGGTTTCCGTCGCAGAGAATAGCTAGGCCGTTGTCTCATGATCTACGAGAGGAGTTTGCGCGAATAGAACGTTTGAGTGAAAACACAAGGTTGACCTTTGACGAGTCTCAACACCAGCATCGTGTGGCCTCGCCCACGTTGTTTTAAGCGCCGTCCTCATGTCACGTGCCTATCCCCAACTGTGCCCGCTGGAAGTTGAAACTGACTGTCAGCCCCGACTACTATTGTCGGCTTTCTTGTCTTTCTTCCTTTTCCTGAGCGCATCCAGCCCAATAATCCTATCATGTCCAAACTACTTCCGACGTGGCCAACAGAGACGTGGACTAACATCCTGTCTTGCCTAAACTTCTACGATATGCACATGCTAGCCCGCACCAGCCATTACTTACAGAACATCATCCAGGCCCACATACGCCTTCTTATCTCGCTGGCGTTGCATCACTATGTAGGACAGCAAGATCGACTTTTCACTGTCCTGCAGCAGACGGATTCTGTGGTTTCTGGACCTTTTCTAGCGGACCTTTTAGCTTGTGTAGAATCCAAGGAACCCTGCCCGATGGAGATCCTCTGTCCACTCGGTCGAAAACCTCTAGACGTCCTCTTGAAATATCTTCGCGACGAAGAAGGCTATCAGCAGCAGACTCGAAGTGAGCAAGACGACGGGATCATCGACGGCGTTCTTTGCGATAGCACCGGCAGCTCACAAGGGTTTTCTCGCAGACTCAGCGAGAAGATCATCCTGAAGAATCCTGCGCGCGAGTTGTACATAGTACTCGTTCAAAGCATCGGCAGGTCTGCGTTGGACCCGCTCACAGACCGTCCGACTACACTCGAAATGAATTATCTATCCCCGACGATCCTCGTTTGCACCTATCCCTCTTTTACCTTCCGACGTGAGGCCGTCGTCTCTCCGCCTTCCCTACGCAATCATCGGAACAAAGCGCAAGGTCATTGGCGTCGTTATCTCGTTCGCGGATACGACCTTACTACGCTGGCTTCGAATCCATACAGTCCCAACTACCAGCGCGCTAGGAGAGAGGTTGAGGGTTGCAATCCTCAGTGCCCGTTTTGCCGCCGCTCCTTTCTAGATTCCGGGTCCTGGAAGTTTCCTATGCTTGACGCGCAGACTCAACTACCGGCTTACCCTGCGGCATATTGGCGGATGGGAGGATCATATTGTCCGTTTGCTTGTACTAGATCTTCTTCAGCGAATTAACCTTCGCATGTCCCTGAACTTTCCCGCTACCTCCACACTACTTCATGATTACCGACTCGTCCACACTACGTCGAACTTTTTATGTTTAATAGAGATCACAAACAAATTCAAGACTCATTTTAAAATATGCAAGACCTATCATTACAATTTTTACGAGACGTACGGCACGACTACGTATAGACAGTGCCGAATAGCAAGACCGGTTAGAAACTGAAGCTTTTACATCAGAAGAAATAGCAAGACCAAAATCAATTCCTCCGCCAGATGCGTTTTCCTATCTTCGACCTACATTTCCTCATCCTGGTTATTAGCCAACTCACCCTCGTCAACTAACACGAAGTCCGATTCAGTGTGCTGAATCTGAGGCTGAGTCGGAGCCGGTGTCATGTGCGGCATAGCCATAATCTAACAATGCTTGCATCAGACCCAAACTCACAGTGGCAACGACAATTTGACTCACGGAAGGAACTGATATCGCGGGCACCAGTTGAATAACATGCGTGAAAGCAAGCTTCAAACAGAGCCTGGTGGGATGACCAGCTTGGCGAAGGCATACGACATCGATATTGAAATGCACATCAACAAGATCGCCCTGTGACAAGACAGAAGGCTGCGTCGCAACCAAGGCTCCTGATGGAAGACGTTTACCGAACTCAATCTTCTTCACGACGCGCCAGTTGTTAGAGATCTGCGCGGCAACTTGAAACGGATCATCTTCTGGCATCAGGACTGACGGCGGCATGGCCTGTCTCCCCCGTACCTAAAAAACATGTTCGCGTATCAGGTCATAAGCGCAAACCCGATGAAACAGGATACGAACCTTAGTGAAGACTCGGCGCTCAAAGGTAATCCTCCCGGGCGTTTCCACGCGATTCTCATCACCGGCACGGGCCTCCCTAGCCGCAAGGCGATGAATGTTATTGAGCGCGACTTCCTGAGGATAAAACGCCTCTTCAAAACCAGTCCCCTGGATGATAACGAACTGGGTGGCCTTGACTGCATTTTTCTCCGTCCTGATCAATTAATGAGACAAATATTTATAAAATAAAAATGAAAGATAATACCCATCCCAGTTGCCGAGCTGGGTGAAGTTGTACTCGTGTAGCAAACCTTGGAAGCGCCCGTTCAGTTGGAATAGATCGTGCGGTCCGCACAAGACTCCATCCTCGCGGAAACGATAGACAAGGACATTGTCGCGGGTGCGGTCAACGGACTGAGGCAAGTGCAGCACAGTAGCCCAATGACATATAGCATCATATGTCGGGGGAATTATGCGGCGGTTGCTCATACTTTGCATACTACCATCAGCAGGGATAAGCGCCGCTTGATTCGGCCACTTGTCGCGTGCCAATTGCGTCCCGTCCAAAACTAAAGAGTCATAAGCTATACGATGCGAAATTTAAAAAAAAAGACAAAATATTGCTCACTCAATGCGAAAGACATCCCGGTAAAATCTGACTGTCAAATAACACGGCAGAAATCAAGAGTACGCGGATGGACCCAGACTTCGTCGCGAACCACCACTACTTATTTCTTCGCATTGACGCGTAGGGGCGATTTAATTCAAACTGCGTAGACTCCACCAAATACAATTTGTTAGGAGCGCAAGGAGTGGAACAAGATCTAGAATCTTACCGCAATTTCATGTTACTCCGCAACATAGAAAAAGGTCGAATGACAGTTGTCCTGTGTCAAGACTTGGTCGTAGACAGCAGAGAACCACCCAAGTCACCAGCGATGATGAGAGCGAGAGAGCAGAGAGCGACTAGCAGCGCAGTGACCTGTATTGGAGGTACAGTACGGTACAGACGAAATGGACAATCTAGGGAAATAGGCGAGCGACAGGGAGCCTATAAGTACTGGGACGACAATGGGAAAAGAACAATGGACACCATAATGGGTCGAACAATAGAGTGAGAACAATGGTGGCCAAAAGGAGAACAATGAGGGGGAGAACAATAGGATGTCCCAAAGGGGAACAAGGGCATGGGTGAAGGATAGCCCCAGGTCATGTGAGGAAGTGAACATGTGATGGGGCTGCTGGAGCACATGACCGACGCGATGCCTTGATGGCAGAGAAGAAGGCGGAGAGAAATGGAGCGATCCGTGACATCACCCCCTCTCTAAGACGCACTTTCGCCTGGAGTGCGTGATGAGCATGGACGGGGTCGAGGTAGATGAGTCCACGAAGATTGGGAGCCTTGAGTGCATGCGGATGGCGGGTGTAGAAGTCGGTGATTGCACCATGGGCATTGGAAAGGGAGGTACGTGAAAGCCACTGATTTTCCGAATCAGGGTAGCCTGCCCATTTGACGAGATATTCAATGCCGCGTTTGTTCCGAGTGAGACGAGCATCGAGGACAGACTCAACTTCGTACTCTTCCTCGCCCTCCACAAGGTCAGGTGGTGGTGCAGGGAAGTTGGGACCATGAGCATCGGTTTCCTTGTAAGGGGACAACAGGGACGTGTGGAACACCGGGTGGATACGCCAGGTGGGCGGTAGCTTCAGTCGATAAGAGACTGGGCCCAGGACGTCAGTGATTTCGAAAGGTCCTAGGCGTCGATCAGCAAGCTTAGCTTTGGGTCGCGTGGTTTTGATGTTCTTGCCATCGAGCCAGACCTTGTCACCAACCTGGAAGTGGATGGTGTCGTGCATATGGTCCTGGTTGTTGCGCTTCATGAGATCAGCAGCTGTTTGAAGGCTGGCCTGGACCTCAGTGCGAAGTTGTTCGAGGTGACAGAAACGATCCTCGACGGCGGGTGTAGACGATGTGGGGTTGACAGTGGGGATGGCAGTGGGAATATAGCCGAGGAGCATTTCAAATGGAGCTCGGTTAGTGGCGCTGTGGATACGGTGGTTGTGCGAAAACTCAGCGTAAGGGAGCCATTGGACCCAATCATCCTGACGGTAGTTGCAGAAGGTACGAAGGAACTGCTCGAGTTCTTGATTGACGCGTTCTGACTCGCCGTCGGTCTGTGGATGATAGGCGGTGCTGAGGGAGGACTTGATACCAAGTTTGTCAAAGACGCCACGCATGACTTTGCCCGCATACTGTGGGCCACGATCAGAGATGAGGCGTTCCCAGAGGCCGTAGTTCCGATAAATCCTGTCAAAAAGGATGTCGACTGTGCCATCACTGGTAATGGTCTCTTTACAAGGAGTGAAGGAGACGTGCTTTGTAAAACGGTCGACGACGACATTGATGGAGTCATAGCCTTGGCATTCTGGGAGTTTGACGATGAAGTCCGAGGTAATGTCTTGGAAGGGACGGGTAGGGATGGCATTGGGAATTGTTTCAACATGAGGGCGGTGATTTTGAACCTTGGTGGCCTGGCAGGTAGCACAGCCATCAACATAATCACGAACAAAGACAGACATACCGGGCCACCAGTAGTTGCGACTGAGGAGCTCATAGGTCTTGTAGCGTCCTGGGTGACCAGCCATGGGGGTGTCATGATGCAGCTTGACGATGTCCCGACGAAGGTCCTTGTCAGCAGGGATGTAGACTTTGCCACGAAAGAGGATGAGGCCATCCTCGTAGTTCCATTCTTGGAGGTTCTTGACGAGGGAGCGAGGACCATTGTTCAGGATCACATCAAGGGCTTGAACAACCTCAATGTCCTTGGTCTTGGCATTGCGAATGCGTTGGCGAAGATCAGCATTGCCAATGGACTTGACAGCAGCTGGACGTGTAGCACGGATCTGGAAGTACTTGGGGTCGAGGAGGACACGATCAGAGTTGTCGTCGTCCACCCCCTCTCTATGGTCAGGTCGTCTCGACATGGCATCTGGCCGGTGATGAATACCGGGTTTGTGGATCAGGGTGAAGTCGAAACGAGTGAGGAAGAGAGCCCAGCGAGCTTGACGACGACTCAGCTTTTGGGCAGACTTGAAGTATTCCAGGTTCTTATGGTCGGTCCAGATCTCCACAGTATGGGGAGAACCTTCCAGGTAGTGGCGCCAGGCTTCGAGGGCGCGGATGATGGCCAGGAGTTCCTTGTCATAGATGTCGTAGTTGCGTTCGGGGGCAGTGAAGGCCTTGGAGATGTAAGCAACAGGGTGCCATTGCTCGTCCTCCCCGCGCTGGGATAGGATACCTCCTGTGGCATAGTCTGAGGCATCGACCTCAACCAGGTAGGGTTTGGACGGGTCAGGCATGATAAGGACTGGGGACGAGGTGAACGCAGCTTTGAGAGCCTCAAAGGCATGTTGACATTCAGCAGACCAGGCCCAAGGATGGTCTTTCTTGGTAAGGTCAAACATGGGACGAGCGACTTTGGAGAAGTCCTGGATAAAGCGTCGATAGAAGTTGCCAAAGCCAACAAAGGACTGGACGTCCTTGACGTTACGAGGGGCAGGCCATTCAGCAATGCCTGCAACCTTGACGGGGTCCATGGCGAGCGTGTTATGGGAGACGATGAGACCGAGGAACTCAACTGAGGGCTGCTCAAATGAGCACTTCTCTGGTTTGAGGAAGAGGTCATTGTCCTGGAGGCGTTGGAGGACCTTGCGCACAAGGTCGCGATGTTCTTCGAGGGTTTCGGTGAAAATGAGGATATCGTCCATGTAGATGACGACTTTGCCCGTATCGATGAGATCCTTGAAAAGTTCATTCATCATTCCTTGGAATGTGGCAGGGGAGTTGGTAAGACCAAAAAACATCACCAGGGGTTCAAAGAGACCGCGGTTGGTTTTGAAGGCGGCCTTCCATTCGTCGCCCTCCTTGATGCGAACGTTGTTGTAACCCCAACGAACGTCCATCTTGGAGAAGACTTTGGCACCCTTGAGCTTGTCAACGAGTTCAGAGATGAGGGGCAGGGGATATTCATTCTTGATGGTGCCTTTGTTGAGGGTGCGATAGTCCTGGACGGGGCGTAGTTTTCCATCTTTTTTTCTTGATAAAGAAGAAGGGACTCGCCATAGGGGATTTGGAAGGGCGGATGTAGCCTTTCTTGACCTGGTCATCAAGGAATGAATCGAGGTCCTCCTGCTCAGTAGGAGCCATGGGATAGACCTTGCATGAACGGGGTTCAAAACCATCTTTCAGGTCAATGGCGTGATCCCAAGGGCGACGTTCGGGGAGGCGATGGGAGGATTCCTCGTCGAAGACAGGTTGGAAATCCTGATACTGAGGGGGAACCATCTCAGCAAAGGACTTCTCTGCAACACGAGTGGCCACACGCTCCGCCAGTTTCTGAGCATTGGTGAAAGAGCGACAGATACGGATGGTGTGTCGATAGTCGGGGTCGTCGTCTGGTGGGGGTGGTGTGTCCCAGTCAGGGAGAACACCAGCTAGACGAAGGCCCTCTTCAACCCAGTCGTCATCGACATTAGGTCGGGGGTCATCGTCCTCGGTGAATAGACGTGCAGGGACTTTGGACAGGTGGATGCGGCGAAGGCGGACACCTTGGACTCGGCGAGCAGGGATCACGTATTTGGGAAGTGGAGCAGCGACAAATGGTGGGGGCAGTGGGAGCAATGGAGGGGGGCAAGGTGGGGGGAGCAGTACTGCAGCAGCGCTGAGGACTGGTGGACGAGGGGCTGAGTGGCGGCGTTCAGTGCGAGTGGACAGGTTCTTGACCGGGGGTTTATTCAGAGTGCAAGAGGGAGGGCAGCGAGTCATGTCGACACGACGAGAGACCCAATCGATTTCAGGGTTGTGTTCCTGTAACCAATCGGTCCCAAGGATAATGTCGTAGTCACCAATGTCAACGAGATAGAACTCAGCTGTCTCCTCATGGAAGGACGTCGAGTCCTTGGCATAAATGCGGATGTTCTGGTTGACTGAATAGCGGACCCAGCCCATGATGTTTTCGGAGTTGTCCACATTGCGAACGGGAAAGGGTTTAGGGAGTTTCTTGAGGGGGAACTGGTGTTTCTTGGCAAACTCGGGGTGCATAATGATGCCTTCTGCACCACTATCGAGAAGTGCCTCAGCGTCGATTTGTTTCTTGATCGGGGTAGTGATAATCTTGGCCTGGAGCGTAATGGACGGTGTCTGACGGTTGGGCGTGATAGCGGACATGCGCAAAGACGATGGATACGATTGCTCACAGGGGTCGGATAGTACAGAGAAGCGATTCGACGGATCAAAGAAATGTTTCTTGCCACCCACGGACGACGTGACCGGGGGGCGCTTTAAAAACCCTCAACCATATCCTTTAAAGCAGCTTTTGCCTCTTCCCTCTCTTCCTCGCTCAAGTCCTTCAACTGCGACGATAAGTCAGCGATGGACCTGTTGATGGCGGGGACAGCGAGGGCGGCGGCTGCATCTTCTGGAGCTACTCCCGGGGCAGAGCCGGTTTCTAGCGCACGGACATGAGGGATTGGGGCACGGGGGTTGGAGTCGGCATTGAGGGGGCAGTCGCGGAAGCCATGGCCCTTCTGGCGGCAGCGGAAGCAACCGCCCTCGCGCCTGAGACGCTCACGGTCAGGCTCCGAGAGTTTGGGCAGTGGGGCACCTGTAGCAGCAACTGTGCGGGATCGGCCAGTAGACGTGGACTGAGGGGAGCAAGTGCTCACCGGGGTGCGCCCAGTTGTAGGGCGGGGACTCTGGAACCTGGTGCGCATGAGGTAGGCAGCATTCCGGTCACGGGCCCTCACCTTCCACTCATCCAGGGTGGTGGGCGTGGGGTAGCTGCGCTGGCAATCATCCCGCAAGGCACTGTTGAGGCCATGCAGGAACCAATCGATCAGGGCCACATCGTTGTAGCCGGTGCGAGGAGCGAAGGACTCGAACTCAGTGATGTAGTCAACTACCGGGCGTGTACCCATCTGGAGGGTCTGGATGGCATGGGAGGCGTCCTTGGAGTCGTCAAGGGGGGAGAAGTCCAAATTGAAGCGAGTTCGAAGGGCAGCGAGGTTGGCGTAGCGAGGGACATGGGCTGGAGATGTGGCTGCAGCCACAAGATCATCATCCTCAAGGATCTCCTCGACACGCTGGGTGGCCCACTGGCCGGCGATAGGGCCCTGGCAGAGGTCGAGGAAGAGGGAGATCTGGGCGGTATCATCTTTATACCGGGTAGAGTTGGCGCGAAGGAATAAGCGAATACGCAACTGGAACTCCTTGGACTTGGAACGATCTCCCTGAAAGGGAGCAGGTTTGAGGCCGATCTCGGGGTTGGACATGTCGTCGGGTGGCTGAACAGGGGGAGCTGGGGCAATGATCGGTTTGACGTTGACGGTGGATGTTGATGCAACAGCGGCAATGGGTGGAGCAGGTGAGGGGACTGGTACTGGGGTAGGCGTCGAAACAGGTGGTGGTAGTGGGGCCCGAAGGGTATCGAGGCGGGTAGCTTGTTGCTGAGCGAGATTCTCTATAACTGCCTGAGAGAGTGCAAGTTCCGCAGTGGTTAAGAAGAGGGTACTGGCCTGCCAAAACCACAGGTCACTTTCTTCTACGAGGCTGGGTCTCCAACCGACTACAAGCCGATTGGTGTTGGAGCGGTATGCGTAGTAGTTGTTGGTTACCGGGTTGAAGGTGATACCTGAGGGAACAACAAGTGGTGTGGTGCGAGCAGGGGGAGAATCTGCACTAGGAAGGGCAATGGTGGGAAGCGGTGGGGTAGCGGGGTGTTGGCGGCAGTGTTCTGTGGCTGCGACGTCAAAGTCGTTAAGCTCGAGGTCTGCCTGGTCGTCACGATCAGCGAAGTACCACTGTGCGGGACCGTCGTCGTCCTCCGGGACAAAGTCTATTCGAACGATGCCAGAAAGGGTGTAGATGAAGTATTCGTCGAGTGAGGCAAAGACGCCAAGTGGGTATGGTTCTGTGGTCTGGAAACGGGGGTCGGTGGGATCAATGGTGAGGTCTAGAGGAAGTCAGCCGCAACTGGGCGACGACCAAGAGCACGAGGGTACAGGGGGTCCGAGTATGGGGTTCTGAGGAATCGGTGGCCGAGGCGTTCTCTGGCCCACACAGGCTCAGGCGAGGGTTCCGGGGTGAAGAGACCTAGTGTGCAAAAGGGGAACGAGGTCGATGGTAGGATACTTGCAGGGGATCCTCGGTTGGGTTGGCGACAGTGGTAAGCAATGTTCGAGGCACCAAACGTGAATTCTTGCAAGTCAACGTCAAAGGAAACTCGAATTCGAACGTATAAGGCAATGGAGATAGCACCTGCACGTGGCTTCCACGACCTCAATCGAAACCAAACTCCTTCGGCTTCCCAACGCTTCACAGCACAATAGCGGAGGAGGGGGATGAGTGCACTGCCCTCGATGGTGTTGGCGATGGGAAAGGGAAGATGAGGTTGATGGAATGGATGTCGAGATTCGGTGAAGATGTCGGCGGTGAAGGGTTCAAAGAAGAAAGGTATGATGGGCAATAGTAGGGAGGTGAGGCGGGTGTATGAGAGATTGTCCAGGTGTCAAGACTTGGTCGTAGACAGCAGAGAACCACCCAAGTCACCAGCGATGATGAGAGCGAGAGAGCAGAGAGCGACTAGCAGCGCAGTGACCTGTATTGGAGGTACAGTACGGTACAGACGAAATGGACAATCTAGGGAAATAGGCGAGCGACAGGGAGCCTATAAGTACTGGGACGACAATGGGAAAAGAACAATGGACACCATAATGGGTCGAACAATAGAGTGAGAACAATGGTGGCCAAAAGGAGAACAATGAGGGGGAGAACAATAGGATGTCCCAAAGGGGAACAAGGGCATGGGTGAAGGATAGCCCCAGGTCATGTGAGGAAGTGAACATGTGATGGGGCTGCTGGAGCACATGACCGATGCGATGCCTTGATGGCAGAGAAGAAGGCGGAGAGAAATGGAGCGATCTGTGACATCCTGCTCGTTTCTGCTTCACGCACTCGAACCACGACACAAATAAAGGAAACTATGCATCGCGATCTTCTCGCAGGGCATGTTCAGATCTAAGCATATTTCAAAGACGTTGGATTGATGGACGTGAACATCTCTACACCGCATCCTCAGCAGATATGCGGCATTGTCACCTGCAAAGAGTTAGCATTTAAACTGTCGGTACCGTTGTCGACTGACCACTGACGTAACCTAACGCCCCTCTGATTTCAATAGCAACCAGCCAGATGTAAGGAGCACATCGTCGGAAGGGATGAAGACATTGCGATAGACCGGCGTAAGTCACCAATAGCGCTCAACAAGCAGAACCATGAACATTCCCACGTGTCACCGACACGTGCTGACGTACACTGCTGTACCATAGGCATTAATGCTACTGCTCAGCCCGCTTTCATTCTACGGACAACGACATGTATCTCTTAAGCGACACTTCACTCTCTTCGCTCATTTCCTTGTTCTTACCGCAACCAAAATGGTCCGTTCCGCAGTAACAGTCGACGCCGCGGAGCTCAAATCTGTTCTAAGATGCGCCACAAGTCTGGGGACGATCGACTCCAAAGTTGAATTACTCGTTTTTGACCCTATATCGTCTGTGCCCGGAACTTGTCCAAGAGTCTCCTTTGCATACTCGGGTAGTTACAGGTCAGTAACCTCGCGTTGTAATTGTCTTTCTTCCGTTCATTCTCACTCACAAACCATGGGTCGTTCTGAAAAACACAAACTGTCCGATATCGTCCACACTGATGACGTGGCGACTGCCGTCGAAACATCTCCGAAAACGAAGTCAACTAAAACTTCCCCTACAACCACGGCGGCTGAAGAAGCTCACGTCGAACAATCTGCCTCAGGGTCGACAGCGCAGTCCGGCACATCTACGCAACCGTAAGTTTCACTGGAATATTGAAAATGATTTTATTTCTGATTCATGTCAAAAAAGCACTCGACCTCGCTCCTCTACTCTTGATCGAACCGACATCCTCACCAATGAAGATGCTAATATTCAACTCGCAGGAGGAAAATCGACTGTCCCTGAATTCACCGATGGGAAGAACGTGACAACGGTCCAAGTAGATGACCACCTCATATTGTCCTTGGATTATCAGGACACGGACGTACTACAGTCAGCTACACCTTTTTTGCATCTTGGTACCTTTAATTTACGCCGGTTATATAGACGTCTCAGCTGCTTCCTCTCCTGGAAGACGACCGACGGCCTGACCTACTCTGTATTAAATTTACCGGCTGACATCGAATGGGCATCGTCCCATACATCTGAGGAGAAAAACCTATGCCGACGTGGGACGCGGAAGCCCGTTGTGTTTTGGATCCCTGGCACTGTGAAGACTCGGTTCTTCTTCAGTGCAGGCGGACAACCCCTTGAACGCGTGACGGTGTCCGTCGTTCCTGCGAGTAAAGCAGCCTTTGACGCCGCGCGACATATCCTCATGAGATTCTCCTCTCAGACAAGTAAGTCATATCGACCCTATGTGCGAAAAGAAAAAAATCAATCTTATGTCCGCTAGCATCTCCAGCTATCGCAGGCGATTCCATCAAAGCCTCTCGATGGCAGACAACTGCAGAGCGCGGTACGCCATGGAATGTGGTAGGCATTTAATACCGTATACAGTACCACATGCTTACCCATCACTACAGGTTAAAGAATTCACAAACGTCTACGATGCCACAGCTTCATACTTACCGAAATCAAGGATGAGATGCATCAGTGCTGCTGCCATCCATTTCGACGATACTGTACTTGTCGAAGCCACGGTTTCCCGGTATCGACCGAAAAACGACAAGACAACCTGGCAGGCGGCCTTCAATTTGCAATGCATCTCTCTTCTGGCACAATCGCCCTCTGTCGGTGCAGAACCCGTTGTAACCGAAGACGGCCCCGACGTCAACATCTAAACGACAAATAGCCCGGAACGCTCAATGCCTCTGTCTATTCCACGTTATCTTCGTTCTCGTGTCTGCATGATATACGGCTTGATTATCGCCTCCGATTTAGGTCTTGCATATTTTCACTGTCAGTCTTCCCACTGACTTTCTCGACGATCTTGCCTATGTTTTTCGCACTGCGGTCTTGCCTATGTTTTTCGCACAGCGGTCTTGCCTATTATTTTCTCGCTGCCTCCACGTTTTTAGTCAGCATTTGGTCCTAATATGATTGGTTCTCGGTCTTGAGAAAACTGCGATGCTTCCGCCTTCCGATGCCTTATAATGTATGACATCCGGCAGTGTTCAAGCAAAACCTCTCGCCCCGTTTCTTCCCCATCCCTAAGGCAAAGAAATATGACAGACTACGGCACATTCTGGAATATGCCTCCCGTTCGTCTCTCCTTCTTAATCACGATTTAGCTGATACTACCTTTGTCTTTAGTTTCGCAACCCTATCGACAACGTTCGCCAGTCGTTATGGAATGGGATTTTCATCCACCCCGATATCAATTATGTCGCGCCGCTGTCTTCGCTCGATGACCTTCGTCCTCACGTTGACAATTGTATGGTCAATGTCACAAATGATGGACGGGTCACCCAGCAGGACTTCCGCGATTTACTCTGCTGTGACGAAGGCATCATTGTCGCTAACGTCTACGATCGCGACCCCACCCAATTCGATTGGTACTACACACTTTACGCTGCTCCTCAGGATCAGTGTCAAGACCTGCCCATCAACAGCGTCGCATCCATCGCGCTCAAGGCAGGCGAAGAACCCATTCGAGGGCCTGTACTCGTTATGAAGAATGGACCGGAGGCGGGGTATTGGGACATTGATGACACGATCAGCGACGAAGAATTCGCGCGTACCCTTTGGTGGTATTTGATGAGTGGCAATGGCGTGGAGCATGTATTTGGCATGCGCACCCTCTGTCGCCTTCTTGCAGATGGCCCAGACTAGTGACTTATGTTTGTAGTTGTATCTGTAGTGTTCAACACGACGTATGACCGTGAACTGGCGGTTCAATTCACATTTTGTTCTCTATCGACTACTTCTTGCAATCATGGTCCTGTCTACCACAACATTTTCTCTCGAAATCTGGCTCCGCATCATACGCTACAGCGATCTAGGTTCCATCACCGCTCTGTCCGGGACGTCCACCCACCTGCGGACCATAACTTCCACAGCGACACGCCGTGCGATCGAGAAAGACTTGTCCGCCTTCATTGCACCTCTGAACCATCTGCAGATCATCATGTCCACACTAGACATTGTCCTCGTTGGATCTTTCGTCTTAGGCGTACTCCTTGACCCGTTTCGAACCTGGGACACCGACAATCTAGACTTTATCTGTAGCTCTGCGACAGCACTCGAAGCACTTCACAACTTGATCACGATCGAAGACGACTACACATTTGATAGGCTCACATCTGGAATGCAGACCGACGCCCTTCATAACCACGCTATTCATCGCCTACGCGTTTATCGCGTCGAAAAGCAAGGAAAACCTCTCTACATCAATATCATGCTCGTCAAACAGGCATATACAGGCATACGCTGCGTACCTCGCACCTGGTCTTCCCTTCTCTGCAATTACATGACCGCCCACGACCTTGTTTGCACTTTCCCGCGATGGACCTTGCGCGGTGCCGGCATTCTCTTCGACAAGGTTTTTACGACTACCGACACACCTCATGCACATAGGCGCAACCATGCGGTCTGGCACAAGTATCTAAATCGATCTTTCAACATCACAGCACCACAGATCAACCAAAACCCACATCCTGTCGTCGATATCACGCGCGATGGCTACCGCATCCCTCAGAGACGCCAATTCACAGACACTTCCTCCCTTAGGATACGGTGGAACAACCAGATTCTTGGAGAGAGCGAGTATGGACTAGACGAGGGTTTTATTTGGTTATCGGGAGACTTCGACACAACGAACATTATTCCATAGCTCAGCGTAGTCTGTTTCATCCTAGATGATTATGTCAACAATGTCTCCGTTTTGTCACACTCATTGTTACTACCGTGACAAACCCCAACCCATCTGAAATGTCTGCGTCTGCCTCCGCCAACCAAGATCAATCTGGTACATCCGCTTGTCTTACCGTGCTACTTCCGCAATCGCGTCCTGCGCTCGTTTATAAACAATGACGGCCCATTTTGTTGTTCAAGATTTGTGCTTTCCATGTCCGCGGTACGACTTGCCTGGCTCATATTCACCTTATAACCATGCTGAACCGTTTGACAGAACAACCTTATTCTTACGGCTCGTATGCGAGACGCTTTAGCAGCCCGAAACATACAACTCGTATGTCGCGATTCCGCAGGCCACATCATTTTAATCTTCCAACCCCAGATAGTACGCAAGCATGCTATCTCCTTATGGAATGATACTCACCTTACATTCCTCTAGGCAAGGCGCGAAACCTCTGCACAAGAAATTGCGGTCGTACTCGCGTCGTTCAACTGGACTCAGTACAGCGACGCACTGTTCACCACCACTCACGACGCCCGGGTGTACGACTTCCTCTACAGTCTTTGTTCGCCAATGTCCATGTCTGTCAACACCTCCATGTTCGCTCCACGAATCCATATCATTATCGATGTAACTATCACGCCATTTTCTCTCACTACCACCAGCTCGGTAGTGCAGGTTCACAGAGCCCAAGGACTTACTTTCCATTCTGTCGGCCCTCTTCTCGTAGCGTACCGAATTCACGACCACCAATCTCTGCGTCACCATTAATTTTATAGCATTTTCTGCGGAAAAGGTCGCTACGAAATATTCTGTCGCCCAACTATTCCACCCTCGCGATAACTGAAGATAAACTGACGTATGTTTTATCACATGCCTGTCACGACAACCATCGATCGCCCCTAACACTTTATTCGCTCCCGAGCGCTCTCCATGATCCGACCGTCTCCTTAGCAGACCGGCAACGTCATCTTCTCGATCCGCGCATGCAAATCGCACACGTCACAATGCTCTCCAAAAAAAAAAAACCCCCTACTGCCAGACGGACGGTGCACTACCATCTTCCACCCAACGAAAAATGCCACGGGACATTTTTTTTTGTAACGACGTATTCGAAGCCATTCTACAATATGTCCCCATCATCAGTATGATTGCCCTTTCTCAATCCACGCTTCGCCTTCGCGCGCTCGTCACCTGGTTTTTGGACAGCCTATACAACTGCCGCCTAGCCCATTACGTTCCCAACCCCATTGTCTTTCGAAAATTACTATTCGACACCGACTCCATCCTTTCCGGATCTTTCCCTCTCTCATTCGTCCTCCACGCCCTGCCCGACTTTTTCTTCCAGGTTGGAGACTTAGACGTGTACTGCTTACCATCCACGGCATCAGACATCGTCGACTATCTGGTCAACCACAGCGGTTACTCAATCATAGACACCTCACCAGAAGATCCCGAAGCCACGGCTGACTACGGAGCCGGAATCCAAGGCCTCGTCCGCCTCTTCCGCACGCCAAATGTTCGCATGGACGTCGTCATCAGCGCTGAGTTTTCCACCACATTTGCCGTAGCTAGGTTTTGGGGAACAGTGGTAATGAACGTCATGCGCGCCGATGGCCTTGTAGTGGCATACCCCAAGACAACTCTGAACGGACAATGCCTCGTGGATCCCCACCAATTACTCTCCGATCGAACTCTCGCCTGCGTCGACAAGTACCTTGACCGCGGATTCACCGTCGACATGTTCGGTACCCGCTGTCGATACCACACCTCTCGTAATGTCGCCAAAGCGTATTGCCCACGAACGTTTCGCTTCTTCGGCGATGCTGCCTGTCTCAACCTTCAACTTGGCCCTCGCTGGCCCAACGTTCCACCTATCGACCGACGGTCCGCGTGTCTCCTACCATTTTGGAGCTTCGGAAGCAGCAACTGCCAGAGAGGATGCGGAGGGAGTACAAAGACTCTCGTTGGTCTAGTTGGACAGTTCAAACCCTGAGATTTCATTCACTATCTCCGTTCTGTCCCATCCTGCTCATATTATTTCATACTTTATCATCCGGTCTTGCTATTTTACACCTTCCAGGTCCATGATCTCTATCTCACTATATTGTATTTCACTTATACTTCCCTCGCTCCCCAATCCCTTACTTTGATTATATACGGTCTTGCAATGCACATCACGGCTGCCACCCTTTCGTAAAAATATGCACGCGGCCTCACAAGCAGACGTCACACCCGCGGTGGATGCAATTAATTTCGATTCTATGTCATCCGACTTATCCGCTCGCCGTCGTCGATGCCGCTCCGCCGTAAAATCACTTATAACAACGAGAGCTATTCCGCCTAATCTTACTACGCTGCGATGGCCCACACGGTACGATGACATGTTACTCCTCGCCTTCATCTTATTAAAATCTGCCTTGTATAGATCAAGACAGATAAAGTCCGCGAGAAAGCCCTAGCAATCTACGGGATAAAACCCACGATTATAGCAGCAAACGGAGAATGCGAGATTCTCCTGCCTCTCACAAACTGCGTGAGACTTTTATCGACCAATATTCCGCGGCAAACACTTACCCAGCACAGATCCATATCCCCGCCCATCGCCTAAGCCGAGCAATAGCTTCCTTCCGCTGGCGCAATGTCCTAGGCACAATGATGGCCAACACGACTGTCCAAGATATCAACCTCTTCCTCAAACAACCAATTGATCCACATGTACTGCTCCAAAGCCCGCTTGTACCGCGTGGATGCAACACCACCGCCGTTCCACATATCCTGATTGAAGTTGACACAGAACAAACCCTGTGCCATGCTACTTGCAACGCCGTCGCACCGCATCAGAGAAACGGCCACACTTTCCATCGAGTAGGAGATATCTACGTCTCATACATGTACAAGCCTAGCAGTCCTTAAATAACTAAAGGAAACCTAAAAGTCAACCGGCAGAAATGGCCAAATAAGACCAAGCAAAACACGAGACCAGGGGGTGCCCGAAGGGCCGTGGAATACCACCTATGCAATTGCATATGATCGTGCAACCTAACGCGTCGTACTCACGTGTATGATCGCACCAGATCTCGTGCGTGCTTGCCATCGGCGCCTGTCTGTCGGCGCACTGCTAGAAATCTCACGCCATATTTAAATTTATCCAACTTTCCAAGTGACAAGTAGCGCCTCCCCGAGCTCACGCACCATCATAAACGTTAGTGCATAATGAATTGATGGGCTCTAGTTTCCCTGCTCACTCTGGAACGTGCTCCATCCCTACTGAAAGATCGAGGCAAAGGTAGACCTGCAGGTGAGTGGCCAGTGACACTGTTCGCGTCGGCCAACGTATGGCGGAAGCAGAGTCCAGGCATAGGATCTGAGCCATGACATGCATGACATCACTGTCCACTCCCCGTCATGCTCCCCCTATATAACTCACCATTCTCGCGTTCAAATTCATATTACAGCCTCTTGTTTATCTATTAACATGTCTTCCGAGACCAAGGAAGTGACGCAAACTCTTGACCCATACGTCGCCAGCGCTAGCGTTCAGGCCGGAGATGAAACTACCCAGCAGAAGATATCTGGTCTGTTCTCTTATTTACCACGACGGTCCTTTGCTAAACGTACTCGTTAGATCTTCACAAGATAATTCATGATGCCGGTACTAGCATGCTGACCACCCGCGATTCTGCGGGTCATCTGCATTCCCGTGCCATGACGCCCGCTTCCCGTGAGCCTCCCTCATTGCTGCAGTCCATCTCATGCTGACTGGCCATTTCAGCGTTCAGTGCTGATCAACTCGGCTTATTCTTCATCGCCAATACTGCATCTGGCAAAATCGACGAACTCGAGAACGATACCAATGTCAACGTCAGCTTCTACGACCACGCCTCCACGAGCTGGGCCAGCTACTCCGGCCACGCCCACATTGTGGATGATAGAGCTGTAATCAAAGAGCATTGGAGCCCGGCGTACGCAGCTTTCCGCTCACAACGTAGACATCGCATTCATCGTGTTCTTTTTCTTATGAAAGTATGGCTCACTTCTTCCGTGACCTCCACGATGGGGTCCACACCGGCGACGCGAACGACCCGCGCGTCATCGGTATCGAAGTCATTCCCGACGACATCCACTTTTTCAGTGCTGTCCCTAGCGTCGATGAAACCACTCACGTCGCCCCTGGTCGTCTGCACACAATCACCACCGAGGAGGTACGCCTTTTTGGTTCTACGTCGCGGAGTCAAATTTAAGTGTTTGGCAGATCCATGAACATCACCACCACCACTTCTAATTGATTCTCTTAAGCATCATGGAAGTCGGAAGGAAGCTTTTGCATTCGTTGTATAATAGGCTTATTCATGTTTGTATCATCATGAAAAAATAGTACGCGAATTCGTGATCAAATACTTTTCAACGTTTTTATCAGATTCCGAGGCCAAAGCATGACCGTAACAGACTGGTATACGGGTTATACTTCCCACCGGAAATATATGCAAATACAGGGGCCATTTAAGGCACAGCGACAATGACATACTGCATAGAACCGCGGTATGCTCTGGTTGTATAGTCATCAACGAAAGAGAAGTCACGCAGGCGTCAGCAAAATTGCCGCTGTATCGTGCGCTGCGAGTGAAACCGTCCAATGCCCGGAGAACGTCCCGTTGTCCGTCTCCGCCCACATATCATGCACCTTAAAACTCGGGCCTCCCGAAAGCTGTGGAACCTCGGCAAAGCTTACCGTGAACGACGTCTCGTTTGCGCCCGTATTCACGATGAATACGTGTGTGCCCTTCGCCGACTTGCCGCTGTAGAACTGCGGCGGGTCGGCGGCGGGTGCGCTCGAGGCGGTGAATGGGTGCGCGGGCGCGCCGATCTTGTTGTCCTGCGAGAAGGCGAGCAGCTCTGGGTTTGTGATGATAGACACTTGGGCTGGACTAAGATTGAATAGCTGTGAACGCGCACGGCAGCAGTAGCACAAGGCTTAATTAGCTCTTTTCCTGACACGTTCCAGAGGAAAGCATACATTTGTTCCAAGTAGAATAGGGCTCTTCATGAAAGCCCACACTGCAAAGTGCGTGCGTTCTTCCTCCAGGGTCAGGTTCCCATTCCCGATCTCCATCATGTCCATATCGTTGTGCGACCAGAAGTCAATCGAATCGAGATGCTGCACATTGATACTCATAATCTCAGTGATGTAGGACCATGTTGCACTGTGGACAATGTGTTTAGATCATGGAGGATTAGAAACACAAGAATGGACCTAGAGTCGTATGACATGCGCCATGAATGGCCCTATGCAATGAATAAAATTCAACTGGGATAAGTCAGGCTTCGTGAATGACACCCACAACACGGGCACCCCAGTCCCAGACGTCGGCAGTACCCCAGATGCACAGATCAAATTGGACCGGCCTGGAGCTGGTCGCAATGGCCCCTCTGCGAACAAGGTTATGAATATAAGATACATTTCATAAAAGCAGCAACGCACCCCATCTGTCGGTATCGGATTGCAGAATTTGAGTTGCTGTATCAGCAAGTAAGAACGTGTACAGAACAGAGGTTCACTGATGTCCACATACTACCAGTTGTCACTCGGCGGCATCTGGAGGCACAGTACACGTCAAAACCAGATGTATCATGGATTTCATAAAGGCTTACGCTGCTATCAGTCCAATTTGCAGGAACGTTACAATTGTCTGCGCAAATGGGTCAGGCCAGTCTTCATGCAATCATGCATTATTATTTCGCACCATACTTGAGATCTGCAGTAAAATCCGGTTCAGTCGAATCAAGGACACACGCAAGTCCAAAGGACGTACAGTCTATACCCCATGAGTCCCATGTCGCAGCATCGGTGTGTTCGTATCCCAGAGAGCCAGGATACCCAGCGCAGGTATTGGTTCCAGCGTCACTGTAAACGAAGATAAACTACCATGTTTCCATGTCCTGTCCAGCGGGACTTACACACCTGTATATTCCGATCTTCAGCCCGAGTGCGTGCACCTTGTCTGCGACACCCTTGATGCCATCAGGGAACTTCGTAGAATCCGGGACGAGCTTGCCCGACGCATCGCGCGACATCTCCGCCCAACAGTCCTATGCGCCGCGTCAGCGGCCCGGACTGATGGTATTTTTATTTCGCAGGAGCTCGGCACGCACGTCGATATTGACATACGCATAGCCCGCATCTTTAAGACCAAGGCTCACGAATGCTTGCGCAGCACCCACGACCTTGTCGGCGGAGATGTCTATAGATCTCAGTCAAGATAAGCGCGCAAAAAAGCATCCCCCTCACTCACTGCAGGCATACGCATTCCAATGGTTCCACCTGATGACATCGACATACCTCAGGAAGTGTTCAGGCATCGAGCTCGTAGCGGACGGACATACCCCAGGGCAGGCAGCTTCCCGACGACCCTCGACGGTGGTGTCGTAGGCGCACTTGGTGACGAGCTGGGTAGCGATGTCGAAGTGGGCGCTGTACTCGTCGAAGAAAGGATGGTGGATGAAGCTGGAGCTGAGGATGCCGCGGGCAGGCACTGCGAATAATGCGCGTTCTGGTCCTTGCATGACCATCTGCCACGATGTTAAATCATTTACTCCAAGAAGTAAGCCAGACACGAAGGCCATTACCCCGCCTGGCACATTGATGCGCCCGTCCAGCCCGTGCCTCCGCATTGAGAATATGGCGCGTTCTGGCCGAGCACGGAAAGTGTAGCGCTGGATGCACCGAGCATCATGACAAGCTTCTCGCGCATCGTAACACTCGTCCAGTTGCTTGCGAGTAGTGCTTGAACGGCGCCGAGGGATTCCTGTCTGTAAAGGCGAGTAGTTTAAGTGCTGGGAAAACCCACGGAGAACCGAGGCAAGCATGACTGAGCAAGGAGTCGGGAAGCATGGCGGCCGTGTAGCATGCGTCGACGGACAAGCACGAGGGCAGCACAGGGCAGCACGTCGACGAATAGAGGCTGTAACGCGCGTGCCACAACGTCGCTCAATCACCACCCGTACATCAGCTGTGGTTGTCAGATGGTCCCTGGGCCTCCGTCACGGTCATGGCTTGGAATGGCTGCGAACGGCAAGCAAGCCAAACGCCGTTAAAATAAACCGACCGAGAAGAGAGAACAGCAGACCCATACTCAGTTGGTCATAACGACATAAAGCACTCACATGTCGAACAACATTGTGCCACTCTGAACTGTCGCTGGTCCACAGGTTCTGCTGTTTGTTATCTGTCTTTGGGATCAACATTGAAGAACAGCGGATTTATCCATAAGGAGACAGGCGCCTTGCACAGACCTGATTATTAACGTTGAGAGGACATAGACACCTGGCACAATATTGCAGAGACGTGCAGATTTACTGTACTGACAGTGGCGGTATACCGTGCTCAGATGCTGCTCTTGCCGCTGGCCATGTTGACGACGAACCGGCAAGTTCCGGGCTCGGACATTACGCGACGGCTATGGTTTGCAAAGCCTCCAGGACAAACACTCCGTGTCTCATCTTCCCACTTTTTCTCCGTATGACCAGTCCGACCGCGCGTACAAGCTGCCTACGCCGGAGTTATATGCCCCGGATTCATGGACCAGCGAGCTGTGCGAACCCTAGCGGTATGGGCCCTGAACAATGAAAGGGATGCTCATCAATGGACGCGATGCTGCGTCAAGCGAGCACATGGTATTTGCGTTATGTTCCAGGCCAGATGAGCCTAAGTTAGTCTACGAAGCCCTGCAGCGCTTTTCGAAGACGCGGTCTTCTCGCCGCGTCGAGAAAGAGAGTCTAAGCGTGTTCTTGAACGCGTATAAGTACGCGTCGAATGCCCTCGGTTTTTCATTGTACTGACTTCTCTGCTTTCGCATGAAGCTCAATATCTTCTTCGCCTCTCTCTTGACAGCTGCAGTGGCCGAGCTGCATCCTGCACGCGATCTGCGCGTCCACGAGCGCAGAGAGGCCATTCCCAGCGGTTTTTCCAAGGACGGACCAGCTCCTGCTGACACCAAGCTTAATCTCCGACTATCACTAGCACATAGCGATTTCGCTGGTCTAGAAGATGCACTATACGCCGTAAGCACACCGGAAAATGCAAGATATGGACAACATCTGTCTAAGGCACAGGTATGCTACTTGTATTCGCGAAGGATAAATGCTGATGGGCACATTGTACAAATAGGCCGAGGCGTTCGTCGCCCCTTCAGCTGACACAGTGTCTGCCGTGCAATCGTGGCTTTCTTTCTACAACTTAACGTCGACCAAGTTGTCGCCTTCGGGCGACTGGCTCGGGGTGCAGATGACCGTCCAGCAAGCTAATGATGCCCTAGCCGGCGACTTCACAACGTTTACCCGCGATGATACCAGCCAGAAAACGATCCGGACTTTGTCGTATTCTATCCCAGCTTCGCTATATGGCCACCTGAATTTTGTGCACCCAACTACAATGTAAACCGCATATACCTAACCCAGTTCCTGAACTTGTCTCACTGTGACCGTAGGTTTCCAGTCGTCACCGGTGGCTCACCTGTTGCGAAGACTATCTCAAAGCGGTCTATATTCGCCACAGACCATTTACACCGACGAGACATACCTAGCTCGTGCAACCTGACCGTTACTCCGACTTGCGTCCAAGACATCTATGGTCTCCCTTCAAAGCTGGCGACTGGGAAGACCTCTGGCATTGCCGTATCTGGGTTCAATAACGAGTTCGCAAACGAAGCTGACCTGCAGGTTTGTTTCTCTAAGTCTCATCTTATTTGTCTTTGCTTGACTGGTTCTCTATCTCTAGCTCTTCCTTCAAGAACACAGGCCTGATCTCAATTCTTCCACAACCTTTGGATTCAAGTCCGTCGATGGTGGCACCAATTCTCAGAACGAGAGCTTGGCCGGAAGCGAAGCCGTATGTCTGTCTATGCGATGATGAGCCTATTGCTTACGCGTCCGCATGCCATACATAGGACCTCGATATACAGTGGACTGTCGGCCTGGCATCTGGTGTACCTGTGACCTTCTATTCTGTCGGAGATGTCAACGGCCAATCCGGCCTAGACGTGCACATTGATCTCGCTAACACTCTGCTCAGTGAAGACGAGCCGCCCCAAGTTTTCACAACAAGTTATAGTTTTGATGAGCCGACTATCTCTCCCAGTATGGCCATGTACGTAAATTCTTTTCGTCGCTGTTGCCTCATCTCACTCGTGCTCCCAGGACACTTTGCAGTCTGTATGCTCAGCTGGGAGCGCGAGGAACTACTGTTATATTCTCCTCAGGGGATGGAGGAGTGGCTGGAGGAGTAGGTAGGGATTGCACAACGTTTACCCCTACTTTCCCGTCCACCTGCCCTTAGTACGCAATCCCCTTTTTCCCTTGGTCTCATCCGTTGATTATCCTGCTCAGCGTGACGTCAGTCGGCGCGACTGTCTTCCTACCTCCAGAGTTAGCGGCACCGTATTCTTCAGGCGGGTTCTCCAACATCTTTTCAAGGCCGTCCTACCAAGATACCGCTGTGTCCTCATTCTTGAACCAACTGGGCAACACTTATAAAGGCTTGTATAACGCATCTGGCCGTGCCTTCCCCGACGTCTCTGCTCAGGGCGCAGATATGGTGTCGATTTACCAAGGGAAAGAACGACCAGGGGGTGGAACGAGTTTTTCTGCACCTATAATTGCCAGTACCATCGCACTCTTGAACGACGAGCTTTCTGCCGCCGGCAAGGCACCTCTTGGCTTCCTCAATCCACTTATATATTCGTCGCCTAATGTTTTCAGGGATGTCACCCGTGGTCCGTATGTTTTATTTATGTCTCAACTCTTCGCCTGATAAAAAATTGTCTCATTGGTAGGCAACAATCCTGGGTGTAATACCAACGGTTTTACTGCCGTGTCTGGATGGGACCCAGTACGTTCCACTTTCGCTTCATTAACCATGATGAAAGAGCTCATGACTCGTGGACAATCTTTTTCTGTAGCTGAGTGGTATCGGTTCCCCGATCTATTCTGCTCTTAGGACCGCCGCCGGTCTCTGAATGAGATAGAGTGGGCTGATGCTATGAAATGCGCGACATATCGACTACCTTCTATGTCGCGAATGGATAAATTGCCGTGCAGACAGTTGCGGTTTTTCCATACTTTGCGTTTATCTTTCAGGACTGAATACGACCATGACGACGGTATCTGGCCTGTAAGTGAACTCTTGTCTTCAATACATCATCCCTCCAGTTGCTTCTCACTTTCGGACCCGGTCTAACGCGGGGATGATGAGTCTGTTTGGCAATGCATGCAAAATAGACTGGCGGCCGCATGGCCATCTCTCAGGAGTAATGATTTCAAATTCCCAACCAGTCTGCTGGCCTGCGTCGCCTTCGAACGTCTTTAACTCCCCAGCCTGACACTCATAATATCTTGGCGATCTTTCCAACCATGGCATTTTCTTCTTTATCCCCCATGGACGAGTCGTCAGAGATCTATTCACTCTATTCCCATCCTGCGACGATGACCCGTACGAGTACGGCTGCCGGCACAGAACCTCTCGTTACTCCGATGGATGGCCCGGGCTTTCGAGTTGGCTTGAAGCACAACGTTTCAGGACCCAGGAGGATGATTTCGAGGAGGGACAACGACATGGTCCGTGTTTATTCGCAGACGTCGGATGCGGCCCGTTCGCGTTATGGGGATCGCCCACTGGAGGTTGTCCCGGAGATGCAGGAGCACGACCCCGAACCCTACGGCCCTTACTTCTCCCTTCCCACCGCAGGCGCTGATTCTGCTCCAGCTTCTGCTGCGTTACACCGTCGTCGGTCAACAAAGGACCTCATAGATCGATACGAGTCTATGTACGGAAGCGAGGATGGCTCTTCTGGACGTTATACTACTGGCCCCTCGTCCTCCTCATATCATTCGGCTTCGAAGGTGGTTCGAGACCTCTCTCCAGCTCCTACAGAGAAGACGGCGAAGAAAAAATCACCCCTTCGCCAGTCCATCCGTAATCTTATCTCGATGATCAGCAAGAAGACCAAGAGTCCAAGTCGCGAGAGCAGCTACATTCCTTCTGTGTCGCAGTGCGTCGATCCCTCGGTGGACCTCACCCATAAGCTGCCTGCACGCGACCCATTTCTTGACGTACCAACTCTCGACGTACCAACGTTCCCTCCAACTCTGCAACCCAAAGCCAAGTCGACGGCATGCACTTCCCCAACATATGCATTGTGCTCTGGTCCTGTGTTGCATCTGCATCGATCATCTTTGCCCTCGTCACCTATCATGCCTGTCTGGACTAGTGTCGACGCTATACTGCATGCAAATCATCTCCTTCTGACGAGCCAGACAATACGGGGCATCCCTTCCACAGCTACAATTTCCCTGTCGACATGTTTTGACGTACGGTCAGTGCCTTCCAGAGAATTGGACGCAGAGGAGTTTGCTCTCCTTCCCAGACAGACTGCGACCAAAAACCCTAAGGTATTTGAGGTCTGCTTCATGAATGGGGATGCGGAGCGTTTCGCGGCTCCCTCGGTGAGAGAACGGGCGGCATGGGTCAGCGCCATTTGGTATGCTCGCAGTATTACCGTGTCAGATCATTTTCAGCTGACGAGGAATCTGCCGTAGGGACGCCATCCTGCACTCACAAGAGGGGAAGAGCATCCATGAGCGCCGACAGTCTGCTGTTACCTTGACCCCCAGAATGGACGCCGAAGATTGTTTTACAGAACCTGCTGGGTCTCGTCCATCATCTAGCCTATATGTTCCTTCCATTCATGAGCCCGTCGCCTCCACTCCTCATGGGAGCCTCCAAAGTTACGAGCGTAATTATTCTCCTTTCCCTGAGGCGGAAGAGCCGGCTTCAGAAGACTTGGAAGCGGTCCCAGATCTCTCCGACAGAATGTCTCTTACCGTGGATACATCCCCCGACCGTCTCGCTGTACCATCACCTTCTTCAACATCTCGACCTCCGAGCCCGTCGATTCTTCATCTTGGTCGAATGTCTGTCGTCAAGCAGCGCCTTGCAGCGATGCAGACGAGTACTGCGTCCTCGGCCTCTCAGAGTTCCAGAGACAGTCGCTTCAGTCGCTCTGAGCCGAGCACTAGAGTGACAACTCCTGCCTCGTCGAGGCTCAGCAACGTCAAAACACCGTATCGCTCTACGTTGTCAAGGGGAAACCGCAGCATCGAACTCGAACAGAAAACGACGGTCGGAAGTACTAGTTGTCTTAATTCGCCCACGTCAGCATTGTCGGAGGACTCTGCCTATACAGTCTCCAGCCGGCCGAAATCGGTCTTCCGTTTGCGCGAAGAAAGGCGGCAGCGGGACAGGACGTCGAAGGCAAGCATCATAAGCGGAAGTGATCATGGGAGTAACGCCGGTTCAGAGCTACGCACGGAGCGTCCCTTGACAGCCATGACGACGACCTCGTCCGCAGTTGACCGTCCTCCGTCGCAATTATCGGCAACAGACGAGGACATGGCTACGCTCTTGGATGTGATGGATGTTCACGCGGAGATTCATCAGAACCAGGTGGCCGGCATCGGGGATCAAATCGACGCGATGCACCTTGAGGTCAAGAACATGTCAGAGGATATGCGGCTGGCCAATACGGATCGCAGTCAAGAAATACGACAGATCGTTGACATGAAGGGAACACTGGAGAACCTAGCCGACACTGTCGCGCGCAACGAATTGGTTCGTTCTGAACCTGCCGTGGACAACATCCAGATCACGGAGATTCTGGAGGACGTCCGAATGCAATTGAAATTGGACTTGCCCACTGTCCTCAGGATGCTTCGAGAAGTCAAACAGAACTCTATGTGTGTACCGAACGTCGTCTCAGACGCAACGCCGGCAATTTCGGGTCTTCCGGCGGACTCTTCGTCCTCTGCTGATACCTCAGCGGTCAATAATAAGCTAGATGCGCTGTTGGCGATATGTCAAGCTTTACAATCTTCCCCAAGATTCGACAGAAGTCAACCTGAGAAACAAGGCTCTCCACAGGTCCAAAACAACGTAGATTCACGGAGCCCTGCTCAACCTGAGGGCGAAGACCATGCCCTGAAAGTATGTTGCTAGACGATCATATTTACTCATTAACTAATCTTCATTCTAGGAAATATTTGAAGAGCCTGCTCCCCATTCCAATGTCATCGGAGGATTCAGTGTCATCGAAGGATCCAGTGTCGTCAAAGGATCCAGTGTCATCAGAGGGTCCAGTGTCATCAAAGGATCCAGTGACACCAACGGACCCAGCGTTATCGGAGAACCTATTGTTGTTGAAGCAGAAAGTGGGGGCTCCAGCTCTAACGATGTATGTGCACGACTCCCTACAGTATGTGACCATCCCTCACAAATTCGATGCCAGCAACTTCAAGAGGTCCTGAACTTCTTGCGGGAGGACCATGGCCAGCGTACGCAGCAGATGGAACAGCAGGCCGACAGCGTTCGCTACCTAAACGAGTTGAATACGGTGCGTCACACTCATACAGGCAAGTTGCGTAGAACTGACTGTCCTTTCTATCATTTTCCTCTGAAATTCTAAGTGGCTCGAGGCCTTCGTCAGTAGCGGAACGGCCCAGATCCAGGATGTGGCAACAGGAATCAAGCAGCTGTGTAAGGAGCTTGGTACAAGCGACGAAACGAAGGTGCACGATGAGGCTGATGGCGAGGGCCGACCAAACACAGTGCTGGCTGACCTGCGACGGTTCCTGGCCGAAAGCGACGCTCGAGGCCGAGACGGCGCGAAATTACAGAGCACCGTTGACGGTCTCATCGCCGCAATCAATGAGGATATGCGCAAAAATGCGGAGATGCGGAGCACGTACAGTGAGTGACTTCTGACATTTATCAAAGTAGAAGATGACACTAACTCGATTTCTGAAGCTACTGAATCTGTCATCGGGTTCATAGATCGCCAGCGCCAGGACCAAGAGAGAATGCTCAGAGCAATAGCCACAGGTATGTCGCCTTTTTATCGCCGTCATGCTAGGGATGCTCATGAGCTTCGAAGAACTGTCGAACGACATTCGAGGCGAAAGGCTCAGGTTTGTCGAAGCAATGAAGGAAGCTACTGCTATCAACGTGCAAGGTACGCAGCAATGCCTGCAAAAATTGCAGATAGAATCTTGATTCCTGCTACTACCAGTTCACGTTGAGGAGTTCAAGAAAGAATTAACAAGAGAGGTCCTGCTCATGACCCAAGAAGTCAGCCGCCTGCAACGCGAGAGACAGACCCTCGAGCAGCAGATCGCCGACTTGTTTTCTTTCTATGCCAAACAAAAGCATGCAGCAGCGGTAAGCCGTAGATATCCATGAGAACAAGCTCACTAAATATTCACTCCAGGTCGCTACACCACGAGCTCTCTCAGTTGACGATCAACAAGCACAGACACCCCAGGTACCAGAGGGATCTCAATCCAATCGGCGCGCACTACCGCATCCACCAGGTTCATCAGGGTGAAGCATAATAGCTATTGAAGGAAAGTAGATTATGGGCTATGGGAGTTATAGTATGAGGTAGCAATTTCAAGAAAGCAATGGTATAATATCATCCTTGGAAATAATGTAGATTTAGGTTCGCCAGTTCTCCGGGGATATGAATCGCGCGGTGGCGGCTATGCGAAAGTTCATGGGTGTGACGGTATGTCTGCTGTGAATGAGTATCTTCACGAAGACAACAGCAAATGATAGACTGACTCATAGTATTTCTGAACATCGTAGCCGTCCATCACTAAAATATCTCCCTGATGCACCGTTAGCGCCAGCGTACGCGGTAATGGGGGTAGGAACAAACATGTCGTAGTGTTATTGTCAAGACCGTACCTCGATTCATCCGTCCGTCACCAGTCTTCGCATGCTGAGAATGCAGTCGAAATTCCATCTGAGCCATTGAGCCCAGGGAGAGACCCGCAACCACGCCTCCAAGACCGCGCTCAGCATCACTATGAAACTAGCCCGCGGTGTTAAGCATGGCGTTAGACATGGCACGAGTGGCGGAGGACTCACAGCCATTTTCTGCTTCTGCATATAAGCTGCACTCAACACTTCATTGAATGGGACGTCAAGTCCCAGGATTTCCTTGACGCGGTTGGTGATCAAGTTGAGCGCGCCAATCACTGCTGAAGGACCACTTTCCAAAGGGACCGTACGGTCTGTACCTCCTACGTACTGATAAGGTGCACCGGCTGATAAAGAAGCGAAATCAAAAGTTAGAACCTGAACCCAGTGCTCCGCAAGTCATGCTCACTGTTTTGTGAGAAGTAATTCGTGAGAAGCTCGCCGCGACCTTTAGTGAGTGAGTCTTCAACAAGCCTTTCTGAAAAGCCGAAAACCTACATTTGTGCTAGCAAATGACGAAGGTCAGCCACGCATTCAGGACGAACAAACAAAGATAGAGATCTCACAATCCTGAGTGGCCAGCGACGGAACTCAAGCCGGCCATCTCTAGCTTGCTCCTGGTATTCTTGAAATATCCTGTTGGCTTCCTGGTTGCTGAGTACGTCGGCTACGATATGATGAATTTTGCCCCTGGAGGACGCGTGAGCAGATGGCTAGCAAAAATAGGGTGTAGATGACGCACCGGCCATTAGGCAACGTGAATGTCTGATGGGTTTTCGGCAAAGAGATATTCCTCAATGGCATGTCTGTGGGACCTACGGCGATGCCTGTTCGGTACAGCCAGATCAGTAGCATTCAGCAAAGGACCTCCGCTGAAACCTGACCGGAACCTGGCTTTACATGCGAATGCAGCCACTTCTTGACCTTGGAGTCTTGTGTCCAAAAGTCCTTGTGGCAGCGCAACTTTCCATCCACTTTTACGAAAGCCTGCAAGCCAATTGCAGACAGTGAGTACAGCTGAGTTCTGGGTGTAGCACTCTCCGCACCTGGCACGAAGAACATTGCCAACCCTCCCACTTCGATCTGCGAAGAACATGAGCTTCGAAAAATACACATCGCTCGAGGCGCTCACCGACAGGACAGGCGACCGCAGTTTTTGCAGTGCATCCCTCGCGAGAATCGGTGGGTGGTCACATCGTCACCTGTAGGCGGGAGCTCTGGCGCATGGACATCATATGCAGGGTTGCGCTTGGCGGATTGATGTTGAAGTGTCAAAAACTCAGGATTGTAAGTAAGTTGTCCGGTGAAAAGATCTGCTCCCGTCTCGCTCAGACCAAACGACGAGCAACTTGGCTGGAGACACATCCATCCCTGTTTATATACCTTTGGAGAACTGGCATTGCAGGCTGCGCAGTGCTGCTGAGTCCTCGGCTCAGGCGCGGGTCCAGATGGAGGATCCGAATCCGACGATGTAGGAGCTAGTATATAATTAGCATTATCTGGAAGCAAAATGAAAGCAGAAAGATCTCACGAGGCAAAGGTGGGGATTCGTCTTCAGTTGCTACAGTATGTTCACCGTCGTCTAATGGCGGCGGTACTAATGCCGAATAAGTATATATTGCTTAGAACCCGCTATGAGGATACGTACGATCGAGTCCCGTTTGACACCACCACGGAGTGCCCTGCTCCGCACACCACTCGAAGGCGAACTTGTATCGAATGACGCGCCCGGCATCACTTCCAGATAACTGGTACTCAGCTGCATTCAATAATGAGTGCCACGAAAAGTCCATTAAAAGAAGCACATACCCCATGCATGAACAATTCTATACATCCCCAAGACCACATACGTGAATCCACGCTCCTCGAGATCAAACGGGAATAGCGCATATCTGTCGTCTGCCAGGAGTACGATCGGCCGTCCAGCCTTGTGATTATTCAGAAGCGCACGGACAGACTTGTCCCCAGCGAGCTGATTGGCCGCAGTCCGCATCTCCAACTGGCCGGACTTGGCATGAAGCGCTTGGGCCTTGCCACCGCTGTTAGAACACGATTATGAGGACGCTGCGTTCTGCGTTCTCCGACAGCACTCACCCATGCGAGACAATCAATCTGCCTCCAAGTTCGAACATATCCCGACTGAAAACCAAAAGTCAACAACCAAGCATGCAAAAGCCTGTAGAAAGGGAAGCTACCTTGCAGCAAAGGCGCTCAGCAAATACCCCTTTGCAACATCATTGTTGAAGTACACGCCGCCCTGGTAGCTCCTGAAGCAATCCAGGGTCTCGCAGACCTCCTGACGGGACTAGAGAGCGATCAACATGGCTGCACGGAAAAGAAGGTAATTTCGAAGCATACCCTGGCCCAAATGAGCGGTCGTCCAGGGAGCGACGGCTTCTTCGCCTTAACAACTTGCTGGGGCTGTACCGACACTGGGCCTACAACATCGAGAGGCTCCTGCTCAGCCTGCTCTCTGCCGTGCTCCTCATCATCATCTGGATAACCAATGAGGTCCAGCTCATCGTGATCCCAGTTCGCAACCGGGGCCGGGACATGGCTGTGATACTCCAGCCCGCCCGCCCCGATGTTGGACAAGGCGGCATCGATCGCCTGCAAAGACGTCATAGCCATAGATGCATACCCAACAAGCCGTGTAGGGACAACTGGAGGTCGCCTTGGTAGTTTCTTCTTAGGCCGACTGTGGGCCGGGAGCCCGTTCGAAGAAGTCGGCGCATCTTGGACAGAAAGATCACCTTTCGGCAGGATGGAACGCTCCCGTTTACGGGACCGAGGGTGGAGCGACAGAGAAGCAGCCGTTTGTTCTGGTCCACTTGCAGGGAGCCCATCTACATTGAAACTGTTGCCCGGAATCATCGGCACCGCTTCGCCCATGGATGCTGGAGTCTCATCGACGAATGTATGCAGCACATACCCACTTAAAGTGCTGCCCGGAATCGCGTGCATCGCGTTGCCCACCGCCACTGGCATATCCTCGATGAATGTATGCTGCACATTCTGCTCGAAACCTGTGACAGGACCGGTCTCGGTGCGCGCCCGCTTAGGTCCACGCGGTCCACGCTTGACTCCTACGTCCGACCGTTTTTTGCGCGGTGCTTTTTCGCCCGTAAATATGCGAGACTTCTTCACTTTCTTCACTACTTTGCTCGAGGTGCCGCCAGTTTGAGCAAGCGTAGAGGCGCTGCCTTGCGCGTCGGTAGGGTCCGCGGTAGAAGGGGCATCATGATCTTGGCCCACCCTGGGGAGTTCCTTTTCGCCCATGTCTATGCGAGGTGCCTTCACACCTTCGCCCAAGGCGTGTTCGCCTTGAGTAAGTGTGCCTCCTTGCTCGCCGGCTAAATCCACAACAGAGGTTGCAGCATGCTCTTGTACAGGCTCAGTGCCCTGTTTCTCCTGTAGGTCTCGGGTCCGTCCTGCGGGAACCTCATTCGCGACGGCATTATCGCTTGCAGATGACTCTAAGGTTGGTAGAGCGACAGTAAAAACAGGCGTCTCGGAGAGGGCTGTCTTCTGCCGCTTCGCTGCACCCTCAATATGAACTTCTCCGGTGGAAGCAGGCTCGTCCGCAGCCGAGTCTGAGGTGGGTGTGGGGGGAGCGGAGGGAGCGGGACCAGATGTCCGGGTACGGGATGTCCTCTGTCGCTTCTTTCTGCCTGCAGGGGCTGTTTCAACGGGAGTAGGAGCGCCAGTGGGCGCCGTAGCAGAAACAGTAGGGATCTTTGCCGCAGTATTCTCGTTGCGACCAGCCCGATGGCGGATATACTGACGCTTCTTCTTCGACTGCACCGATGCCTGGGGTTCTGCAGCAGTCGCCGACGTTGTGCCCGAACCGACAGTGGAAGCCAGTCCACGACCGTCACTACAGGATATCTCCTTTGCCCTAGCCCTCGTCAAGCGTTTTTGATTTCCGGGCTCCGCGGCTAGCTGCGTCGGTGCAGAAATTGAGCCAGCGGCCTCGCGACCTACGAACAAGTCAGCTCGATATATACACACGAATCTCTACTAAAGGACACTCACCTGCATTCGCGCTCTTTTTTGATCTCGTTCTCCGCGCAACGATGTCCTGATTGACCTCCGCATCGCACGACGCGGCCGTCTTCCTACGCTTCCCTTTCTGATTCCTCTGTTTGCACGAGGACGCAGTGAGTGCAACATCAGCTGTAGGCAATGGCGCGGCATCTGGAGGCTCGCCCTCATGCTCGGACTCGTCCATCCGCGGTAGGCTCGCGCGCGAAGCTCTTCGTTTCCTCTGCGCCGCGGACGGCACTTCCGACAAGTCCGGCGGCGCGGAGACGGCGCCGGTGTCAGTGTCAACGCGAATGTCTTCGTCCTTTTCATCTTCGGAGGGGGATGCAGGCAGCGCGAGAACTGGGTCGATCGCGTGGGTCACGTCATGAGGCGAGAGAGGCGCGGGGGCGTCGGGGGCAGCGTTCTCTTCGCCGACGGCGCAAGCAGTGTGCTCGAGAGCTTCGGGATCAAGCTGACGAACTTGTTTCTTCTTTCCCTTCCCTTTCCCCCTGCCTCTCGCCTTACACGGCCTTTTCTCAGTCCGTGCACCCTCCGCCTCCCGATCGCCGCCAGACCCACCCGGAGCCGCCGCCCTCGTCGGCCGCTCGTCCATATCCAACCGGAACCCTCGCTCCTGTCGCGCATCTGTGATCACTTTCCGCGCCTTGCGCGCGCCGGTGCTGTAGAGGCGCCAGAAGAACTCCACGAAGAGGCGGCACTCGCGCGGGTTGGCCGCGAAGAAGTGCTGCTTGCGGAGGAGCTCCTTCTCCGCGGGTGACACGGCAAAGACGATGTCGAGCCAGGCTTGGCACGCGCCGAGCTGCGTGGGTCGTGCATCCCAGAGACGGCAGGCGGAAATACGCGTCGAGAGGGAAGAAGAAGTGGTGGTGACGATATGGACGGAATCAGCAACGTGGTCGGACGGAACGGGTGCGGGTCCGCGAGAGCACTCACCGCGTCTGCACGGACTACCTCTTCGCCCAGCTCATCGAACCACTTCGCCTCGGCCTGTATACTGCGACGACTACTCGGGTGCCGCAGATTCTCTGTGCGCGCGTAGAACTCCGTTGCAAACGGCTCGTCCTGGTTCAGGTCCGCGTCGTCCCAAGACCGCGGCAGACGCATTTTGCAACGGTGACGTTGGATGGGTTGCAGGGCAGGGTGCAGGGTGGGACGACAGGCGTCGCCAGACCATGTTTTATATCCAAGAAGGTCATACGAAGGACGGCGATCAGCGCGTGAACCGTAGCGGAGCCAATGGCCTGACGTGCCCAAACGCAAATATTGACAGTCACTTTCTCGCGCCCATTCAATATCACACACGCGCTTCGAATGCAATGGGAATCGTCTCGCGACGGGCAGCGCGTATTACTCTATAGCAGGAGAAGCATAGGGCTACTTATTTTGTGCTCAGCGCGTACTGCAGCGCTTCATACACGTCCGCCTCGATGCGCGCCTCGGCCTTGTCCTCCTCCGACCCGCTCCCGCTCAACACCTTCTGTGCTTCCTGCAGATTCGCACGGACGGCCTAAGAAGCGCATGAGCATGTGCAGTACGTCAAAGGAAAAGGAAAGCAATGAACACGTACGTCGGACGAGAATTCGTCGAGAGGAGCAGCCTCGATGGCGTTGATGGTGAGCTTGTTGTTAGGGTGGACCGTCGCGAAGCCGCCGGACACTGTGCATATCAGAAATAAGAACTTGTATGCGCGAAGGACATGTGGAAGGGTGCGCACCAAACCACTTCTTCGAGGCATTGCTGGACTCGATGACCTCGACGACACCGGGGCGCAGAGGCTCGATGGACGGCACGTGGTTCGCTAGGATACCCATGTCACCCGTCGCGGCAGAAAGGTTGACCTGCACGACATCCTGGGAGTTGAAGATGGACTGGAAACAGATACATTGCAGATTCAGAAACAGTGAGGTTTGCAGACTCCTCCGACACGTACCTGATGGGGGAGGACGAGGGAAAGCTTGATCTTGTCAGCGACCTCGGCATAGCCGCGGCGGCCAACGTTGAGGGCCCGTGGGGCACGTCGGGCGGTAGAGGTGAGGAAGCGAAGACCAGACATGGAGAAGGATGAGAGTGCTCTGTGCTCGTCGGTGAACTGGCGGGCGTCCTTCTGCCTCCATCGGGCGGTCCCGGCTTCGCGGGTCCACGGGTCCACGGGGACCGCGTCGTGTCTACTGTCGCGCCGCCATTCCTGGCAGGGCCGTGCTAAATGGCTCATGCTTCTGACCACGTAGTATATCCGTGTGGGCTCGAGAAATTGTTCTATCATTATGAGAAAGGTAAATGAGGAGCTCTTTCCCGAAGATGATGCTTTTACCATCCTCGGCCGTTCAACATACAAATAGAGACAGAGCTGCCCAGGATGTCCCACCGCACCCTCCGGCTCGCCCAATGTCTTTCCTCCAGCCTGTTCGCCCAGCATTGCGTCCTCTTCCATCTCGTCTGCCCGCGCTGACGGGTCAGAGGCGCAGCATCATTACCGTTCGTGAGCGGCAGGTATGTCTACCTTTTCACCGTCACCCTAAATACCAGTAACCGTTCGTCGTAGTACACCGCCTACGCCACGGCGTCGGGCCAAGGTCGTACTGGCCAAGTCAAATCTCATAATGACGGCGGCATCGATCTCACTCTCGCTATGCCCACCGTCTTCGGCGGCACAGGCAAAGGCCAAAACCCCGAGCAGCTCCTCGCCATGGGCTACTCCGGTGCGTTCCACCACCAGCTCCGCTGCTTCAGGCCACCGAAATTATAAGACCAGCCTGCTTTCTGAATGCGATTCAAACCGTCGCACGGAGCAAGGGCTTAGGTGACATAGCTCGCGACGCCATCGTCCACGCCGAAGTGCACATCGGCCCGCCAGACCAGGTTGAGGGTTTTGCCATCGAAGTGGACATCAAGGTGCAGGGAATCGAGGATGAGGAACTTATCAAAGAAGGTCACGAGGTAATTTCGGGGGCAAAGAACTTGATCGCATCATGCTGATTGTTGAGTTTATTCCTAGCTTTGCCCATATAGCCGTGCGCTAAACCACGGTGCGCTCGTTAACGTCTCCAAAGCGTAACCGGATGCACACGACGGAGATCGTCTCATTATTTCTCAGGCTCAGGGTGCTTCTTGGTGTGTGTAAAACACGTTCCGTATCAGCAACATGTCTATCCGGATGCAATACCTCATTATGATCCCGACAGCCGCGTGTGCTTACTTCGAACGCCACGGTGCAGATCACGCTAGATCACGCTCATCTCCCGCCTGTGTCCTTCGTGGGTTCCATCTCATGCGTTGATGCTAAACTGGCGAGTATACACCCTCTCTATCTGTGCCGTGCTCCGAGTCTTATGTGGGAGTGCGAAGCATCCTTGACAAGTTGATTGAGCCACGTTCGTAGGTAGGCTTGACAACAGTATGCTCGATAGGCACAGTTGCTTCTCATGAGATTATTTCCAGGCCTGTTTCGTGAAATACATTCTGTATGGGGCTAGCGCTCGGGCCGCAAGGCGGAGCGCTCTCACCGTCGAGAAGTGTCTGATGCCACTCTGATGCCCTATCTTTCCCCGTCAATCGACCGGATCGTCTCTTGTGATCAGCCTACGTATGGCACTCTCCTATCACGAACGCAGCCTAGCACATGCCCTCGCAACCCTTACACAGTCTGAGATGATTTGCTCGACTCTCCGATGCGGAGACCACGATCTTATCTTATCGCTTACCACACCACTAGCCGATCATCCGACATCGAAGCAGGCCGCGTGCGGCAAACGAAAGTCCTCAACGGCCAATGCATCCCGATATTCATCAGGGCCCGCCAACCACAAAATGCGATCCACTTCTCTTCTCTTCTGAACTACACACCATGTCCGCCATCCTCCGCACCCAAGCCCTCCGCCGCGCCGCACAGACCTCCCTGCGCGCCCGCGCGCCCGCAGCCCAGCGCCGCGGCATCATCACCCTCAAGGACCACATCGTCCGTATCCGCGCCCTCTCACCCGCTCTCGCCGGACACTGACATACTCCATGTGCACAGTACCAGATCCAAGCGACCGCCGCGGGCAGGGGCCGCGACAGCGCCGTCCAGTCCGACGGCGACGCGCCGCTCGAGCTGAATTTCACGCCGCCCAAGGCTCTCGGCGGCAAAGGCGACGGGCCCAACCCCGAGCAGGTCTTCGCCATGGGCTACGCCTGTACGCGCCTCTTCCTCTACACCCGTAGCTCACCGCGCTGATATAACACCGGGGGGCGTGAAGCGTGCTTCCTGGGCGCGCTGCAGCTCGCGGCCTCGCGCGCAGGAAAGAAGGAGGTGGGTGACGGCGCGAAGATCTACGTGACGGTGAAGCTCGGGCACCCATCGGACCGCGACGGGCTTGCTCTAGGTGCCCAAATCGAGGTAGAGGGTGTCGAAGATGACGCGATCCTCAAGGCTGCGCATGATGTGCGACCTGTTCTTTTTGTGGTGACACTGATTTAGCTAACGGCATGCGCAGATCTGCCCATACAGTCGCGCTCTGACGCACGGCGCGGAGGTCACGGTTTCCAAGAAATAGATGGGGATATTTATACCCAGGCTTGCGTTGTACATAGTCTGGATGCTCTGACAGAATCGCAGCACACGCAATCATCTCAACCTGCCGCAGACCAAGAACGCGCTGAAACACTCAATGTGATCAGCATATACTAAGTTACAATATTGGATTACTGTACAAGCGACGGAAGGTAACGGAGATCATGGAACATGCAACAGCTTGCATCACTGCAGACCAAGTCCAGGACAAGCAAGACCTTCGGAGTACTCATACCTCCCTTACAGCGAGCTCTTCTGCCACATCGCCGGGACCCCATCCGCCGCCGCCACATGCGGCATCAGATCGCTGGTCAAGAACTCGCTCGGCCACTGCCTTCTCACTTGTCCCCTCAGATACTCCTTCACGATCTTCAGGTTCTCCTCCTTGAGCGCCGGCACGGCCTTGCGAACTTCCGGCTCGACCTCCTCCACGAGCCGGTCGACCATCTCGACGGTCACCTGCTCGCCCGTGTCGAGCCGCGAGCCGTAGTGCACCCACTGCCAGAGCTGCACGCGCGTGATCTCAGCCGTCGCGGCGTCCTCCATGAGCCAGTTGAGCGGGATGCAGCCATTGCCGCCGAGCCAGGCGACGGAGTAGGCGAGCGACGTCGCGACATTGCCGCGCACGCCCTCGGCCGTGATCTTGCCCGGAACCTTCGTGTTCAGCAGGTCGGAGGCCGCGACGCGGACGTCCTCGCGGCGGACATGGTACTGCGGAGCAAATTTGTCAACAACGGAGGCGAGACCAGACAGCTTAAAGAGACAAACCTGGTTGGGACCAATCATGTACTTGTCGAAGATCTCGCGAGCGATACCATGAATGAGCGGGTGCGCAATCCAAGTGCCGTCGTGCCCGGCGGTCACCTCGCGCAGTTTGTCCGCGCGAACCTTGTTCATAGCGATCTCGTTGGCCTTCTCGTCGCCCTTGATCGGGATCTGGGCGGACATGCCACCAATGGCAGCGACCTTGCGCCTGGGCCAGCATCAGCACTGCATGAACTGCGGCTAGTAGTGGAGTACACACTTATGGCATGTCTGAATGAGAAGGCGGACATAGGAGTCCATAAAGCCGACTTCCATGGTGACGTCCTTCCTGTCGGGGAGGACGGCGCTCCTGTCAGCCCTGCGCTTCTTGATGAAGCTGAAGATATAATCCCATCTACCATGTAGCGCTTAGCGTCAGCGACCGCAGCAGAAAAGGGGACAACTCGTCCTCACCGTCCGCAGTTAAGGCCAGAAGAGTGGTTGCGCAGCTCAAACAGAATCTCCTCCATCTGGAATGCCGCCGGCAAAGTCTCAATCAAGACGGTCCCACGAATGGTGTTGTGAGCCATCTTGATGTACGACTCGGAGAACAGGAAGACGTCATTCCAGAGACGTGCTTCGAGATAGTGCTCCATCTTCGGGAGATAGAAATAGGGCCCCGAACCACGTTTGATGAGCTCATGAGCGTTGTGGAAGAAGTAGAGTCCGAAATCAAAGAGGGACCCGGAAAGGGGCTCGTTGTCGACGGTGATGCGAGGCTCGTCCAAATGCCATCCTCTCGGCCTATATCGAAAGTTCAGCGACTTGCAGAGATGGAGCACGGCGACACTCACCTGACGATGAGCGTCGCGGGATTCGAAGTCAGCTTGTACGGCTTCCCATTTTGTTCGAAGTCAATCTGACGACGGATGGCATCATAAAGGTTAACTTGACCCTCAAGCATGTTCTTGAATGTGGGGCAATTGGCATCTGGAAGAGATATTAGATGGACCCTCGCAAAGAATGCGCAAACTGACCCTCAAAATCAGCCATGAAGGTCTTCGCACCGCTGTTGAGTGCGTTGATGACCATCTTCCTGTCCGTGGGACCCGTGATTTCGACACGGCGGTCCTCCAGACCAGGAGAGGGGGGCACGCAGTGCCAGGACGGCTCTGCACGGATGTGCGCAGTCTCTGACGGGAAGTCCAGCTGGACACCTGAGTCGAGACGCTGTTGCGCGGACTCGCGGGCCACGAGGAGGCTCCGACGGGTCGCGTCGAAGGTTCGGTGCAGCGCACCAAGGAAGGCGAGCGCGTCCTCGGTGAGGACATGCGCCTGGGCCTTCTCGGCGGCTTTGCTGTGGATCTGTACGCCTGCAACCATTGTTTTGAAGCTGTGTGCTGAGTTACGGTGGCAGATGTGGCGAAAGGGGTGTGGTGGTGCAAGTCGGCAGGAGGATGCTTTATAGGAATTACGGCTCTCCGACCATCCGTGCCAACTTTCTGGACGGCGGCAAGACGTCATGCCTTTCCGTTATCACATGAACTAACTGGGGAAACATGGTCACCGGGGTCCCTACCCCGCCGCCCTTCCGTTTCCGTGGACCCGCCATTCCAGCATCGTGCACACCGTGTCGAGCTCAGCCTGGTGCCGCTGCGGGACTCCTGCGATATCGCGGTCGAATTTCCAGTAGTGAATGTGAATGCTCTGTTGCATGGACAGCGCACTGAAAAGCGCCAAGGTATGGCCCGGCGACGCGTTCCGTCTCACTTGACCGAGCTCCGCCCTTCCATCCTCTTATGGAACGTCGTGGGTGCACTTGGTTCCTCAGACGTAGGCCAAGGGCCACCCGGTGAACACACACACTCCATGTCAGGCCCGCATCTATGTCCCGCCTGCGGAACCCATAACGGTCTGTTCATGATACTTTTGCATAGGCAGAAGACCGTTCTGTATCCAGGATCGACGGCCGGGAGAAGGTCCCGGTGTCCGAAGGGCGAGGGCGGATCTTATCTTATCTTCCCCGCGCGCACTTCAACCGTTCCGTGAGCGCCTTCCGCATTCTGGGGAAGGAACCCCGCCCACCCTTATATCCACACCACATGAAAGAGGCTGCGAAACTGCATATTAACCTTGAACGATCGAATTACACGTTGAGGCCGACAACATTATGCACAACACCCAGTCCACTGTATTATAACATCTTTCATGCGATCCGGATACAGGCTTGGGTCTGGAGGCTTCCATCCCTCGCCGGATCCCGCCAGTGGCATACAAACTCCCGAAGCGCCGTCGCTCCCTGTGCGGCACTGGCTGCTGGTGCATGCCGACTCGCAAGCATGATCAGCCGGGCGGCTTGAACGATCACTGCGTTTTCTTGCCCTTCTCTGCGGAAGCCCTGCCTTCCGCCCGTGGGGCGGCACCAACGGGAACGGGCTCCGCCGTCGATGGGCCTGGGGTAGTCATGCATAAGTGATATGAGCGGGGTGGGCGGAAGCGTTACGTACTGGCAAGCTCTTTCACGACACGCTCGCCCGCTTTCAACGCGCGTCGGCACGCCATCTGCCAGATTCCACAGCTCACGGAGCCTGCAGAATGGTATGAATTAGGGCACTGCTACTCCGGGCGGGAGAAGCGCACTCACCTGCGGGCGCGAATGGGAGGGAGAGCCACCACGTCAAGGGCCCGAACCAGCCAGGAGGGAGGTAGAACACGGCTGCGCGACGGTAATACCATCCGACCACAAACTGCACACCCGTAGTCATGATCCAGATGAAGCTATTGAAGCGTAGGGAAAAGGCCGATTTCGCGTTGCCCAGCTCCTTGTCTGCATGTATATAGTCAGCGCTCTCTCCTCATGATCAAACCGCATCCTCGCAATTGTGAAATTGCAATGACACGATGGCACGGGTACATCGAAAGGAAAGGGAAGGAACAGTGCACGCACTTAGCTTCTCCAAGTCTGCCAGCCCCTTGTCCACGCTCCGCCTCAGCTTCGCCCACTTCGCAAACTGGTCCTGCGCACTCGTCTGCAGCAGCTCCGCCTTCTTCTGCAGAATCTCCGCCTTGAGCTGTCGCTGCCGCGCGACCATGCCCCTGTGGAATATGCGCTGGTGCAGTACCCAGGCCTGTCAAACGGGAATGCGTCAGAAGGTCCACTCTAGGACACGTATGCAAGGAACCGCAGACGCACGAATTGCAAAAGGACGGAGTGGCCAATCCATCCGAGGAGCTCGGTGATGAAGACGAGCGCAAATATTGTGAGGATGAGAGACATGGCGGGAGTGCGTCCGAGGACACCTTGGATGAGGCGGAGGAGGATATTGGTCCGCCACGCGCTACACGCGCGCTGCTTCGTGACCGAAATTGGGCGCGCGGAGATTGCGGCCTGGCACAACAGAACAATATGTACCCTGTGTAGTATTAGTAAATATGGTAAGTACAGTATCCCGGCCTGCTTGCGCTTGAGTGTGAAGCCCAACCTCAAGGCCCTTAAGTTATGAATGATTGAGAACGGAGGGCATGAAAAAAGAAGGCTTGCCTTCCATACACTGCATCAGCCGGGAGTCGAACCCGGAGCTAGGCCATGGGAAGACCCAATGTTACCGCTACACCACTAATGCTTATCAGTTGCTGATAACTAGGACATCTAAGATGGTAATTCTCATCAGCGCACCACTCTTCTAAAGTTGAAAGGCAAGTATTGACACTAGACAGGTACTCCTTAAATACCTTGTCTGCCAGCGCTCTTGGAAGAGCTTGCAGAGTGACTCCGGAAGCTGCGAGCGCGTGTAGGAGGACCTGCAATCGACTCGAAAAGTGGCAGGCTGCACAGTGCACGCGACCCCGTGCGCAACGCGTATTGCTGGCGCTGCAAGTTGTTGCTCGCGGTGACGTTCTACTTTTCGGTGTAGCCTTGTAAAGAGCCAGCCTCGACTCTGTTCTGAACTAAATGCACTTCATCTACGGTCCCACTATCCGGTAAGTCATGTTCAGTCAAAATCAGGCCTGCACTGTTACTCAACGGCCGAACGTGAAGCAGACACCGCTGCCTGTAGAGCTTGCAGTCTCTTCTTACCCGCGGCACGAAGAGCCATAACACAGCGTTCGTGCTACATCTAGTCTAGCTTCAAAGAAGAGGTTCGTCTTTCAGATATCATTCCTCTGCATCGATCTTCTATTCTCATTTTGCCTCCGGCTGTTTCTTTTTTTGACAGTTCTACCGTCCAGATTAGACTCCATACACGTTTCTCTGTTATTCACGATCGATCCACCATGCCGCTGTCCTGCGATGAACATTTCAAGTCAGAGTCAGTCAGGTCCCTTACACGAAACTCAAACTCACGCGCTCCGTGTAGTCCTCAAACCTTTTGGTCCACCTACATTTTACCTCGCGTCATCCATATTGAAGGCATCACATCCCGCAACAATGCCGATTCCAAAGCGCACACTCAACAGATGCTGGACAACGAGCTATCAGCTATGCACCTTGCAATATGCTCTCTTCGAACGCGACGCAATGCACTCTCTCCCATTTCCGCCCTTCCGGCCGAAACCCTCGTCCGCATCTTCGAGTTCTATGCTGCTATACAACCACCTGGATCGCATGATAAGCACCGACTCGGCTGGATCGAGGTCACCCACGTCTGCCGACTATGGCGCGATATTGCCCTCCAGTTTTCCGGTCTCTGGAATAATATCTGCTTCACGCTTGGTTCGCAATGGGCAGAATTGATGCTATCCCGTGCAAAGGCAGTGCCTCTAATACTTTGTCAACATGTGTCTAAAGTATCCCAGAGCAGTTTGGACCTCATCCCCACATACGTTCCACACGCATGCGAGCTCTCGCTCGTCGGCCCACGGTCCGTCCTGAGGTCAATCATCAACACTCCACTACGCCCTTCCGAGATCTTGAAAAGTATAGAGCTACGGACCGTCAATGCCAACTCCCAAATGCTCTCGATAACAAAATACGAGCTACCTGCAGCTATAGCTGGATGTCACTTGCCTTCCCTTCGGCGACTTATCCTCAGTCCATTCTGGGTCCCTTGGTCAGCACCCATTCTCTGCGGTTTGACGCATCTCGAGATACAATTGCACAGGCCGCTCGGACCTGAGGACAATGAGTCCCTGAACCCCTCATACGAGCAGATATCATGTGCCCTCAAGAACATGCCAGACTTGGAAACATTGGTTCTTCATCATTACTTTCCCTATGGGCCCTGGAGAAGTGTTGGGAGTGATGCTTTACAGCTGCCACGGTTGAAGGTCCTTCAGCTGCTAGGACAATCTGCAGCTTGCTTCGGCATTGCGAACCGGTTGCGCATACCCCCATCTTGTCAAGTACAGCTTCGGTGCAACAACCGTGTCACAGAACTTTCTGAGATCATTCCCTTTCTGATGGCCCACACCAGTGCCGGTGCCGATCTGCCTGTTTGGAACGTGCTCTCAATCACTGCCATCTTTGATGGTCACCGGAGCCTTAAAATGTGGCGCCAGTACGACTTTGTCGAAAACGAAGTCCCATTTCTGCCTGACGCGGAGGCCGCCCTGGAAATATCATTCTACAGTTCGGAACCGTTCGGCCCTTTGAAAGCTCTGTGCCAAGTACTACCACTGGAAAAGATTTCGACGGTCCACGTCCTTGCACGTTTGAACCCCGAGGTCCAGGATTGGATTGATATTCTTGGGCGATGTACGAAAGCCGAAGTGGTGTCGATCGGCACCGACCATGCCCCTATGCTGTTGTTTTTCACAGCACTCAACATGACCATAGACTGCAAACCCTTGCCCGAATTGGAGACCTGCGAGCTCAACAATCTTTTCTTGGGCAATCTCATGGTCCTAACCTTGTTCGGTGTGGATTTCAGTACCGAAAACAGCACTGATACCTCGCAACTGCAGCTCGCACGATCGTTGACTGAGCGGCAGCGAGTCACACCTACCCCGAAGCGTCACATCCGCATCGTGGACTGCTCGATCAAGAAGGAATGGGTGGAAGACTTGAAAAATGTTGCAATTGTCGACTGGGACGAAGACGAAGGCGGATGCAGGGTAGTTAGCGAAGAGGACGATGACGACTCAGAGGGGGATGACTCAGATGAGGATGACTCGGATGAGGATGACTCGGGATGAGGACGAATGGTAGACAGGCAGCGAGCAGACCGATGCGATGCGATGCTGTGAGTATAGAACTATGATAAGTGAACGGATGAGTCCATGATTTCGACAGTCAATAAGCAGTCTGGTCTGTAGCCGATATCATGGTTCAAAGCCCGACAGCAGCCTTCAGCGCAGAGCAGCACAATTGGCCGTGTATGCAACATGCTGGGTCTGAGAAATCCGAGGCCGAGTCGACGCAGAGCAGACCAGAACTCCTCCGGACTAGAACGTGAGTGCGCTAGAGCTATCAGAAACGCTGACAAAACACCGCTGTGCAACACCGACCTTAGAACATCGTCTTTGCATATCATGCCTTTGACAGCATTCTGCTCGCGCAAATGGAGAAGTCTGAGAGGCAGATAGGACATTTAATTTGGAAAGTTTCATTTGTAGATGAGACACAGACACTCATCCCACGGGACGGACAGATACCAAAAGCTCAGGCAGCCGCCCAGGCTGGCCTCATCACGATTCCATCGCGTAGCGCGAGAAACCTTACAAGCAAGGAGATGCTTTATGCGTATGAACCTGCAGAAATACCATCACTTACTGGAAGGTTCGTGCTGTATGTCGCAGTACAACACGGATTATACCGCCTGGATTCAGAGTCAAGCTCAGCAGCGATCGACTGACGGTCCAGCGAAGCAAGAGTTCATCCAGCAGGTTTTCCGACGAAGCATACAATGTGCGAGTGCATGCGGTTCATTTAAAGGCGGACATAAGTCGATAGCGATAAATGCATATAAGCGTGGTGGTGCGGAAAGCGACAGGATGCATGCCGAGGGTCCTCCCCTCTCCTCCCTCTCCCCTCTCAACAGAGCAGAATGCGGACGTAATGGGCGAGAAACATGCGCAGGGCTGACGGGTGCTCTAGATGTTGAGCTTTGTGCGCCTCCAGTGGCGGCGCTTAGCGTTGTACTGTCCACGCAGATGTATTGAGCACGGAAACGATCATTATGGAGCTCTACGCACCTGGATCTTGGTATCCGTCTTCAAGCGGAACCACTGGGGGATGGGCCTTTACGAAACAGCATAAGCTTCATCATTTACGATACACGAGATCCACAGTTAGTACTCACCGGTTCTGGCGCGCGGCCTTGGCGAGAATGCGCTTCGTTCTGAAGGACTTTTGGGAAGGCTACGGGGCATACAGGGTCAGCGATTGAGCATACAGACGGCGTTTCAGCATGCTCACCATTTCTGACGATCTTGCGTGGGTGCGGTGTGGCGTCGGCGTCGTCGTGAAAATAAGGTTGGGCGGTGTGGCGACGCTGTATAGTTGATGACAAAGCAGCCGGGCAGGAGCCGAGGCAAGAAGCTTCCCACGGGTGCTGTAGGTATCACGAGATTGGAGACGCGCTTGGCAGTCGCGACACGTCGACCTTCGTCCTCTCCACCTCCATTCATCCACGCAACCATGCAGCTCCTCCACTGGATATCTGTCCTGACCTTAGGTCTCCTTGTCTCCGCGGCAGAGCCGCCCGCAAAACTGCAGATCGACACGACGCACCTTCCCGAGGGTTGCACAACCAAGGCGCAGAAAGGTGACGCGATCAAAGTGCACTACGTGAGTACCGTTTGAAGCGTGGCCCAGTCCAGCTAGTATAAATTGTAGCCCTGTTAGACTGGCACCCTGTTCTCCAACGGCAACAAGTTCGATTCGAGGTGTGTTTTATGCTGTAAAGGCTGCTAGCTGCCTCTCACGCCACATACTACAGCTACGACCGTGGTTCACCACTTCCTTTGACACGTACGCATCTCCATATGTGACCAACAATACACCAACCAGTGTCTAACTCATGCTATTCAGTTGGTGTTGGACAAGTGATTCGTGGATGGGACGAAGGTCTCGTCGGCATGTGCGTCGGCGAGAAGCGCACACTCACTATTCCCTCCGACTTGGCCTACGGTGCGACGCTTCCAGAATAGTCATCGTGATGAAGCCCACTCACATCTTCACGTCTAGGGTCTCGCGGATTTGGAAGCGTGATACCTGCCAACTCGGCGCTCGTCTTCGACGTCGAATTGACCGGCTTGGATGCGAAAGCTCCGCGCGAGGAGCTTTGAGTTGACCCGTAGGATATACCTGTACCTGCTGTATCATATCTGTGATAATGAAGTCGATTGCCATATTGGAAACCACTCCCATGTCAGCCATCCATCCTGCTGAACGTATGTCCGAACCTGTGTGAGCCCCGCACTAATTTTTCAGTGATCCGGCGGTGGCAGCGTATATCTTGCCTAAGCATGATGTAGGCTGCATTTAGCAAAGCAGAACATAACATAGTGCCTATGCCAAAGAAGACCAGATGTAATACAGGGCGTGTGCAACCAAAATCTCAGCACAGAACGGTTCCAAACAGTATCCTATCCCTCAGTCCCCTTCAACTTCTCCTTCAACAGCTCCTGGAACTCCTCCCTCAAGATCGCCTCCCTGCGCTCCCTCTCCTCCTGCTGCAGCTTCAAAATCCCGCGCTTCTCCTCCGCACTGATAACCTGGTTCTCCTTCCGGATACGCACAGCGTTCATGCGGTGGTGCCTGCTCCCGCTCATGACATACCCAACCGACTCGAACGACGCAATCTCGTCCGACTCGAGACCGATCTCACCGCGCCGCGGGATGCGCATGTCCGTGCCCTCCTGCAAGAATGCAGCCATCGCGCTGCCCTCGCCGCGCAGCAGCGCGCCGCCGTACGCGCGTTCGTCGACCTTCTTCGATGCGCTGACCTTGTCCGCGGGCTGCGGGCCGACCTCCTCGTCCGATTCCATCGAAACGTCCCGCACGGCCACGGCGACGTCGCTCGCCACTAAGGCTTCGGGTACGAGGACCCCAGTGACGGGCTTCTCGACCCAGGCATCTTCTTCCACGCCACGCTCGACGTCGGCACTGCGGGAGCGAGTATCCCTGCGGCGCTCCGGCTCCCTGCTCTTCGTCCTGCTCTTGTGTCTGCTGCGCCGCCTCTCTCTCTCCTCCTCCTCATCCTCAGAGCGGGTCCTGCTCCGGTGCCGTGTCAAGCGGTGCCAGTGCCGATCCTTTCTCTCCGACCGCTCTTTCTCCTTCCTGGCCCGCTTGCGCTCCTTGTGCTCGCGACGGAGCCGTTCTTCCTCGCTGTCTTCTGTGGACGAGACCGATGAGGAGCGGCTACGCTTGTGCTTGCGGCTCTTCTTCGAAATCCGTTCAGGAGAGCTACAACAAATAAGAATGAGACTTCTCGTAAGCGGCGAGCAAATGAATATTATACGTACACCGCGCGAGCTGGCGCCTTCGGCGACGGTGGCCAGATACTCAACGTGCCACCCAAGCGTTGCTGGCGTCGCCTATACTATCTGTCAGCACGCAGACACGAATCAAACAACACCAGATACGCACCTTTCAAAGTAATCTTGTCCGTCGCCCCCAAAGCCCCTCCCATCCCCCGCAAAGTGTCTGCCATCCGCGGCCCGCTCCTTCCTCGCCGGATACATGCTCTCTTGCTGATGCCGGGGAGCCTGCGCATCCCTCAGCGGACTCGCAGGCTTGCGGTACTCATCATACGCCGGGCTCCTGCGCCGCGGGCTCGAGGGCTTGCGGTACTCGGCGTACACGGGGCTCGCGCGGCGCGGACGAGCAGCCCCGCCGTCATCATCGCGGTGCCCGCGATCCCGGCTCCTGCTGCTCCGCTCGTCATCGCGAATGCCAGTATCATGTCGCTCATCTCTGCCTCGCCCCCGTCTCTCGTCGTCGCGCTTCCGATCAGAGTCCCTGCCTGAAGCGCGACTCCGGCCATAGTTGCTTCGGTCCCTGCTTCGGTCGCGAGGTCGGTGGTCAGGGGAGGGCGAGCGTCTGCTTATGTCTTTTGGTGGATCTTGGGGCACGAGGCCCATGCGGGAGGGATGGACCATCGCCATGATGGGTGCGGACAGGTGTGGAAGGAAGAGTTGCGAGCTGAAGTGAGGAGGATAGAAGAAAGAGGCGTGGGACTCTATTTGGCGCTCACCTGCTCACGTAAGGCTCAGAGCGCCGCGCCGCCGCCAGTGCCGCGCCCTCGTCGACCGCGCCCTCCGAATCCGACACCATCGCCCTCGAGCAAGAACTCTATCAGAGAGATCGACTGTCATCTCTCTCTCTTAAGGTCTGCCTGTGGGAGACTAAAGGACTCCCTTGTTCATTTATTTCAACTCAAATCCCGTTGATGTCCTTCTTTGTTTTCTATCCTTACCCACAAACTCGCTCAAGTATAGTCAAAATGTATCTGCCTCAATTCCATCTGAGCATGCACGAACGTCCAACCGTATACATATGTTTTAAAAAAAGGCAAACGCAAGTTGCGCGCACCCGCCCACACGCAGTCGCAGGTGGGTCGGTTGGAGCGAGCATCGCTGTGGCCGGGCGGCGGTTACTTCTCTAGCTCCGGGGCGCTCTGCGTGCATCAGTGCTGTCGCGTACCCGAACATACTAGCTTAGTAGCGAAACAGAACGCGTCGTGATGTGCATAGCCCTCCGCCCAGTGCGAGCTTACCTCAAGTTCATGTGGATAGAAACGGGGACTATGAATATGCCCAACATTGGTATAGATCTGGTCCGGAAGGGTACCGTCCCCGCCAGTCCAGTCCCTGCCGTGTCCAGTACACTAATGGCAGATAGGTATGCAGTTATGAAAGGTAGATGGGGTAGTAGTGATGATTATAGTCGTCGTGAGCCGTTATAATATCGTGGAGATGAATAGTGAGAGACCTGTGTGTCCGGTAACCGTAAAATGAGCCTCGTCCGCTCTGCTGTAGGGTAAAGATGTCTAAGTGTCCGAGTCCAAATATAGGTTTGTGTCCGTGTCCGAGGCGTCCACGCGTCCAGAAGAAAATTCAAGCATAAACCATTGCCAGCACAGCGCCAACCAAGCCCAGCGCCGCGCCGACGCCCTTCGCATCCAGCTTGAATGGACCGATCTGCGTGGCTGCGTTCTTCCGATCCGACTTGGAGTCGTTGTTGTCTTTGTCTCCCCCATCCGGCTTCGCAAGTGTCTGCGTCGCCGTGGATGCAGGCGGAAGTCCTGACGCGGGGCTGACAGGCTGCGGCCCGATATTGCCAGAGCCGACCATGATTTTCTTACCGTGGGACGGTACCTCATTGACAACGACGAAGATATCTAGGTGACGATGAGCACAGAATCAAATGGGGCAGGTAAATGATGCGCGCGACTCACAGGCTGGCCCAGGAGGGAAAACGGCGGGATTGGGGGGCAGTTGGCTGCAATGGAGCGTGGCGCTTCCGTCGGCAGCCACCGTCATCGTGCTCTCGAGCTGAACAAGACGCTGTCCCATGTTCTGAGACAGACATATGTCAGCAAGTGATCAAGATAATGCATACAAAATGCTTACCATGGCATGCGTCGAGAATCCGAACCGCATGATGACAACTCGCGCGTCCTTCGCATTACCGGCATCGTGGAACATGTCGTCCGCACTCAACTGCACGTCAAACGAGGCACCGCCGTATCCAAGCTGGGTCGGCAGGCCATTCGGCTGTGGACGACGCGAGCTGAAGTACGAGGGATAGAAGTTCTCAACACGGTACTCTGTCGGGTACTTGAGGTCGGGCAAGGTGTTGTAATCATCGTTTGGATTGGAACCTGAGACCCAGACGGATCCATCGGCGAGAAGCGTGGCCACCGAGTGGTACATGCGGGGGATTGGGCTGGCAGATATACCATCTCTACTCCACTGCTTGCCTGCGGGCGCAGAGGGATCGAAAATGGCCGGAGTTAGCGTGGGGTTGTCGGCATAGGATTGCCCGATGGCCCAGGTATCGTTTCCATAGCCTGCAACGCCTGTTCCTGCGCCGTTGAGGGTGAGGACCTTGCCAGTCGGCAGCATAATTAGATTGCCCATGACGCGCGGTTCGGGAAGATTGTCAACATTCTTCCAAGTTGCGTCGACGTCTGGAGAAATCTGCACGCAGGACTGAGAGGCCTTGTACTGCGCGATGTCCCAGTTCGTAACCCACCTAGTCGCCGCAAACTGTCAGCTATATCACGCGCACGCAAGAGCATAACAACTCACTGCTCAGGCTTCAGGTTCGTCCCACCACACATCATGATCGTCGCCGTCCAGTTATTCGCAGGCGTCAGAGGCAACATGACTATCCCCGCGCTGGCCGGGTACGTCCTGACAGCATCCGGAACGTCAGGGAGGTTTTTCTCGGTGCCACCATTGTAGTCGAGGATGATCGTGTTCCAATTTGCTTGCACGAGCGCGCGTTTCGATGGCAACAAAAATGTGATAGGGTAGAGATTCGCCGGGAGTGAATTCTCGAGCATGGGGGAGGTAATCGGCGCGCCGCGAGGCGGGAAGAACTCATATGTCGGGTTCGTTATGTCACCGCCATTGACAAAGCCTCCATTTATGCAACCACCAATCTAGAAGGAACATGTCATTGAAGATAAAGAATAAATATACGCCAGGACCCACAATGAGAAGGCTGCCATCCTCCAGCGTCTCTCTGTAAACACCTACTCAGCACAGGCATGGACAGTAGCAGATACATGGCAACCCACAGTGATGGATACCACCGCCGTGTTGTCATCTTGGCGCCGATAGACCAGTTGCAGTTGCCATCGTCGCAAGGGTTGAGCATCCTGAGCAGCATGAGTCAACAGCCCGACAAGCAAGCGCAAGTTCTCACCGAACGCTGCAAAAAAGATAAAGTGTCAACATCGAGTGCAGGTGCACAGACAATAAGCAACTCACTCATGCCCGCCATCGCCGTCGAAATACGGGGCCTCGGGGCCGTCGCCCTGCGAGTTGACCTGGCCGTACCCAACGCCTTGGTTGCCGCCGACGTTGAGCCACGTGCCGTTCGCAAGGACACCACCGCCCTGCACACCAAATTAGCTCGCCGCCCGCCAACCGCCGCACTCGCGACTTACCGCACAGAACGAATTAGTGATGATATCCATCGGCCGGCCCTGGTTTGTGCTCGCGGAGTACTCTGCACGCCGAGCGTCAACAACACGCTTCCACCGGAAAAAACGACCCGCTCACCCGCCGCCCACGCGGGATGCCCGGCCACCTGCGCGGGGTTGTTCTCCGTCTTGTCGATGATATATACCTTGTCCTCCGAGCCGACGAACGCCTGCGCGCGGATTCAACCAGTGCACGTCGGGCGGAACACAACGACGTACCTGCTGTGCGCTCACGAGGCTGTTCCCGACTTGTTGGAACGTCCCAGGCGCGGCCTGGCCTGGGGTGCCCTGCGCCGCCGCGGCCAGCGCGGCGGCAGCCGCCACCAAGGGGGATATCGGGCTCAGCTTGTTATTCAACATGTGTGCAGAAAGAATGTGTGGACTGGATAGAGGGAATAGAATAGAGGCAAGCTAGGCTTGGGGCTGTGGTTCCGTGGGACGAGGGCGGCGGGCGGGATGTTGGACTTGAGGTGGTGGGTGGTGGGACGAGAGAAGGGATGGAGGACTGGGTGCGCGGTTTTGTGAGGCGGTTGGATGCTCACGGGATGAGCTCGATCGGGGTGGGCGTGCGCATTGGAATCCATGTCAGGATGAACTGGGGCATCCGTCTAAACGGGGCGCGCCCACATGCAACCAACTGTCTGACCGTCGCCGCAGGACCGCTGCACGTAGCGCGTGCGGACTATCTGCGCTTTGGCAAGGCCTGCCAAGAGCGAGCTCTGGACGGCGGGAGGAGGAGGGAGGCGGAGGCAGGGCGATGAAGCGGAAGTCCGAAGGTCAGGCGGAGGCAGATCGGACGAGTTGAACTTGCGGGGCGGCGGCTTCTCGCCGTCTGCTATGAATATCGCCCGTCCGCAGACGAATGCCATGTTCCCTTGAGCTTCCGACAGCTTCCGATCGAGCGTCGCAGGCGGATGACAGTGCCATTTTCGCGCGTCGCACGTCAACTGGATCTGCGCTCGGCCGTAAAACGTCCGCGTCATGCCTGCTATGCAATATAAAGCACTCGGAGAATAGGTCCTCGTTCTCGCCTTGACAGACAGAATGAAATGACGTAGACCAGTGACTGCCTGTCTATGAGACCGTAAGGCGAGCATTCTGTCGTGGACACAACAAAATTCTGGTCTTTCAACGTCGAGACGGCCTGATTATGAGGCTACGAATGACGCACCGCAGCGATCGGATGCCTCATACGACTGGGGCTCAACCGCAATCACGGATGTTGCATGGATGAGCTGAGAGGATTGCAGCTAGGCTTCATATTCGTGGCGCAACCTTGCACGAGCACAGCGATCAGTCTGAGTGAGAACCACCGATGAATCGATGACGAGGAGAAGGAGCTAAGGCAAAACCACCAAACTAACATCTCGACAAAGGTGTGAACGAACGCCGAACATTTGCCCAGGAACAGTCGGACCCTCGTGAACCTTCTTTCTCGGCGACATCCAGGAGCATCCAGGTCGAACACAAGTACTGATCCTCACGATACGAGACCGGGCTCCTCCTCGACACCTCGGACCGTTTATCGGCGACCATCAATCACGAGGATATCATCAAATTGAGATGGCATCCGGCATCAGATTCACAGTGCGCGCAATGTCGGGCGATGCGAAACACAGGCACTCCCCGTACAATTGCTAATATACATCACACTTTCCGGTCTGGGAATGAGGGCCCGACGCAGGTAAGTAAAAGGGCCATTTTCTAAAGCTGGGCATCTTCCGCATGGAAAGAGCATGCTCGCAGATAACAATCACCCTGCGCGTGATAGCAAAGGAATCATCAGTACAGTCTATCGCCATCGCCACGATGATCTGCATGAATAGGATCATCCATCATCCACAACCCATTGCCTGCAATTGTCGGCCTCGGGCGACGGGATGGGGTAGGAGGACTTGTCCACAAGATCCGGATTTGCAAAACAAAGTGGGACGTTGGGTAAGAGGCGCGGATGCCACCAGGACAGAGGAGCGTGGCGTGCGATAACAGGGAGAGGCAGAGGCACTGTTGGTGGGTACAGAGCACGGGAGAGTGGCATGAAACGTTGGAGCTTACGAGCTTATGTATGAGGAGAACTTGAAGCAAGCCGATGCCACAGGCTGTGCGCATGAGGCTCGGAGACCGGAGCTGACGTCAAAGAGCACGACAAGGACTTGCGCATCAAGGGTGGTGAGGGGAAGCCTGGTGGAGGACGCATTGCTGCAGGTGAGTAGTGTTAGTAGTATGCATTAGTAGCGTTTGTAGGGCATTTGTTGGATTGGAAAAGATTACATACGGGTGCTTCGACTGTTGCGGCAGGTGGTGCGGGATGAATGAACAGTCGGAAGGGCGCCGGGGTGTAAGGATGCTCCACGATCTGAATCATGATGGGCCTTGAACTTGTTCGAATTTTGACGGCAGGGCACGGCCGAGGACGAATTAACGAAGAGGTACTGGCGGGGTGACGTCATAATGGGGTTATTTGTGCCGTGTTTGTTTCTTTTCGGGACAACGGGAAGCGGAGAATAGGCGCTGGGGGTATCGCAACGACGACGACCGTCTCTGCAATGTGCCATGTCCTCGCCATTCGACAACCAGCTCACCCCGCCCCTCTCGCCGTCGACTTCCCCCTTCCGATCCTCTGGCCCCAACTCGTCTTCCAACTCTTCTTCTTCTCTTTCTCTCCCTCTCCAGCATCTTTCACTTGAGAACCCAACCGGAAGGCACATCCACTCCAGCGAGTCGCCCTCGCCGCAAGAATCGCGTCCAAACCGCTTCAGTCCGAAGCTCACGCGGATGATGGAGAAGCTGGACGAGGACACGGTCATGCTCGGCGACGACGAGTGCATGGATTCAGACGGTATGTATTAGTCGAGTTTGCCGGCGGGGAATGCCGTAGTGTGTCATCCCGAGTGAGGCGCTTCGCTTAACCGCGTAAAAAACGAATATTGCAACGGCCCTGTCACTGCTCATCACCCGCTCACTCTTTTCCTCCAGCCATTCCCGACTCTCTCGCCCGCCCCGCCCTTCCCTCCCGCCAGCCCTCCTACTCGAAGCGCCACGCATCCGTCGACACCCCGCGCGAGGTGCCCTTCTCCTACCCATTTTATCCTGACCCGATTTCCCGCTCCACTACGTCTTCCCACGCTCCCTCCCAGATCAACTCATCCGGGATCCATCCCGCTGCCACAGCAGACGACGGTCCCCAACGAGACCGCATCGATGGTCTCCCTCTGACCCATCAAGATCAGCCTCCTGCCTATGAGAACGTGGATGCAAACAAGTCTCCCTCCGCTCACCATCGCGCCTCTCGTCCCCTTCCACCCGTCCCTACCGATAAAGCCTCTGTGTACAGTTCCATGCAATCCTCCTCCGCTTCGGATGCGGGACCATCCACCGATTCCTCGTCGGACGCTGCCAATCATGCATCGTATCAGCATCAGGACATATCATCGCAGCACAACGGGCCCTACAACCAGCCCGCAAATGCCCTTTTCCCTTTTGGACGTCCCTTCTCATCCCCCGGCAACGCCACCCAGGCCATGGTCCCCCCAGGGCGTTTTGCCCCACCCAACCCATCCGGTCCAGGCTGGTACGATCGCAGCTCAACAGCAAGTCTTCCGCTACCCACGCAGACGCCATACTACACGCTGCCCTCAGTCCGCTCGACGGATACCAACCAGGAACAAGCAGTGCCAGGGCCGAGCTCCGGAGCGCCCACCTGGTCGCCCGATCCATCGCCATCTGGTTCCAATGTGCGCCAGCATCCGCACCCCCTCCCGTCTCCCCCGCACGAGCGTGTCCTCCCTTCCTCCGCCTCTACCGTCAGCTACGCGCCCCCGCCCCCGCCGTACACGCCCTCCGCATTCGGTGGCGGTGGCGGAGGCATCACGCGCGCCATGTCAGACTATTCCCCGAGCCCACCGCCCACCGCGATACGAGCGGCCTCGCCCGCACCGTCCATGAATCCCAGTCGTAGCCTGCCACCCCCTGCTCCGCCCACGATCCTCGCACCGCCGCCTTCCCCACCCGGCCCGGGGCGCGGAATCCGCGCGCCGCACGAACCGTTCCTGAGCCATGCACCTCCGCCGGCAGATAGTTGGATTGCGGTCGAAACCATGGCGCGTGAGTACAATCTGGTTGTGCGCCTGCCTGGCTTCCGGCGTGATGGAATGTGAGTACTATGATTTTTTTTTATGACGTGGTCTGATTTGGTTGACAGCACGCTCGCAACGCGACGACGGCGCATTCTGCATCTCGTTGCCGATTCGTGGGACGCCAATGGCGGTATGCGCTCGCGATTTCTACGCGGTCGTGGTGTGCTGATGCCCATTCCCTGCAGGCCACTTTGAGCGGCGAATCGCGTTTGGATATGACGCCGATTTGGCTCAAGTCCGTGCCGAATTCGACGGCGAGCTGCTCCGGGTCATCATCCCGCGCCGCGTGCCCTCGATAACCTGGTACGGCGAGGCTCGCGAGTAGGTAAGTCGACTGCACAGGCCGCCCGTCTGTACCGAGGAAGAAGGCGCAGCAAAAACCGACTAATCTTGCGGACCTCTACGACATACCATACCAGTACCCAAATGGCCCGAACGCCTTATGTACATGCACATCCGGCCGCCCTGCTTAGCTCTGACACCTCTCACGTATCGACACGCTCCATCATCACTGTGCAATACCATCCCTCATCATCGCCGTCTCTCCTTTCTTCCATTCCTTTATTCGCGCTCTGTGCTTGTGTGTCTACATATACCACGCCGCGCTGCCATGGACTCTGCCCGGCCTATATATCATCACTTTGCTCTCGCCCGTCTGCACCCACGGCCCCGCTATTGCACATGCCCCTGCCCCTGCGCCCGCGGAGCCCCGCGTACGTCAAGACGCCCGACGTGGAGCGGAAGTGATGGCGCACACGCCTGCACGCCCTACCCTAGCCTGCTCGTACATAATGTCCGGTACCGTACATACCCGCTCGTGTCCGTTAACGTTATCTGTCCTACCCGCCACGGCGCGGTACTGTTTCTTGCGGCCATTGCTGGGCGCCGATTGCATTTTGTTATTTATTCTGTCTGCACTGTTTGCATGCCGTTCTGTTCAGCTGTATACTATATAATGATGCTTTTTACTGATGTGCGCGGGGAGCGGATGGCTGCTGGTGTTGTTGGTGTTGTTGGTGAGTGCTGTTGCCTGCCAGTGTAAGCAAGAACCGAATCTCTGCTCCAGCTCTGAGTCGAGGATCGTAGAGGATCTACAGATACTCCCAGCCGGGAGCATGCATTCTCCTCGAGCAGACATGCTTCGATCTTTTTGTACAGGTCCCCGTACGTCACTTCTCTCGGTAAAATTTCAGTCGCTGCCCCTCAATGCTCCACCGTACGTTCCCCCCTTGCAAGACCACCCCATATACTAAAACCAAATCTCGACGCTTCCCAAGTGCATTTGAAGTTGTCAATTCAGTGCGCCACAATCAGCGGAGCGCGCGACCGTTTTCCGACCTCGCAGAACCGGTCATGAAAGCCATTCAATAATCGTGGCGCATCTCCTCGTGCAGGCCGCACATCGTATTTCCCAGATGCCAAGACGCCTTCGACTCACAGGCAGGAAAGCGGCCGTAGAGTGACCGGCGCCCCATTTGTGGGGCGTTTCGCCGCGGGCATTCTATGCCCGTCCAGATGTGCGCCGCAGATGGACGCACAGCGCAAACCGCCTCGCCGTACGCGCTACAACAGCTTCGACTGGCCCGACTTCACAGCATCCAGACACGCTCGCTTCACGTTCGTACGCACCAGGTACGGTATCAGTGCCCGTCCGCCCATATCGCTAGCGCCAGTGTCATTGTTCCCCACCTGGCCGCGATGAAAGGCAGCTTCTTCATAGCAATATCCGCCCTCGTCGCACTCGCGCGCGGGCAGCCGCACCCCGCGCCCGGCGGCAGCACGATCGACCTCCGGTTCTCGCGCTCGCGCCGCGCGACCTTGCGGGCCTCGAGGGCGCGCTGTACGCCTGAGCACGCCCGGACGCGCGCGGTACCGACTGTCGAAAACCGAGGTGCCCCTCCATTTCCTGTGCTTTGCCCATGCGGACACATCGTGACGCAGGCCGAGGAGTTTGCTGCGCCGTCCGCCGATACTGTCGCAGCCGTGGACGCATGGCTGGCCTCCCATAACCTAATTGCGACGAAGCGGTCCCCGACGGGTGGCTGGCTCGGCATGCAGATGCCCGTCAAGCAGGTCGGTGCCGTCTTGGCCGCGGACTTCATGTACGAGCGGACAGGCATGCGGGCGTTTCGCACGATAGCCTGCGCCATCCCGGAGTCGCTGCAGGACCATCTGCAGTTCGTGCGTCCCGCGACGGCGTGAGTCGTGTGATGTGTCCGCTGTGGTGCTCTCATACGTCGGGGTGCATGCAGAGTCTACGCTGTGCCCGACTGGCCCTCTGTCGCAAAGCGGTCAATGCCACGGCGCGACGACGGAGTCCCCATCTCATGTAATCTGACCGTCAACTCGTCCTGCGTGCAGAGCCTCTACGGCCTCCATACAAAGCTGGCGACACAAAGGCCGAACTCATCGGCGTCGTGCGGGTACATACGTGAAAGCGGCCGATTTGAAGGTCCGTGCCAGCCCAGCTTCGTTCTCATTCGGACGGAGTTAGATCGCGCGCTGCCCTTCTATGTATTCCTGGAGACATACAGGCCCGATCTGGATGCGGAGACACGCTTCGCGGTCAAGTCTCTCGATGGCGGGGCCAATCCCCAGGACCCTGAGTTGGCTGGTATCGAAGCGGTGCGTGTCCGTTCCTCGATAGCCTCGTGTCTGCCACTGACGGACTTTCGCGAGCAGGATTCTGATATCCAGTGGACCGTCGGCGTGGCATCCGGGGTACCCGTCACGTTCTACACTGTCGGCGTGGGCGCGAACGACTGGGAAGATGACGTCTGGATCGATCTTACGAATGCGGTGCTGAGTGAGGAGACTCTGCCGACGGTGCTTTCCACGAGCTATAGCATCGACGAGCACAGAGTTCCGGATGATCTTGCGACGTACGTCCTCCGGGCCCAGCTGAAGGTCGTATGCTGCGTACCAGGATGCTCTGCGCATTCTATGCGCAGCTCGGTGCGCGAGGGACGACTGTGATCTTCCCATCTGTCGACGGAGGCATGGCTGGCGGCGTCGGCGTCATTGCACCACATTCCTTCCGACGTTTCCCTCCACCTGTCCCTAGTGAGCGCTCATGCTTCAATTAGTGCTCGTCTCCTTTGCCTACGCACTTGCCAGCATGACCTCTGTCGGCACGACTGCATATCTGCCGCCTCAGCTCGCAGTGCCCTATTCCCCCGGCGGCCTCTCCAACATTGTCGCAAGACCGGCATACCAGGACGCAGCCGTCTCGTCCTTCATAGACCAGCTCGGAGACACATACGACGGTCATAAAATGCGTCGGGCAGCGCGTATCCCGACATCTCCGCCCAGGGCAATCTGGCAGGGCGAGGAGCGTGGCGGAAGTGGCACGAGCTTCTTGGCGCCCGTCATTGCGAGCACGGTTGCGCTGCTGAATGACGAGCTCATCGCAGCTGATAAGACTCCGTTGGGTTTCATCAACCCTTTGCTCTATGCCACGAAGGGGGCTTTCAAAGACGCTACTCGCGATTCGTGTCTGACGTCGTACGAAGTCTCGCGCTGACGCACATTTCGCAGGGAATGACCCTGGCTGTGGTGTGCCTGGATTTCATGCTATGCCTGGATGGGACCCGGTGCGTATGCCTCTTGTCCGGAGGACCGTTGTCCGCTGAGCATTCTGTGCTGCGTTCGCGATCTGCAGATCAGCGATATGGACACACCCATCTACTCTGCACTGAAGGCTGCCGTCGGACTCTGAACCATTACATCGATTAACAGACTGAATGAGCCATCATCGCCTTCGAGGTCATGGACCCCTTGGTTTACTTGATATCTGTAGACGAAGATGCTTCTGCTCTACACTGATCAGCTGTTGATGTAGAACGAGAGAAGCATATTTGCTTTTCCTGGACGTATCTTGCCAGCCAACGGAGATGTTTACAAGCACTTGTGATCAAATTCGAAATGGTGAGTTCGAGATTGGTGTGTTACAGTGCAAAAGCAGCATGTCAACATGCAGGAGGTAGTTGAAAGCGGCAAGAGAGAAATTGATCGCGCGCTCGATGTGAGACTGTGGAACAAGCGCTAGTCTTTCCTATAGCGCAGATCCGCGGTGCGGTACCGATATTCCATTGCTGGTCTATCGCTCGTCCCCATCCTCATCCTCATTTAAGTCACCTTGCTCTTGTTCTGTGTCAAACTCGCACTCGCCTTCTTGTCTATCCCAATCGATAGCCGCCACCTTGCTCAAGTCCTCCACCCACTCCTTCTTGATCGAGCAGCATACCAAGCTGACGTCAAGCATCGGCACAGTCTTCACTCGCTGACGTTCGGTCAACGATCCTTTGAGCAGGGAATGCGGTATATCTGCATCGCTGCTGTCCTCGCATCGGAAGTCGACATCCGACATTTCTAGAACTGAGAGTTTGCGTAAAAAGAGGTGTTCCTGCTCACAGATCTGCAACCCGGCCACCGCTTTGAAATCCGTGGTCATGCTGAGTGCCATCCAAAACGAGGTAGGAGGGGATTCGCCTTTGATGGAAACCACTTCAAGTTCCTTGCATTCCCCAAAGACATCGATCCAATCCCGGACACTGAGATCTAACACAGCATATTGGACAAAGAGCATCACGACGTTTCCAAACGGCAGTCCTCGGCACAAGGATTTCAGAGGGCGAAGTGACGACGGATTATTATGGAATGAGATCTCTAAGTCGGCACCCATTCCGGGGAGGAGCTTGGCCGGATCTTCGACTGGGCCGCACCGACGCCACATTTCAAGATTGAAGAAAGGGACACGGTCGGTGTTGATTGAGAGCGTGTACCACGGAGGTAGATCGTCCGTTTCGCTGGCGTAGACCATCAAAAAGGGAAGGATCTCAGTGATGTCTGCACTAACATCAGTGCCATGAAGCTGAACTTGACAGGACGGAGGGATGTGCAGCCGCTTTACAATGCCAAAACAAGCTGCAGATGGCCCTTTCAACCGAAGGACGCCCAACCGGGGCAGCTGTAAAACATCACTTCCACCATGTTTCCAGGACCCAGAGGGGAGACATTGTGTAAGGATCAATGTTTCCAAGCCCGGCATGTTCTTGAGGGCATAGAATACCTTCTCATGTGAGGAGTTCAGGTACCCATCGTTCACGGGATTGCGCGATCTATGAAGCCGTATCTCTAGGTGTGTCAAACCCCAGAGAATGGGCGCTGACCAAGGGATCCAGAATGCTCCGAGCGTAATTCGTCGCAGAGAAGGTAGGCGACGTCCAGCTATAGCTTCCGGCAGCTCGAAGTTGGTACCTCGACATTTCAAGACGTTGTCATCGAGGGGGCCTAGCCTGATGGTCCTCAAGGCCTCGGAAGGGGTCAATGACGTGTCGACAATTGATTTTAGGTAGGCCATCCCGCCATAGAGTGAAAGCTCGCGCGCGCGAGGGACATGTTGGGATATGAGTTTCATGCTACGCTGAGATGCCCAGGACACGTCTTCACTAAGAACGAGCGGGACCGCTTTTGCACGGGATAGCATCGCTTCTGCCCACCGCACGCCAAGCCTAAAACAGATGCTGTTCCACAGACCGGGGTACTGGAGGGCAGTATCACGCCAGAGCCGGCAGACATGTGTGACATTGATCCAGCCAAGACGGCGCAAATACATTGATGCAGGTGGCTGTATAACAGCGTAGAACTCGAAAACACGGACAAGGACTTCGGCTGGAAGGACAGAAATGGAACAGAGGGCATTGCGTCGTGTTCGAATGGAGCACATTGCGAGACGCATAGCTGACAACTCGTTGTCTAGCATCTTTTGAGCGCGCACTTTGGAACCAGCCCTATTGAGGGACATGATTCCTTCAATGATGACGACCCGAGGTAGCACGAAGGCAGACCAAAAGGCTTCAGCACTATTTGGAAGGCGTCAGTCGCGGTAGAGTGTAAGGGATCTGACTGACTCTGAGTCGACATATTCCTCGCAAGTGGGTGATTCCATCGAGAAGAAATCACGAGCAATGTATGTGGTACGACAAGGTATAATTCGGAAAAGTAGAATTGCTAAGATGGCCAGAAACAGTGTGAGGATATACATAATCAAGGGCCGACATCAGGAAGACGAACCTTTTCTTTGGAGGATTGCAATTTAGCACACGGAAATGCACAACGCAGATTTTGTAGACGAAGACGTTGCTGTGGGAGGAATAGCACCCTTGAAAGCTTTGATTCTGGAGGCAATTCAGAGAGATGCAGAACAAGCGCCCGAAGACGCGTCGAGTGTCTACTCGAGTTCTTCCTCAAATGAGAGCTCAGAATTTGCTCAGAATGTTATTAGTATTAAGTTATGTAGTAAAGATTGCAATGGCGTTGGCCAAATTGCGCGCAACTCCATCCCTATTTGATCACATCGGATCTTCGAGCTCGTAGGTAGGAGACACCGACTGCTTACACCGTCTCAGCCCTTAGTGTGATCCGACATGAACCTTTCAGCGATTCTACCCACTTGGGCTCTGACAACGGCAGGGCATCAGATGGCATTAGGCTCTTGTTGTCGAGCACGCGCAGCCTCATAAAGACAGCCCCCAACTCGTCATCCGTCGCCGTTCAACTCCTTCGGATCACGTCCGTCTGACAAATTGGTGCTAAAAGTTTGCGGGCTAAGGGCAAACGCTGATGGCTTTGTCGGCGAGGTAAACACTGTCGAGATAACTCAGAGGATACAACAATCCGGTGATCATTCCGAGGAAAGGCTGTCTCTGGTGAATAGAGGCGACCAAACCACTTCGGGTTCGGACGCGTTCATTTACTGATTGTAGTTCTATTTCACATCGAATATATCGGCTATCGATTTACAAGAATTAGCGTGTACTGATGAATACCACAGGAAAGATAACGCACAAGGTAATGATGCCCAGAGCGCTCAATGATCATCCCTACGGACACCCCAATGCTGTCCCCCAAACCGGGGTGCCTCTGGACGGTCCTGCATAGGCATCATGCTTCTATACGCCGTGCGCGAAGCCGACTCCGGCCGTCGTTCCACAGCTTTTGTCCTTTCTGTCATACCTTCGACAGCGGGAGCCCTGCTGGGCCGTTCCCACTTGCGCGCACTCGGGGCCAGCGGAGCCCACTGCTCCTCCCCTCCGTAGCTCCGCGACGTCATCTCCAGCAGCCGCGACAGCGCGCGCTTATACGCGAACTGCTCGTCTTTGCCTAGGGCCGCCAATCAGCACACGTTGAGCGGCGGCCGGTCTTCCATACCTGAGAATATGGAGAGCGTCTCGAGCGCGAGCGGCGCAGACGGCGCGATGGGCGCTTCCGCCATCTGGGGCGCGTCGTACGACGCGACATTTGGCCGATAGAGCCCCTGCGTCTCACTGATGGACTCGGCCATCATCGCGTCCATGTCCTGCGCGTGCTGGAGGGACGAGCCAGTGACGCCGTCTGGGAAGAACAAGCCCTCGGGCTCCGTTTCTGCAAGGCAGATGATACGGCATCGCGCTTCGTAGAGCGCGTCGATGAGGGAGATGAAGCGGCGTGCTTGGTTCTTGGAAGACACTTTGAGGATGGGTATTTCTATTAGGGCTATGGTGTGGAAGGTCGATGCCATGGAAAGGTAGTCAGCGGGGCCAAGATCCTGCAGTATAACGTATGAGTTGGGTAAAAAGGAAATATATGCGTGGCAGGCGTACCTCTTCGCAGAGCTCGGCAAAAGAAAACTTGCATACACCGTCTAAGGACCATGGGATATGTACTGATCGACCAAATACTTGCAGCGTCATAGGCTGAGGTTCTGAAAAAAGCAATCAACCAAGGGACTGGAAACATATAGAGCGGTAAATACCTGCATGTTCCCCGGTCAGATCCTCCAGCACCCTCTCAAATTCTTCTTTCTGTCCATACGTGAACCACGTCCGCCCTACTCCTGCCCCCGCTCTCACCTCCCGCCAATCCCGCTCACCCCTCATCTCCACCAACGGACATCTCGCCTTCAGCGCCTCCACAAACGGCTCCAGCCGCTCCCTCTGCACGCCATTCTTATATAAATCCTCCGGCACGCGGTTCGAGCTGCCGATCACGACGCCACCCATGCGCCAGAACCATGACAGCACGTCCGCAAGTAGCGTCGCGCTCGACACATCCAGCAGCTGCACCTCGTCGAACACAAGCAGCCAATGGTGCAGCACGAGTCTCCGCGCGACCGCGAATGCGATCGACGGCTCGGCATTTGTATATGCGAATGCGCTGGGGCCGCGCACCCAGCGCGCGGGCAGCCCGCCGGTCCCCACGAGTGCGCGCCAGCGGTCGCGCATGGCACGGCCCCAGCGTACCGGAGGCTCCGCGGGAGAAGGGCGCGCGGCATGTAGGTTGGCCACACGTCGCTGGGTCTCCTCCCAAACGGCGCGGTAGATCTCGAGAACGAGCTGGCTGTAGTGCTTGCGCGCTTTGTATGGCGTCGGCATCGACGCGAGCCAGAGGTCAATGAGCAGTGTCTTCCCGGAGCCCGGAGGCCCTGTCACAAGCAAGCCCTTATTTCCGCGGGACTATCAGAGGTATGCTTTGGTTAGAAATTAGACTAGTATATTACCTTGGGTGTGTTTAGCTCTGCGAGCTCTTCGGCGTGGCTGCGGACGCGAGTTAGAGCGGTCATCTGCATCTCGGGGTCGATGTCCCCTTCGCGCTCGCTGTGTCGCCACCATGCTTCTTTGGAGCTCTCGTTGGTCTTCTCCGAGGATAAGGCTTTGTGATAATGTGAGGGCAGGGCAGGAGGCGCGTAGTCTGCAAGGTCATTTCGCAGCCTTCTCAGCTGCATGCATAGTTCTCAGCATGTCTATACTGTAACGCCATCCGTGATTTGTGTACGAACCTGCATGATCACGCGAATCTGATCCTCGTCATACTGCAGCTTGCCTAGTGCGACAAGACCGCGATACTGTTCCAGGAGATCGGTGGGCTGAGGGAGTCCTGAATGGTTATCCGACGATGCGGCTGTATGCGTGCCTCGTCCGGTGCGGCACGCGCGAAGATACGCGTCGACAGCAGCTTGAACGCGACGTCGAGTACACGCGATGAATGCCGTGCGCCCGACCATGACGGCGCCTACAGGAGCCGGTGTACGGATGATTTGCGTAAAGACAGTCGTGCGCGTAAATGGTGGTAAATTCCAGCGAATTCTATTCCATCATGGTGCGTGTGACATCTTCGCCTCCTCTTATACGCGCCTAATCGCGCCCCACGCTGCTCTCCATCCCCTCAACGTCGGAACACCGACTTCGTCCTTTCGTCCTGCACAGTGTGCTCCTCTAGCCTCATCTGCGTTTAAGCTGGTCAACGTCATTCCGTCCAAGTACGCGACGGGATATGGCGACCGCGTCGTGGGCTTATCATCCCACTCAGCACCCCTGGTTCAAAATGGCGTCTCTCAAACGCATACACCCCTCTGAAGATGACGACAGTAACCGCAAGCGCCGACGCTTGTCGATGCTCGAGCACGGCTTTGCGACGCTGAAACTCGACTCGATCCCGCCCTCGAGCATCACCATCGAGGAGATCCCGCCCCTCGCCACCCCACGAGTTCAGGTCTACCAGCCCGAGCCCGACTCCGGGTTCGGTACGGCCCCGACCCCGATGGACACAGATACCCCACCCCTCGGCATGCCGCAGTTCGCAACACCGGGCATCCAGGGCACCGTCGAGGAGCCAACCTCGCCCGATGGCGCCTCGATGCCCCTGCCCGACGTCAAAATGCACAATTCGTCGTGGTATGAGTCTGAGAAAGATAGTAAGCGCTCTCCTTCCCGTGTCCTGCTCCTCTGCTCAGCTCTTCCGCACGCGCCAGGAATCGTCATCACCGACCTCGACGCGTCCTCTGACGAGGAGGACAGCTCACGCCCGCATACGCCCGAGATGGTCATCTCGCCCGCCGTGATGGAGTCCCTGCGGAGAGGCGCCGCGCAGCCAATGCCGGTGACAGCGCTGAGGAATATCGAGTCGAAAGCGCTGGTGTTGTACAAGCCAGTGGGTGCACCGCCGCCCGAGGGGTTGCCGTCGCCGCCGTCACCACCTGCGCGGAAGGACGAGTCCGCGCAGGACAGAACTTTGTCGTTGTCGAGTACTCCGATGGATGTTGATGCTATGGATGTTGAGTGAATAAGGAAGGGAGAGCTTGCAGATTCCAATGTCGGCTTCGACATGTGTGCTTGCCTCTATCGCACAAGTACATGACACTCGAACGTTGCTCTAAACGCGTCGGTACTCTATAATGACCTGGAGCTTGACTATGCCGACTTCGCCTCGAGACGCGTCACCTCCGCATCTGCATGGACTCCATAACATGTACTCATGTTGCTTTATTATTAATTCCACAAGGAGGGTACAGAAGTGACCCACTCCTCGGGTTTCTCCCGGTCCTCGGGTCAAACTCGAATATCTCGCGCAAATCACCCTCAATCCTCTTGAACTTTTACATACCGTTAGGGACTGCTATTTCGGACATTCTGGCGAAGTTTCATAACGATCCGCTGCATATTCCATCCAGGGTGCCTGGGACTGTGCGGGTCCTTAGGTGTAATCACGAAATAGCTAAGTGAATATATTAAATTGTGCAGTTCTAAGCACTAGACATGGTATGAACATGGGATGGGAGTACGTATGTCAAGTTTCAGATAAATACATGGAAGGACGGCAGAAAGAGATGGGTGTACGCAGACAAAAGGGCTAGTCTGGCGACGGCGGCCACTGTTTGTGATCACGTGATCAATTGGGAAACACAACGAGCGACATGGTTTGAAGACCATAATGCCAGGTTTTTGGGTCTGCTTAACCACATTACATGATTTATACAACAATTGACATCCTATGAAGTGTATTTGAAGTTTATAGAACAGGATTGAGGTAGAAAACCATCTTTTTTTTGGCCTGACCCGAGGAGTGGGAATGGCATCGCTTCAGCAGCAGAATTGTGCTGCCCACCCTTCCTCATCGTTGTCGAGTTTCACACCCAAAATTCGCAAACAGGTAAGTTCATGTTAGGACTCTCGATATACGAGAAATCAAGGGCAACAAGCGGGATCTCATGGCAGGAGAGCACCGTCACTACTAAGTGACCCGAGGACCGGGTCACTTCTGTAGATGCCAAAATCCATCGACTCGCGCAGACGACCAAACGGATGAGAATCACCATCTCGCGCAAAGTTTATGTTGTAAGAACAAGCACTTGAATAAGTCCGTACTAGATACATACAAATCATTCCCCCAGAGCCCCAGTGCAGAACATCATCCAAAAGGAATCCATCAGACAAACGCGCAACTCGCAGGCAAGCCGCCGCAAGCACCCTAAGGCACCCACAGCAAGCAAGCCTAACGTCCTCGAGCGCACGCCGGAGCGTGCGCATGTTCTCGGTATAACGAGTGCGCGCGAACGTCATCGGCTGGATATGAAGGATGCGGCATGTGTAAACATGCGAGACTCGAGTTAGTTTCTATAGAATAGATCCTAGCTGAGTATGTTCTAAGGAAATAAGGAAGATGGGGCCGAGGGTTATATAGGGCGTAGTTTAGGGCAGGCGTTTGATGGTCGGCATAAGCCGGGATGTCCTGTTCCCACGTTACTAGGTATGTAGCTCCGCGAGACGATTCGAAGTTGTGTCATGTCGGCCACCCAAGAAATCAAGCTTTGTGCCTAATGAAAAGAAATTGCGGAGGTGCATACTCTTTCCAACACGGTACAGTGTCTAGTATACATGCCAAAAGGCTCTAAGATGATCATACCATACCATACAGAAATTTCACAACGGGTCAAAACGAAGTTACAACGCTCTCCAACATAGATGGTTCATCCCCGCTCTATTCGGCACTGAAAGCGAAACAATAAAATCATGGTCCTCTAATGAGTTGCACGGTCAAAAGCGATGAAAAGAACACGTCACGTACCCAGAAAACGATGCTCAAAAGTTGAACGAAGTATGAGGTGCATCACGAACGGAAGCTCGTTTCCCCAGCTCAATCTGCCAGCTACCCTTCGACACTCGATAGAATTTCGTCAGCACGATCGTGCTCAGATCTGCGGCATTTTCAACAGCCCATCCGGGCTCCTTCTACGAGTCGAAACCTGACATCAACAAAGGCGCGTGCTCGCCGCATGAACAAGCTGACCTTGAGGAACGCCTTGAAGGCCCGCGCAAGGCGGGCGGCGACGTCAGCGACTGTGACAGGCAGCTTGTTGACTTTGCGGTGCATGCGGATCTTTGCACTGTACTTTTTGCAGCCAGGGAACTAAAGAAAGGTGCGGGTTGACATATCTCCTGACATGAATGACGAAACAACGAAAGACAGGGCAACGTACCAAGATCCACAGTGTGACCACTGCTGCAACGTCCTCTGGGAGGTGTATGACTGTGAGCGCGTCCGACAATTCCATTGTGCCGCCTGGACGCAGTAATTGGTCGATGCCAATGATACCTCTCTCTCCTAGCGGAGCAGCTTGACAACTGAAGACAACGGTGAGCGGGGCAAACTCTACCGTATACCGGTCCCGATTGAACTGGAGAACGTATGAGAAGTTGCTCTGCTGAAGGACTTCATATTCAGTCGGGGAGAGATAAACGGGCAGAGGAGCCAGATGTCCAAACTGGGAGCTACGCCCGTTGTCGAGACGGAGATTCTGGGGGAGGCTTGCATTGCTAGTCCGCGTGTCGGAATGAGCTGAAATGCCCCGGGACGCGGAAGTGTCCGCAAGATACAGAGCCTGGTCCGTGGTCAAATTCCCCTGGGCAAGATGCTCAGATGGGAATGCCATGAATGTGTTGTCTAAAAGATGTCGCGAAATAGTGAATGTCTAACAAACGTCTGCCGGAAACCAACAAGGACTCACCTAATTGAACGAAGGGAATCCGACGTTGATCAAATAGTCTAGCGTGCGGCTCGGCTGAAGACCACGTCTCAGTGTAAAGAGGGTCGCCGCCGAATGCGTCAACTTCATTCGAAGACTGCATCAATGGTCATATGAGGACGAGGGGAATCAACGCAATGAAGAGATAGAGGTGTGAAGGAATGATCGCCAATAAGGCTCGTGGCTGGATCTTATATCCTAGGCGAATAACATGAAAGGACATAATTTCATTTCGCGCTAATCGGTTCGGCGCGGCGGCGCGGGCGGAGCTCGAGAAAGGCAGGGGAACTAGAGGAAAATTCGGAAGTCACAGCAAGAGACAATCCCGAGAAACACTCCAGACGGAGTTTGACACAGACGTCTTCGCAGTCTCGTAACCTGTAAAAGGACGAGAACCCGCGTCACGGTGAATGACTCTTCTTCAATCCTCGAGGAATCATTCATTCCCGGGCGGTGGTGTGTAAGTTGAGACTTTGCCAGCAAGTTGATACTTTTCGCGTAAGACGGCATCGTGGTTAAGGGTTTGGTCAAAGCTGGGAAGTTAGGCATCGTGAGATTACCGTGGTCTACGGGGCTGGCCTCTTACAGACGACAATTGTCCTAGGAGCAATACCAAGTGCTCTGCCATCTGCATCAGATCAGGTTGCCCAAATGGCAGGAAGCACAAACCACATCTCTTCCGCACTGCAATGCTTCGGCATTCGCCGCATGGTCAAGCCGATCGATCATTGAACCAATGTCGAGCTAGCACTGCAGCAAGTTCCTGCTCAGACCCAATAATACTCTGACATCTAGCCACGTCGGAATGCCCCGAACTGTCCTCACCAACTAGTACGTACTCCTCGACGTCCGGTGGGTTCCGCCCAGACCTATCCAACACCGCAGAACGCAGGACAACTTGTCAGAGGTTGTTTGAGTACGGGGCAAACAGAAAATGAAGAGGAATGTCTTTGAAGACATAGTGTTCTGGCATACTCAGCGTCAATCCGACATTCACTTGCAATGCGACGTTTCACAGTCTCACCTTATCTATGAGAGCTTCTCGCAACTATCCGTGTGCGAAGACCACGTGTACAGAGGTGGAAGTGGATAGTGTTGCGCAGACATGCCCATGTGCACATCAACTGTAATTAGCTCGAGCCCTTCAATGCCCCGAGGCGTGCCTGCAAGACATAACCGGGGATAATAAGTCCGCGCCCGAGCAAAATTCTCGGCACGTATATATCTTGTCGTGTAAGATGCGAACTGAGCGAGTCTGCCGTTCTTCAATTGCCAGGGCGTCCAACAGTACAAAGGCTTCCACTCCGAGAAGCCTGCAGTACGATCTTGAAGTGTGAAAGTTGAATACGGCTTCAGGGATACGGCTTCAGCCGACCCCGACCCTGTCTTGATATACACAGTTGAATACGATGCTCACCTGCTTGTCAAAGAGACTTTGATCCAGTGTGGTGAAGTGCAGGCGGCAGGAAGTTGCCGGCGCCAGGGAGATGTTGGCGAGGGGCGCGTTCGGGCCCGTGCGGCTGGGTCATGATGAGCGCGTGTTGGGGCCTTCCAATTGAACCACAGCTGTGTTGGATTCTGAACATGCGCGAGTTTGCAGCCCACTAAGCTCGTGCTCGGTCTGTCATCCTAAAACTCCGCCCGGGATCAAGCGATCGCGGGCGTGTGATTTTAGCTTTGCGCAAGTTATGCCTTCTGGTGTCGCTCCTGGCAAAGCTTAGCCGCGCAGGACCCTGAATCCCCACCGGCGCATCTATAACTTGCCAACGTATTAAAAGCCCCGTGGGCGTCCTCGCTGACGAGTACCGCGCCAATTCCGACGCCGCCATGCATAGTGCATGTCCGGGCATAATTCGTTAAGAAATCCATTGGTCTCCAATTCGAAATAATTTACGACAGACCAACCGCGCTCCTCAATGCAGAATATATAGGCGTGCCAACGCCACTGACCTGTCACAGAAAAAAATAGCAATGAACTCTGATGCCTGGAAAGTAACTGTCGTCATATTACGTACCGGATCCCATCCAGACACGGCGCTGAACCCACCCGTTCCGCATCCAGGATTACTACCTGCAATAAAAATGAGCGTCAACCTCGGACGCACCCAAAACTAGACCCACCATACACAATATCCGTGAATGTGCCCGTCGACGAATAAATCAGCGGATTCAAAAATCCAAGTGGGGCCTTCCCCGCCGCGCCGAGCTCGGCGTTGAGCAGAGCCACCGTGCTCGCGAACACGGGCGCTGCAAAGCTCGTTCCACCGCCCAGCTTCTGCTGCTGCTGGTACACAGATACCATATTAGCGCCCTGCGCCGAGACGTCGGGGAAGCCGCGCCCCGACACGTTGAAGATGCCATTATATGCCCCGTTGAGCTGTTTGAAGAATGCGGAGGCAGAGGAAGTTTGGTAGGATGGCGTGGTGAAATAGTTCGAGAAGCCGCCGGAGGAGTACCGCGCGGCGACTTCTGGCGCGAGGGATGAGGTCGCGCCGACCGAAGTGACGCTAGGCAGACCTCAGCATGGCATGGCGGGTTCTTCCGGAGACAGAGGGTACGAGCTTACTATGGACACGTTGAAGGAAAGGTGGGTACAAAGCTGGTGCATGTCTTGTTGGACCCACCAGCGACGCCTCCATCGCCCGACGAGAAGATGACCGAAGTCCCTCGGGCGCCTAGCTGGGCATACAAGTTGCACAACGAACTGAGATAGAGATCAAACCTCCAGCGGCAGGGGGAAAATATTGACCGGAAACTACCTTGCAACACCAATCGGCACGTCCGATTCATCGAAGCTATAGCTAGTAGTCAGGACTTGCGGCGGGTGGTCTTGGCTCAGCAGGTAATTCGCAAGGTCAACCCAGCCATTAATGCCACCATTGTTTCCGTCCTCTCCGACGGAATAGAACGTGACGGGTACTCCAGAGGCAAGTCCGATTGTCCACTGGATATCAACGCCCTGTATATGAACTGCATTAATTAAGACAGCATGGACATACGCTAGCAGAGCCTTACAGCTTCCATACCCGCCGAGTTCTGGTCTTGGGGATTACTGCCGCCATCAAGGAAAACCGTCGAAAAGCCAGTAGAAGGATCCACGTCAGATCGATATTGTTTCAGGAAGAGCTGCAGCGATGTAAGAACAACTACGTATGCACTTAGATGTCCTCCGCACCTGGAGATCTGCTGCATTGGCCCACTGGTTGATGAAACCCGCGACAGCTATGCCATTCGAAGACTGCGTTGCCGACTTTGCTGGAAGTCCATACACCTGTTGAACACAGGTCGGAGTGACAGTTGAATTGCATGAGATAGACACGTCTCTTTTGTCGAGATCTGTCTTGTTATGATTCCATCGAGGCATCGCCATTGGAGTGCCACGAGTTTCGACAGGAAACCTGTTGACAGACTCAACACTACTTGCAATGCTCAATTAAGTATAAAGCTAACATAATCGTAGGATGTACGAAGTTCACATGCGCTCTCAACGATTCGGGCAGCGAATACGAAAGCGTTCGGAAAGTTCTTGCTCCAGTATCTGCACGTGTAAACGCTGTGTACGTTGCTTTGAGCAGATTATTAGCTTGCGCCACAGTTGTTCGGACATTCAGCAAGTCGCCGGATGGAGATAAGGGCGTGGAGGACAGGTTGTGAGACGACAACCACGATTCCACAGCAGATAGACTCTCTGCCGATGGCGACATGAGCGCTTCAACCTATGAAGCTGTCAGGCATATCACCAACACGACATGAGGGATCATACATACCTTTGCTTTGGACAAGTGTTGCCTGTATGCTGGATTACCTGGCGTGCTGACGGCATACAGCGCTTCCTGTAACCCTTCCAGGTCATTGGCGAGCAGAGATATCCGTAGATCGAGAATCCCGTCTTCAGGAGCAGGCCCGTCTTCTACGAATATCTTGGGGATGCTGGACCGACGCTCGTGGACGTACGTGGACACGTGTTGCGTGGCGGCGGCGTAACGGAGGAGGAATGCTATAAACAGAGTACGGGCGAACGTAGAGCGATGCATGATCCGTCAACCAGCAAGACTGGCAGACAGCCTCTTGTGTGCGGAATGGCCTGGAAAGACTCGAGTTAAAAGAGAAAAGTGCGCACGTCGGCAGGGGTTCGTAAGGATCGTCGTGCTAACAGCCTCGACGTATATGACCTAGAGGCATGAGGCCCCGTCATGGATACACAGCGCTGGCTTATGCAAACGGGACCCCGCCATGAGCTGTCAAGTTGTGTCGCAGTAACGCCATAGGTGAACGTGGGTCCGGCGAATGAGGTAAATCTGGACGGAGCTCACAGTGCCGCCAAATGGAACAGGATGAAACCTGCATGACCGATCTATATAAAGATCGGGACGAGGATTTCGATGAATGAATGATCTATGCGTTGAAAGAGGGGTCTGCTGTCCTCTGCCTGAACTGGTGCGGTCCGGAAGAAGACAAGATTGACTGGGAGAGAATCGATGAAGGCCCACGTTTACAATCTGGGGCATAGTCGGCTATTTTTGCTATTCTATTAGCATCAAAGTCGGCAGAAAGTCGAAATGCTCCAGTCGATGCGAAGTGTGAGAGCAAGTACATGGTGAACAAATGGCAATTGCGCAGATGAAGGGTTCGCTGAACATGCGGTGGCGCGTGGGCGTCAACAGACGTCAACGCCGCGTGCGAGCACTCGTGCCCGAGGCGCGTCGGACAGACGCGACCACCCGCTCCTGCTCATCGACATCTTATCTATCGCCATCCACCACCATGGCCAACAACGTGTCCACTCAGCCCGGACCCTCCCAACCCATCATGAGCAGCCCCGCTCCTGGCACCGCCAGCATCATCACTGCGCTCGGCCAGGCCCTCCAGAAGCCCGGCGACCCTCTGCTGACGCACGATCGCATCGCGCAGATGCTCCTGCAGAACATGGGCCAGCTCGGCGAGCTCGCGAAGCAGGGCAAGCTGAACCAACAGCAGATCATGCAGGTGCGCTCTGACCCACGCCACTGCCCAGCCTTGCCGGACAAAGCGTCTTACTCCGCTTCTTTGTTCCAGCTCAAAGAGTACGCCGAAAAGCATAAATCAACCATCGCTGCACAGTCCTCGGCTGCCACCTCCAGAGTGCGTTTGCAGTCCTTTTTGCTTCCCGTCAGTTGTCCTAAGGATGTCCCACCAGCCCACTTCTCTTGCTCCTCCGCATGCCGCATACAAAGGCGCATCGCCCACGCCGATGCTCGGCGTTACCACAGCCACCTCGACAGAGGCATACCCTATCAGCCAGACGCTAAATGTGCAGAATCCGGGCCAGGTCGCCTGGTCGACGATGACGCAGGGACGGCCGACCCTGACTGGCGGAACGGCTGCCGGGCGAATGTCAAGTGCGTACAGCTCCTTTCTTCGGTGTGTGGCTCTGCTAACTAATGATCGCGCAGGCACCCCCGCACAAACAAAGTCCACTCTTGACGAGACTTTCACCCCAGACGACACCACCTCCCGCCGCAAGAACACACCTGCAGACCAGAGCATGCGCCGGTCAATACAGGATCTCGTCTCTAGCATCGATCCAAACGTAAAAATCGAGCCGGAAGTCGAGGATGTGCGCCAGTGCATTCTATCCTCCCATTATCCGTACTCATGCTTTGTATAGCTACTTCTTGACATTGCCGACGAGTTCATCGACTCCGTGACCAATTTCGGCTGCCGACTCGCGAAGCACCGCGGCGGCGACACTCTCGAAGTCCGCGACCTCCAGCTGCACCTCGGTATGCCCAGTTTCTCTATTTCCTCGCATTCCGCTTACACTTCTCGTCTTGCAGAACGCAATCACAACATCCGTATCCCGGGCTTCGCATCCGACGAGACGCGGATATCCGTCGCGCAATCGGGCATCGCGCCCGCTGCACCTGCACCCGGCGCAAAGAAGGCTGCTCAGGGCACGCAGATGTCGCTTCGCAGCCATCGTCTAGCGCAGGTGCAGCAGGTGAAGCGCGAGGCGAAGCTTATTTAGGTGCATGTGTTCGTTATTTGTGTTTCGCGGTCTACTTGCTCTGTATTTATAATAGCTCTTGGTGTGTAATTGTATGCGTAGCAATATCCAATGGGAGGTATCTATAATATAGGATCGATGGGAAGGGGTGCGAGCGGGGTGGGGTACTAGTGTGACAGGTAATGTATGCGGTCTCGGGCTCTCCAGAGATGAGTCACTCATTCTACCTACGCAATGCCAACGCCAGCCAAACCACGACCAGCTCCATGCTATCGGATATCAGACCCAGTGAGCACATTCCAACCATGCGCGGCAGATAAAGAACGCGGCGTACCGTTGCTTTACCATCAACGTAATCCCCTGGCTCAGAAATCCCTTCACGATCTGTGCTTCTAGACCTTGATACAAGCCGCCGGAAACCCCGTTCTCTCGCCGATACGCAGTGCGCAGGACGGAGAACATGGTCGCTGGCTCAGACGAAGGTGAGGATCTCGCCAGTTGCAACCGCGTCTTGGCGAGGATGAGGGGGTAGAGCAGCGCCACAGCTATAGTATTGGCAAGAGCTGCACCAAGGAAGGCTTGGCGGGGTGACGGCCGCTCACGCTCCTTCCCTCGGAGGAATACGCGGCGGTAGAGCTGGAAGAACGCGAATGTGAAGGCGGGGTTGAGGGAGAGCAGGACGGTGGTCTCGAAGCCTAGCATGATCCAAGCCCCCTCAGAACTACAAGCCAGGATGACATGAAATCGAAGACTAACCCCGCCAGAAGCCCTTCATCCCTTGCTCCTTGTAGATGGACTTAACCACGGAAAAGATTCCCTTTTCTTCCTTGCCGTTGGGCGGAACCTCGCCACCCTTACCCTCCTCGAACTTTTCTTCCACCGTCTCCAGCTCGTCGTCGCTTCCCTCGCGCTCCATCTGTAAGCGCACAGTCACGATACTGAGTGGCATGGACACGACTCTGCTCGCGACCCCAGCGACGAAGCCGAGCGCGAGCTCGCCTGGAATCGGGAGCATGCGCGCGCCGGACTTCGCGGACGAGACATGCTCGCGGGCGGCACGGCGGCGCGTCACGAGAGACCGCAGGAAGGAATACGCCTAGAAGTACAGAAAGCTGAATGCTGTTCTTGAGCCGAATCGAATTGTCAGAGGAAAGACGCGTACTTTGACAAAATAGTCGATGTGGTGTCTGCGTTGAGCCCGTCGTACAGGGCCCCGATGCCGTATTTTGTCACCGTGTATTGAAGAATCGCGAGAGCACCGCGCAAACCTCAAGGCGCGACATAATGGCACGGATCAGTCGCGAATCAGTATTTGCGATTCAATATTAGAACGCACCTCGCAGTCGCTCAGAACGCGTGGTCTGCAGACGCGTCGTGACTAGATCCAAAGGATACGAGACGGCGCTGGCTGTCGCGCTGCCAACTGCACCTGAGAATGCCTGGACGAGGGGAGGTAGCGTGCTGGTCATGGTGAATGCGTGCTGGGAAGGGAGGAAGGATAAGGAGGGAAAGCATTTTGGAGAGTGAGGATATGGTTTTGACAAGGAGAGCTCCCTCGGTGCGTCATCGCGAGATGCTTCTGAGTGCTACCGAGCATTCTGCCATGTGAAATTGGAATACTAGACTTGAATGATGGAGTCGCAGTACTGCATATTGGCTGAAACTGCGGTGTCCAGGCCACGATAACCGCGCCGGAGAATATCCTTCGCTCACCTCGCATCCATGAGAACAGTCCGATGTCGACGTGTGTCACTAGCAAATACTGAATTTTCGTTATGATAGCAGCATTACACGTTCCAATAACATCGTGTATGCCTGTCGCACAGCACCTATACCTCTGCCACACACACAGCGCCGTCGATCCCGCCCTTCATCGACGTCATCCCCGCCCGATGCTGGCTGATAGCGACCACGACGAAGACGTGCCAGATGGCATGCGAGCCGCCGCCGAGCCACGCGAGGCTCGGCTGCCAGCGGGGGTGGAGTATACACTCCGGGAAGTGGGTCGCGTAAAAGGCGAAGCCCATCAGGTATGAGACCAGTGACGGGACGATGGGGCCTATCATCAATGTAAGAGGCGCAGAAGGCATTATCATCTTCGGAGACGGGACGTACGAATGAACGAAAGCATGTCGTGAACGGAGTGAAGCAATGTGAGATAGGTTAAGGGGGCGACGGACGCGAAAGCCATAAACAAGAAGAATGCACTGCGCAGAGGCTGATTCGAAGAATTATGAGATGGTAGTCGGACGGCGAAAAAGAACGCTCACCTTGTTCTGCGGCTTATTGAACCATGTCGAGAACGGAAGGACAGCGGCAGCAAGTCCTTTGACAACGCACATGCAAAGGAAAACGTTCCTCGCAATCGTCTCGCAAGGGAAGCCGTAGTACACTATGGTGGCGACACTCGCGCTGATGAGCCTGGGGTACGGCGGGTGAGCAAGGCGATTTCCTGAGGCTTGTCTTTGTGAACCTACCATCCGATGCCGATGTAATCGAGTTTGGCGCAGAGATCCATGCCTCCATGATGCGCACACCCTGACATAGTGTGCCAGATGACACTGCTGAAAAGACAGAGAAGAGCGAAGATGGTGAATGCAGTGAACGGCGTGTCCGCAGGCGTAGATGATGAATTGAATGTGGGTATAAGATTCATACTCCAGAGGACGAGTGGAATAAGATGAGTGTGAATATTGACTGACCCGGACGATGAGCGAATCGCAAGAGATATATATATGAGAAGAACTTACGAGTTTCGTTATGGAGAGCAAAAATTGACATGATAATTAGGGGCCATTTATTGAGCGGAATAAATCTAGCAGAGAGTGAGTCAAAATCGTGCAATGGAATAGGTCGTTGTTTCCACATACCGATAACCATGCGTTACAAATGGATTGTTGCGCCACTGTTCAGGGAGATCGGTATAACATATAAGTCTTGCACCGTCCACGGATCGCTGAATGGCGCGAGCGACGTCCCAGGCTGCTCGTCCTAATCTGTCCTCCACTTTCTCCACCGACCTTTCAACGGATGCCGATCCCGCACGTAGCGTTTCTAGTAGCTCTACAAGTCTTGAATTGGGTTTCAGAGACGAAAACGTGGTACCGGACTGCAGAGACGTTAAATGCGACTGGAGCGACTGCAAGTGGTTCGATAATGTGGGGATGTATTGCATGGGATGGTGGAGATCTATGTCGGATATCCGAGAGCGGACGTCGTCCAGTCGCGAACGCACATCAGGGAGATCAAGTTGAGGCAGGTGGGCACGCATGTCCGGCATGTCCGGGAGATGCGATGCGACATCCTTGAGGCTGGGGACGTCCGGAAGCTCGGAGAATCGGGATGCGACATAATTCTCCACGGACGCAGAGTCGATGGTGAATTCGGGGAGATGTGACAAAACATCGAGTCGTATTCGGTTAAGCATCTCCAGACCGTCCTTGGCCCATGCCCTCGCTTCCTCCACCTTGATTTCTCCTCTGCTCAGAATTGTCTCACCTAGGCAAATGTCCGTGAGGGGTGAGTCCAGCTGGGCTAGTCGAGTCTCGAGGTCCGCGAGGTACGACAGTACAAGGATGCGTAGCGATGCTAGATGAGTTGTTGGTGAAGCAGAGGACAAGTCAAGCGCTTCAATGGACGCCGGTAGAGGCTGGCAAGTAATATGGGGAACATAAGGTGCGACTGAAGACTGACAACGCCTGCCGCGTGCAGCGGCAACTTGAACAGAAACATTGGCCTCTGTCGCGCTTGTCGTCGTCGCCATGGGGGAGTGGGCGGAGAGACAGGAATGGGACGGCGATGAGCCGTGTGGGGTGCTTATGAGGGCGGCAGGAGGAATTGTGGATTCGGCCGTACCGAGGCCTGGACGTGAAACAGGAATTATAAGCGCCTGCCTCGCACGTGCGCGATTGGTCGCGCCGGACCGGAATGTTCCCACGACAATACTCTGCCGACAGTCCGAGCTGTGAGGGTCGTTGTCGACGACACTGCGCACTACAGAGACCCCGCGAGGGCATGTCGGCCACAAAGTTCCTCATAGCAGGTCTTGGAAACGCTCCGTATCCTGCTACAAGGCATAGGTAAGTGGCATGGGGCGATGTGGTGCTAGTGTATTCACGAACGTTCGAGCCAGCATAGGCCATTTCCTGCTAGATTCCTTATCGCAAAGGCTAGGTGCTCCCTTGTCGCTGAACAGATCGATAGATGGCCATCATGCTGAGACGACGGTCACGATGAGCGGCAGCCTCGTTTCCCTAGAACTGTTCAAACCACGTAAGTTATTATGTCCTCTGGTTCTAGTGTCATTCGTCAATGTATTCGTTCTTCCAACAGAAGCCTTGATGAACATCTCTGGCCCACCTGTTGCAGCCGCTCTCCGAAAGTCTGCTCGTGTTCCATCCAATCTCATCGTAATCCATGATTCGATTGACCATGCGCCATCCACGATATCGGTCAAGTTCGGTGGGTCGCCCAATGGCCATAATGGTATAAAAAGCGTAATATCCTCTATGGGCAAGGATTTCCATCGTCTCAGAATAGGCGTCGGGAGACCAGAACGAGATGTGGCAGCTTACGTCCTTCAACGCCTCTCTTCCTACGAGCGGCAGTACTGGGGCCCGGGCGGCGCGGGCGTAGATCTCGTCTGGCAGCACATCGAGCGAATTGTTCTGCAGAACAAGTCTAAGTCTGTCGATAAGCCAAGACAAGCTGTTTCCTCTCAGAGTGAGCTCCTCCTCTCGTTCGCTGTCCCTTACAGCACACGACGCTGATTGTATATGCCAGAGCCATGACGCATCACGCGGCGAGAACGCCAGAATTGACGAAACCCGTACGCGATCCATATGGCACACCGCGCATCTTTTTCGCCCTATATCCGTGTCCGTCCTGCTCTTGGCTGGTTTGGGGCGACCGCTTGACCTTTGCACCACGTCCGCTTCGCGCTTAAATAATCGCAAATACCATAATTGGTGCGCTTGCGATCACGAGGCGGCTTCCTGTCTTCTGTAGACCACCCACAATGCTATCGCACTGATGAGGTGCATATGCTGCCCTCGGTGTTTATCGCCGTATGGTATGCGCCTACGTCAGGCGAGGCCCCTGCCGTACATAGTATTGCATGGAGCAGTATAAATTGGTTGATGTCGGGGCTGCTGCCCTTCAGCAAGCATGGTTTACTTCCCTGCATTTCGCTTGCTCTTTGGTCTCGCATTCATCGCCACTCGTGTCAACGCCCAGCAGGCTCCCTCGGTACAAAAGAGGATCTCCGCTGCTATCAAGGCGGTCAAGGAAAACGAGACTAACATCGACTACACCAGCTTTGTGAATCCCTTCATCGGCACAGGTGCGTTCGAACGGGAAATTCCTCATGTTGTCCAGGTTAATCCGATTGGACTACGTTAGACAACTTCGGAGATGTATGGTCAGTGGTTACATTGACATGTTGAGGGAATTTCCCTGATTCGCGATGCTATGACAGCCCTGGAGCATCGGTTCCATTCGGCATGGTAACACTCGCAATACCCATCAGGTTCCATTGATGTACTAAACATCCATAGGTCAAGATCACGACTGACATGACAGGCTACGCACCAGCTGGCGAGTACACCATACTCACTTCAGGAAGTATATAGGTGTGACCTCGTTCACAGGCTATGTCACCGACAATACTCAGTTCGTCCGAGGCCTGAGTCCATTGCATGATAGCGGTACCGGGTCATCATTAGGTGAATTAAATTCTAAACATATAACCATCATGGCGTTATTGACAGTATGCTAAGGCACATACGGTAACTTCGAGATCATGCCTCTTCTATGCCCGGGAGGCTTCGACACATGCACCACTAAGCTCTCAGCACGCGAGCGCCTGCGCAAGAACTTCACCGACGGTACCTATGATTTCACGTAGTTCATTGCTATCCACGTCTCACGCGTTGCAAAGATGCGTCTCCCGGATATTTCTCGCTCACTCTCGATAATGACATCAAGATGGAAGCGACCACCACGCGACGCGCGGGTCTCGAGCGGTTCACGTTCCCGAAGAAATCTGGCACGCCTTACTTCACTTTGGACCTTGCTAATGATTTGCCGGCGTCGTTCGCCGGGGGAACGATGGATATCGATCCCAAGGCTGGAAGGATCACCATTGGTGGGCATTGGGGCTCGAGGTCAGCGCGCACCTGTCCAACAGGAATTTATCTACGCTAATGCTGTCAACAGCTTTGGGCCGTCAGAATTTTTGTACCAGGCGTTTGCCTGCTATGACCTACTCAATAATGGCAATCAGTCGTTGAAAGAGTACGGTGTCTGGACCGGTGACCCGTATGTCTGCTACGCTTTTTTTTTCAGAGCGAAGGAAGCTTATCCCATGGATAACAGCTACGGCCTCGATGCCAAAGGTCTCGGTATCACGCATCTCAACCTGACCAAGAACCTCATCGGCGAAGCGTACGAATCCGGCGCATTGTTCTCCTTCGCAGGCGAGCCCGAAGAGATCATGATTCGCGTTGGGGTCTCTTTCGTCTCCGTCGACCAGGCCTGTTCGAATGCAGAGACCGAGATCGGCACTACGTCGTTCGAAGATGTCCTTTCGCGGAGCAAGGCCTTGTGGAACGAGCGGCTGAGCAAAATCGAGATCGACGTGCCCAATACCCCGCCGAACGTAACGGAAATGTTGTATTCTTCCCTGTATCGTGCCGCCCTCACACCAGTGAGTAACATCTGAAACCACCGCGTTTTGAGCCTTTTAAATAATTCGTTTCGCAGAACAACGCGACAGATGAAACGCAGGGTGTCTTCGCTAATACGACGTCGTTCTACTTCGACTCGTTATATTGCAGGTTAGTGTAGTCTCTCTACTTCCAGCTGTCTTGTATGCTGAAACTGCCTCCGTAGTTGGGATACAGTAAGTCCACGCCCTAATTTTGAACCGTCTTGGCCAACATAGTGCCGTAGTTCCGGACATTCTATCCCCTGATGGCGCTCCACTCTCCCCAAGATTTCGCGCAAATTGTCGATAGCTACATCGATGGGTACCGCAAGAACGGTTGGATGCCAGAGTGCCGGTCCAACAACCTGCCCGGCTGGACGCAAGGAGGTAACATACCAATCCGGCCCAAACCAAAGCCCAGCATGCTGACGGAATGTAGGCTCAAGTGGTGACATCATCGTCGGCCACTTCGCAGTCAGTTATCACAACGAGGCACAAGAACTGGGCATCGATCTGAATGAACTCTATGCGGCGCAAATCGCAGACGGCGAGGTCAATCCGCCCGAATGGAACATTGAGGGCCGACAAGTAAATGTCTACAAGTAAATTTTTTCACGGTTTCTTATTTGTTTAATCAATTTTGATGAAAATTTGTGTAGACAATATGGCTACGTGCCTTTTGCCGTTCTTGACACGTCCTCCACCGGCGAGCAGACACGCGAGGGGAGTAGGACGCTCGAGGTCCGCATCACGGACTTTTCTCAGTTGTAAGGATGCTTAAGTCCCAGATAGTATGCATTCGAAGATTTCGGTATTCGTCAAGTTGCTCAGGTCCTCGGCAAATCGGACGACGTGGCGACGTATACGAACAGGTCTTTGGTAGGTCCTATATTGTTGGATGATGTTCCATCTGGTCTGACATTGAAAATACAGTTCTACCGAAACGTCTGGGATCCGAGCGTCGTGAACGATGGCTTCCACGGTATGTTTTGCTTTATGGGTCAGCCCATTGAGGCTCACACCCGTGAACGCTTCAACCGTCACAGGATTTATGCAGAAACGATTCTCGAATGGATCCTTTGCATTCACGAGTCCAGTGGACTGCTCGCCCAACGACAAGAACGACTCGAGGGCATGTTCGCTGCAGGAGAACAACGTCGTCGGCTTCTACGAGTCGTCATCATGGGAGTACAGCTGGTTTGTGCCGCACGACACTGCGCACCTGATCCAGTTGATGGGCGGCAATGTGAGTACGCCTGGGCATACCAAGTGAACCACAGCTGAAGCCATGCGCCAGAGCACGTTCGTGAAACGACTGGACCACTTCTTCGATGCTGGCTATTACTTGGCCGGCAATGAGCCTTCCTTCCAAGTAAGCATTGCTATTTCTGGAAGGAACAACTGGAAAGCTGAATGTATGCGCCAGACACCAATTGGTTATCACTACGCGAACCAGCCCGCGAAGTCTGTTGATCGCGTCCGTGACGTCGTCTTTTCCAACTTCGACATCAGTATGTTATGCTTTTCCCTGTTCAGCCAGACTGTCTTCTCATGCTCGCATCTCAGCACCTGCCGGCATTCCAGGCAATGACGACCAAGCAGCCATGGCAACTCTTCTTTCCTTCCACCTCCTTGGCATGTACCCAGGTTCGACATCTTCCCTACGAATCTCCATACCTTGATCTCACACCCTCCGCTCTAGTCCCATCCTCAACAGAGCTCCTTGTGCTCTCACCCTTCACACCAAAGTACACCGTCCACAACAGCTTCCTGAACGTCAGCACCACGGTCATCACCAAGGGCTTCGACCCCAAATCCGTGAACGGCACGATCCCCGCAGGCGCCGCGGCCTACGTCAAGAGTGTCACCATCAACAACCAGACGCAGGCCTCGCGCTGCCACTTCGACTTCTACGACACCTTCCGCGTCGGCGGCGAGATCGTCATCGAGGTCACCGCCGACAAGAACGCCGCCAACAGCTGCGGCGCGTCCGTCCCCGAGTCGCTGTCCACGGGCGGGTTCTCGCAGGCTCGATGAATTGCACGTAGTATATATCTAAATGGAATTCGATAGATATTCGATAGCAACAGTAGCGGGAGAGGAAAGCAAGGTATCTCGGATCGTACAACCAGGTCGGGTCATAAAACATGGTCGGTGCGTCTACAGGTGCGCGCGGCACGATAAGTATATAAACAGCGTCGTCAGCCCAAGACAGAAGAGAGGTAGGGAAAAAGAGGCAAGATGTCGTCAGTGTCATGATACCGGAAGCTTGATAACTACAACGCCGGGGTTCTTCGGGTCCACTTCCGTGTTCAGGTTGTGTCTGGAAAGGCGTCAGGATAGGCGCTGAAAGAAATCGACTACAACCACGTACTCCTGGCCCATCACCCTGATAATGGCGAGTTTTAGGACTGGGAGCTTGCCCACCGAGTGGTTGCCCTTGCCAGTGATCACCCGCAATTCATTGGCTCCGTCATTCAGCGTATCGCGCACGGCAACCTCAGTCTGCCTGACGGCTTCGGGGACTCTCAAGCGATGCACATCGATGATGTGAGGTTGTGAGGCCAGATTGTGAGCTACGCATGAACACTATCAACCATCATCGACGTCCGAACTGCCACGGATCAACACACCTTTGAAATATCGCCTCGCAGCCTGCCTATGCAGCGCCATGACGCGTTCATGAGCTTCCTCCTCCTCAACCTTATACCGCACAGCATCCGCATGCCGGCCCTGCTCCAGCGCCCTCTTCCGCTCGACCTTCAGCCGATCCCGCTCCTTCTCCTCCTTCAGCGCCTCCTCGCGCAGCAGATCAGCTCTTGTGATGATAGACCCACGGTTGCCGCCATATATGATGCTTGACCGCGGCGTGTCGTCCACGTCCACATCCGGCGAGGGCAGACTGCTCGGGCCCGCGGCCGCGGATGCCTTCTCCATGCGCGTGACCTCGTCGAACGACGGCGGCGGCGTCATCCCGCGCGATTGCATCGATTCGTCCGGGACGGATATGTCGGTCAGCTCGTCCATGGGCGGCTGGTGCTCGACGATCTCGGGCACGGGCATGGGTGGCGGCGAGTGCACGAAGGGCTCGGGGATCGGCATGGGTGGTGGGATGGGGAGTGGAGTCGTGTGTGATGTCGGGGTGGGCGCACGGTCCTCGTAGAGGTCGTCGATCGACGGGAGGTCGGAGGCCGGGGGCACCAGCTCGAAGCCGTCCACCGACTCGTTCTTCGAGCTGCTGGACGTGTTCGATACGCTCGGTGGGAGACTCGACGCTGCGACGGGTCTTCGAGGTCGCATGGCGGACGTCGCGGCAGATGACTCGGAGGTGTATCCTGGAAATGCGCCGGGGACGCGGCGCCTGCGTAGTATCGGGTTGGGAGGCGTGAACACGGAAGTGCTAGAGCTCCCGTTCGACGTCTGGCCACCGCCACTTGACGACGTCGCCGTGCGCATGGTGGTCCGGGGAGACTGCATGGTGAAGCGCACGCGTGAAATGGTGCTAGCAGATATAGGAAGTTTCGGGAGTTTGGGGAATTTTATTTTGGAGAAGTCAAAGTCCTTGATATAGCGGCGAGTGCGACGGTAAAACCTGCGCATGCTCTTGTCGTACCAGAACGCGGGGGTCACGTCCGAGATGATCATGCCCATGGCTGCCCACAGCATAACTATGGTCAACCGCGCGAGGCTCTCGGTGAAAAGGAAGTCGACGAAGAGGCGGAAGCCGAAGGCCACATAGGGATCGAATGACCTTGGCCATTTTTCCAGGAAATGATAGAGGACGGCACCTTCCCAGAGACCCACCAACGAACTGCCCACCCGTTGATTGTGATGGCTTGCGGAGTCGACGATGACGCGCAGGCAAAGACCTAGTCCAATCGCAATGATGCTGTCCATAGCGAAGAGAGACATGTGAGCATGGCGGGGTTGCAGCGCGGCTGCAGCGTGTAGAGCGGAATAAAATGGATAACCGGGGATACCGCTCATGGCATCTTCAACAAACGACTGATGGCCAAACAACCCTTTGTTTGGCCTCGGCTAGGCACATCTTCTCATCTCGACAACGACTGTGTACGCGAGTAGCCAGTGTTCAACAGGAACAAGAGTGCATTTGAATTGAACGAGTCATGTACAAAAAAACTACAACCCCAGACGGAGATAAAACGGAACCAGATTAGCGAGATCGGCAGATCGCCCCCGCCAAAACAACACCCAAGAAAACGAAAACGCTCCAGATAAATACTATCATACAGACTCCAGCGACAACGCAGTGTCAATACAGATCATCACACAAAACTGAGTATCTGGATCCTCCCGTCTCTACCTCCAATCACAATGCGCCCGACGGTGTCGTCCATCGCAAACGCCGCCATGCGATATTGGCGTGTCGAAATCTCGCCCATGCCAACCTTGGTTGCATACACCTCCCTGTCCCGCGTGCATAGGTCGAGAGCCCACTCTTTCCTAGGCTGGCGATCCTTCTCCACCACATCCACGAGTGAAGCTTTCACGTCAAACCCGACAAAGCAGCGTGCGGCGTGGACCGACCGCCCACTCGTCTGATTCCGTGTCTCAAGCCAGAAACCCTTCCCGTTCCTCCCGACCACGAAATTAGCACATGAAGGCGCCACAGGGTAGACTTGTGCTGGGACCGAGAACATGCACGGGAGGTTAGGAATACCCATATGGCCCTGCACCTCGGCTGGCACAGACTCCTGAGGTCGCGGATGGGCATCGATTTTCCGGATGTATTCCCGACCGCCTTCGCAGATGCGCAAGAGGATCGTCAAGGGATTGAACTGCCACTGGCAGCTCTCTTCGCCAGCGAGTTCATGCTCGACGATAATCGCCTCTTTCGCCACCCTCGGCAGAGGCAGGAAGCCAGCAGCGAGCGGTGCGGTGGATGCAAGGGGGAGACCTTCTTCGTCAAACTCGAGGACGGGAAGAAGGTTGATGTAGCCTTGTCGGACGACCAAGACATGATTGCGGATGAGTTTCGCAGCGAGCACACTGTCGTTCTAGACGGAACGGACAACATGAGCTCGGTAATAGAAGATAAGCGGTGCTGCTCACCATGGGCACAGGCGGTTGACTGGACGACAGCCGGTAGAAGTTTTCTGGGCGTCGCCAGTTCCATACTGCAATAGGATCCGAAAGAATTGCACGATCCCCACGAAGACAGTATAGCGGCGCTGAGGGACCCTGGAGATTCGTCCGCTTACACAAGACATTGAACCGCCCATGAAATCTGTCCAGGGACCATGCTTCAATGGTCTTGGTTGGCCTGAAAACACAACAATGAGAATGAGCCCTGTGAAATGACGAGGAGCACGTACGCAACGCCATTAGGGCTAGGCGGGCGAGTGAGATGCACGGAGTGAGCGAGGACAAGCATGGCCTCATTGCTCGGATCCTCATTGACGATCAAGCCATCAAGCTTCCTCCCGAACGGCAGCGACCTCTCTGCGACCACGAATGCCTCAGATCCCCTCAGCGGGACCTCCCAGCACACCACGCGATTCATGCCCGACACAGTGATAAGCAGTTCCCCATTGTGACCAGGCAGGAAGATGACCTGCGACACCGCATGCGGGTGCGCCCGCGACAGCCCCTCCGGCTCCACCTGCGGGGGCGCATCCTCATCCTCCGACTTATGGATCTGGAACTCAACGCATCGTCTGGGCCGTGGATGATCAGAGCACCAGTTCCCGTGAAACCGTGCGGCGTGCAGCGCACATATCTCGAGCTCCTTCGCGGTCAGAAGCGGGATATCCGCGATCGGCGTCGGCAGCGGGATGCTTTCGTCCAAGATATGGTGCTTTAAGGCGTCCGACCACACCCAGCGCAGCTTGGTGACGGAGGAGAAGCGCTTGGAGGTCTGCAGGGCGTCTCAGAGGCGGTGTCAGTCTGGGCAAGTCCATCACGACGCACCTTCCTCAGGGCGACGATGTCGTCGACACCGATATAACTGATGATGAGCAGAAGGACGTCGTCGGGCAGTGAGGATAGGCAAGCGCCCTGGCGCTCTCCGCCCAAGATGGAACGAGATCCGAAGCCACTGCGCTTCAGCAGCACGGCCGGAGGCTGCTGCATAGGCGATACGGCGTTGAGACCGCCAGAGACTTTGGCGAGTCCTATGGCCATCGTGGAACAAGGGATAGATAACGTGTGGGAGATGATGGGATGGGACGAAGGAGAGTCCACTGTCAGAAGGCTACGATTGGAAAGTACAAGGGGAAGGTTGTCCCACGTGACTGAGAGCTGCGTGTCTACCCGTTCTTTGCCCTGGTACGCGGCGCCCAGCTTTCAAAGGAAATAAGCTTGAACGACCGCCTGAAGTCGTTTGCGTGTTGGTAGGATGGGGTTGGACGGGATGGTAGGTGTTGTGAGGGAGAGCGCGAAATGATGTCAAGAAGGCGCCGAGGCGGAGAGTTAAACAATGCGACAGTCCGGCGCTCAGGCTGACGAGCAGACGTCTTGACAGATCTCTCCGAGCATTCAACAGTCCCGGAGTATTTAAGTACATAGTACATGGTGGCAATTGTGATACCCTATTGTGAAAATAACAAAGCGAGAACATGAGCTACTCAGGTGGTCATGGCAAAGCGCGTCTAGTTCAAAAGCCAAACCAAACACGGCTGGGTTGTCAAAGCTCTACAACAATTAGTATAGTTCATTGTCGTCATAGCCCGCCCATAGAAAACATGAAGGCCGGTCGCAAGATACGTTCCCTAGTCTGACAGGGGCGAATAAGCGAATGATTATCAGAACACAGATAAATATTATCCCAGGAACCGATGCATCTGCTCATGGATTTCAAACTGACCGGTACCGCTTGGCTTCCAGAAGAGCGGGCTAGGAAGGACAGTCCTGTCAGCCCACAAAACCCTGTCCGTTATATAACACGCGTCAGTCAACGAAAGTGTCTCTCCACGGCCTCCTTCCACCCACACCACTACACCCACAAGCCTATCCCCGGTCCTTCGCCGCCCGCCGCCAACCATGCTCCGCTACATCCTTATCTCCACCCTCATGGTCCTCAACTTGGGCATGTCCGCCAGCGCCGCGCCCACCGCCTCCAGAGCCATGGCCGCCCGCCGCTCCCCAGTCATGCCGCACGAACCCGAACCCATTCTCCCCTACTTCGCGCGCGCCAACCTTCCCAGACCGCCCATCGACATCAAGGGCCCCGACCTGAAGTCCCCGCGCGGCGTCGTCCCCAACCCCCCGGTGGTCGCCGCCGTGCCCGCCAGTCTCGCGGGCCGCCAGACGAAGAACCCCAGCATCCCCATGGGTCCCAGCCCCGAGGCCGACGTCCCCGCGGGGCTCCGCAGCCGCCAGATGGAGAAGAACCACGACTGGTCCGGACACCCGCAGACCATCCCCGCGACTCAGCCCGACCCCCAGCCCGCCCAGCCCGAGCCCGCGCCCGCGTCCCCGTCCGACCCCAAGCCCGTCGCCGCCCGCCAGCTGTCTGCGCTCGGTATGCTCAGCGGGGCCGGCGCACCAACCCACAACGCTAACGCCAGCCCCAACGCCAACGCCAAGAACACGGCCCCTTCAGGCTCTCTGGTCAGCGGCATGGCCATCCCGAACGGAAATGGCCTTCCAGGAGCCCAAGCTCTGCCCGTGCCCCTTCCCGTCCAGCCTCCCACGGCGTAAAGCAAGGATGTGCCGGATGATACAGGTCTTGTTGGAAGGATGGGTCTGAATACATGTATATTCTGTCATCTGGACTTGCACATATCTCCTAGACACATTATTGTTTCGCTGCGTTACCGTTTATCACCACGTCTGAGACTCAATGCGATGCTGGGTTCTGGGCTTTGAGACATGCAGGGAGATAAATTCATCCTTGATTTGTGGAATCTCTGTATTTATACCATCAGAAACTACTAAAGTACAAAATCCCTACCGGACGGAACAGCATAGATCAACGAGACAATAAGCTTACGATTCCTGAGAATTGCTCAACAGACGAAGAATGTTGAGGACTACAAGAAACGATGTCAGTCACAGGCGTGGATATCAGATGACGAGATGCTCACAGAGATTGATGAAGCTGAGCGTAGGAAAGCAACCGTCAGTATCAGTAGACCAACGTCAGAAACATCACATACTCGAGGTACAAGCTGATGGCGCCCAAGATGTACTCATCAGGCGACAGCCTGTTGTTGATCATGTACGTATCGTAGACGACGTAGCCGCTGAAGATCAGCGTGCCGCCGATAGCAAAGGCAAGGTCCATGCCGCTGCTGAACGGAAGGAAGATGCCCACAAAGCCAGTCATGACTGCGAAACGAGATAAGCGTGATGCAAACCAAACTAAGAAGAGACCTTACTGAGCGCGATGAGGCCGCCAAACAGCCATGGCCCAAGTCCGGAGAAGTCGTACTGTTTATACGACAGTCAATCCGGCGTTGCATCCCTGAGTCATAACAAACTCACTTTCGACTGCAGAGTAAATAGGGTCAAACCAAGGAATACCCCCGTCGTGATCAGCAAAGCTTGTAGCACGATCACATTGTCGTAAAATGCGGTCACAACGCCAAGAGTGAACGCTTCAAAGAGTGTAAAGACACTCAGGAGGCCAATGTTGAGCGGATGGCTGTGTCGTTTCCAGAACAGGAGACCCAGAACGATGAAGGTTCCGAAGAGAGGGACATAGAACGACCAGAGGCTGCACGACGGAGCTCCTTGTCAGCGATATGCGAGATTGCTAGAAGGGAAAGTACGCACTGCATCTGGACCCAGAAAACAGCCGCCTTGTTTTGTTGCAAGACACCGCCCACGATGGTTGTGGCGAGCTAACAATACAAGTGAGTCCGCAGTACACTCTCAAATGTGGCACAGAAGCTTACAATCTGGCAGACTAGAATCATAGAACATGGGTCAGGATGATTAGACACCTCCTATCAAGCAGAAACTCACATAGGATGGTGTAAACCTTCCTAACGAAGGCATTTCTGATCTCAGGAGCGCTCTCGGCGACTGTGACACCGTACTAGAGACGTCAAAGTAAGATCCACTGGGCGAACTGATGAAAATGTGGTGACGCACCTTAAAGTCATCAGGAAGCTCGCCGGGCATCGGCTGGTCGTAGACATGGCTCGAACTCGACCCAGGGCGCCTCGGGCTGCCCAGCAGTGGCTCCTCGGCCTCGTCGTGTGCGTGGTGCTTGGACGGTGCTGGTGCGGCACCGTAAGATGGAGGTGGGACAGGATACTGGCTCATGGTGAAGGAGAGACGTGAAGTACAAGGGCAAGATGGTGGTAAGCTCTTATGGCTAAGATGCGAGACGCGGAGGCGATGAGCATGACGTCCAATCATTTCCCACGGTCATTCCCGAACGGATTCCGGGACCGGTCCGCAGCGGCCGAGACAGACCTCGGGAAGCCGAAGATGTGTTCAAGCGTGAGGCCGCAAAGCATGGCTGAACATCCTGCTGAGCTGATGTTTGTCGGAGGTGGCTGTAAAGGTGAGATCACGGCCGTAATGTCAATCCGTCACCTCTTTAAATGGACTGCCAATCCGCACACTCGACTGCAGAAGATTCTGAAGAATGGTTGCGATCTCTAGTAAGAAGTACTTGCAACAATCCCAATGGATAAAGATCCCTCTACATAGCGTTTAATTTTGCGACTGTCGTAGGATTCCAAGACACCCAATTACAGTACTTTGGCTGAAACTGAGCCTCAGGGCAAATTATTTTCTTCTGCAACCTGCTCTATCGCCTCCGATAAGCTGCGTTGTGAGCCCTCCTCATCCCCTTCCGTGGGACTGCGGAACTTCTGAAAATACTTCTGACGGAAGTGACGGTGCGCCGGGACGTGCGCTCCGTCCACATCGTCCGAAGGCGCGGCGGCAGTGTCAAACGATGGAGGCGAATAGTCTTGCGATGTTGTCTTACGTATCGTCACCAACTGCGCGAACAAATTAATACCATCAGTGTTCGGAAAGAAATCGAGCAGCGGATCCGTACTCGTCGTCCCCAGACACCGAAGTCTTGTAGCGAATTCGCAACGAGTTCCATGCCTTCACACATCATCGTCTGAATATCAACTTCTTGATATTCGTCGGTGACAGTCGGCAGGAAAAAGACCAAGCGTCCGCCTGGTCTCAACAGATATCGTGCCAAAAGAACGAGGTCGGTGGCAAGTGCGGATAGTTCGTACGGCTTCATAGGGGGGATATATGGCTGATCATCCCTGTATGAAGAGCGTGCGACTCATTTGATGCACTCATTAAGAACATTACCCGGACAACTCACGGACGCGGCGTTGATGGAGCCGATATTGGCCTCCTCAGAGACCGTGGCGTCTCTCTTCGACCGAGCCGTTTGGCGCCTGCTCGGACACCATCTATTCCCGCAGCCTGTCATCAACGTCACTAGGCACGAAACAACCTTAGTTTCACTCACAAGGTGGGTCGGTAATTATGGCATCCAAGAAACCACCGCATCTCCAGGGATGGTGCGTGACATCGAACGTGCCCAGATCGAGGATCCGTTCAGCAACGCCATACTGCGCAGCAGCGCGCATAATTCCAGGTTGATTTTCTGACAAGCTGAATTCAACGGACAGCAAACTCATGCCGGTTCTTCGATCTCACGTACCTTTTCCGCGCATTTGCCGACCGTCAATATCGGAGCCAAAAACGAACGCCCCGAAATGTGCAGTCGTCTAGAAGGATGTTAGCTGTGCTATGTCGATCGGACATGCTTGACACGCACATAAGCCATGCTCCCAGTTCCGATGAAGGGGTCATAAACAACCTTTCCCGGAGATGCCTATGGAAGATTCAGTTGTGTCTGACGGTGCAGAAACGACGAAAGCTGACCAGTGCCTGATTGGCCATCAGTAACGATATCTCGGCCTCCATGCTCGTATTTCCATAGTATGCCCGTTTCTTCACATCAAATTTTTGGACAAGGGATCTCGCACTGCCATCTTCGATCTGTGCTGCAGTTCAGTCTGAGGCAGGTCAGGAAGCGACAGGAGAAAGACAGCCGCTGCAGTCTGGACGTACCAACCTGCCGAAGAACACTTCTCTGAAATTTCCATCTCCCTCGTGTTTATGACGCATCGTTCCTTGCTTATCGTAATCTGCGCATGTTACAATTGGAGCACAAAGGGTGCGGGAAATAGCTCACATTCTTCGAAGCATCCCATTATGAGTTCTGGGTTCTTCATGTCGATCTTGCCCTGGAAGTCCATATACGAGAAGCTCTCAACGACGTCCTTCTGTCTCCGCTGCGGGATCGACTGGTTGAACCCTGCTACGAAGAACTTGAACGATGTATCCGCCGCATATTTATCCCATCTTGTATGCAGGGCGCGATTCTTCTCGTGCAGTTTGTCGTAACTGGTCGCACTCGCATAGAACTCGTACACATGTCTAACGCACTCATCATCGTCAATGGCAGCTTACGCGCACAAAGAGGCGTAAAGCACTTGACCAGAATA